>CATNUY010000144.1:5000-605000 GCA_951217065.1 Baccha elongata
AACTGGAACAACAACAGCAGGAACAACAACAGCAACAGACGCAACAACAGCAGCCTAATATGTAGAAATATGTAGAAGATCGGTTGTTGGCAACAACTTTACGATTGAGTTCAGATAGGCATTCTATTCAGTATTTAGCTTTGAAGATAAGAGAGAGAGAGAGAGAGAGAGAGAGAGAGAGAGAGAGAGAGAGAGAGAGAGAGAGAGAGAAAGACAGTGTTATAAAGTTACTCAAGTTGTCCAAGCTCTTAAGTTTTTTATTAATTTGATTAAAAATAAAAGCTCAAAACGTATCATTGCAGTTTTGTCAATTAGAGGAAAGTGGAGAATCCTAGAATTTTATAAAGGAATACACCTGTTACCGCCATAACAGTCCTATTTCTTATATACATATAAATATTCAATACATGTACATAATCGAATACTGTAAAAATACTAAGATAATCTAACGCTACATAATTAACACTATTGTATTAACCGATGTTATATTTAACGCTGAACACAGAAGTCAGTCAGTCTAAGAATATAAACGGGAGAAGACATATTAATTTTAAAGCGCACGTATTAAACATATTCATCTGGTGTTCATATTTGTTCATTTTGAAAATTAAACTTTATACCGCTATTAAAAAGTGTCTTTTATTTATTCCGACTCTAACAAATCTTTAAAATTAATATTATAAAAAGGAATCGCGTGAAAAATAAATGCCTCCTAAAAAACAAAACCAAAATGGTATTTGCACTTTGTGCAGTGAAGGTGAAACGGAGCATATGGTGCAATGTGATTCATGTGATAAGTGGTTTCATTACGAGTGTGTCGGTGTTAACGATGGTGTAGCTGATGTTAGCTGGAGTTGCGGATCATGCACAGGCTCGCAATCACTCGCCACCACTACGAGCCTTGAGGCTCCTCCGACCGATCACAACATAGGCCACATATCGGGATTCTATCCGCAATCATCTTCACCAATATCCACCTCGTACCAACCCCTTATTTATTCGAGCACTCTCGAAGCTGGTATTGTCGCGGCGATTCAAGGAACGCATTCAAAACCCACACAGCACCCGGTAAGTGGAGTGTCATCGTGCTCGGTTGGCTCAAGCTGCATGTTTTGCCATCTCGCACAGTTACCTTTCCCACAACAACCATTTCAGAACAACTATCAACGGCATCATGCATTCCAACGGCGTTATATACTAACGCACTGCAGAATTCTTCGTCTTATGTACCAAACGGGAATGTCTATGCACACACACCTACGATGATGACATGGGCAACAAATCGTAATGGCGCAACGGATTCACTGCGCATGACAGCTGGACCAACAACATCTTCGCAACATTCGTTTCAGCAAATGACAGCAACATCTTCGCAACATGCATTTCAGCGAGTGACAGGTACACCAGCAACATTGTCAAACGACTCTGACATCTTATTGCGACATAGGCAACTTCAAATAGAAATGCTTGAAGAAGAAAAAAAGTTGAACCAACTCTATCTAGAAAGAAAATATCAAATTCTGTCCAATTCAGAAGGAAATTCATCAACACCAGCGAACTTCCTCTTAAGCTCACCAGAGAATGGTGCAAGTTTCTACCATGGGCCATCACCGGCACAAATGGCGGCGAGGAAAGTAATTCCCAAAGAACTGCCCCTATTCCATGGCGATCCTGAAGAGTGGCCGCTGTTTATGAGCAGTTTTCAGAATAGTACTGAACTGGCAGGGTACTCTAACGCTGAAAACTTAATGCGGCTGCAGGCTTGTTTAAAAGGCAAGGCGCGCGAAGTAGTTCGTAACAAACTTTTTTTACCCAGCCTGGTTCCGGATATATTTAGAACCTTAAAAACATTCTTCGGTCGACCAGAGCAAATTATTGAAAACATGATTGACAAAGCAAGAAAACAACCACCATTGAAGGAAAAATTAGAGAGCTTGATCGAGTTCGCGCTGACTGTGAACAACATCTGCTCCACAATGGAAGCATGTCAATTGTCAGCACACTTGAATAATCCAATGTTGGTGAAGGAGTTCGTGGAAAAACTACCTAACAATCACAAACTCAGCTGGGCAATGCACCAAAAGGATGAACGCGTTCCACTGGTAAAAGTTTTCAGTAACTGGTTGCAAAATATTGCTGAGGCCGCCAGCCAAATAGTGTCACCATTCCAATTGAAGAAGAGCGGTGTCATGAACACCCATTCGGAAGCTAAACATGCTTCAGAAAAAATGTGCTGTGTCGCCTGCCAAGGAACGGATCACAAAGTGTCGCGATGTGAAATTTTCTAGAACATGTGTTATAACAAAAAGTGGGAAATTGTGAAAACGAATAGACTGTGCCGTCAATGCCTCAACGCACATCGTCGAAAGTGTCACAGCAACAGTGAATGTGGTATCCAGAACTGTAAAGCAAAGCATCACCCACTGCTACACAAGCCTGCAGAACCAGTAAGCCAAGTAAGGAACCAAGTAAGTGGAAACACAAATTTTGTGAACTATAGCGATGAAATGAACGTAAACACTCACAACGAAGTTGATGAAGGGGAAAAACCATGCTTCCGCATCGTTCCAATTCGCATTCATTCAAACCAAAATAAATTTATTGACACTTTTGCATTTCTAGACGAGGGTTCGTCGGTAACTCTAATGGAAAGACACATATTTGACAGTCTAGGTCTGGCTGGTGTTAAAGAATCTTTATGTCTGCGCTGGACTGGTGACACCAAACGAGTAGAAGAAAATTCGATGCGGACTTCGTTCAACATCTCAGGCCAGGATAACCGAGTTAAGCATGTTCTACACGATGTTCATACGGTAAAAAACCTTTCACTTCCGATGCAATCACTGGACATGAAGAAAATCGCTAAGAGGTATCCTTACTTGGCCGGCCTGCCGATTACGTCATATCAAAATGCTCGGCCATCGATTTTAATCGGTTTAGACAACTGGAAGCTGGCAGTACCCCTAAAAATTCGAGAAGGTTCAGGAAACCAGCCGATCGCTACAAGAACACGACTAGGATGGGCCTTGCAAGGAAGTATATCCGACCGTCAACAAATCTGCCACCTCAATATTCATTCTTGTGACTGTGATTTTGATGAACTTCACGAAGAGATGAAAGCATTTTTCACTTTAGAGTCTTCAACCACCACCATTTGTTCAGATGAGGATGAAAGATCACTGCAGATTTTGAATTCCACTTGTAAGCCGTTGAAGAATCGGTACGAGATAGGATTGCTTTGGCGGCATGATGATCCAAAATTGCCTGATAGTTACAAGACCGCAGTTAATCGACTGATGTGTCTACAAAAGAAATTCAAACGTGAACCGATGCTTAAGGACAATATGCAGAAAGAGATCAACAACCTTTTGACAAAGGGCTACGCAAGGAAATTGACGACAGAAGAAGCGGCAGGCAGCTGTAATCCAGTTTGGTATCTACCAATCTTCGTCATCATGAATCCTAATAAGCCGAATAGGGTTCGTCTTGTTTGGGATGCTGCAGCCAAATCCGGCGGGTTCTCTTTAAATGACTTCATGCTGAGTGGGCCAGATCTCTTAACGTCATTAGTGGAAATCCTGCTTGCTTTCAGAGTAGGCAAAGTTGCTATTTGTGGTGACATAGCTGAGATGTTCCATCAAATCAAGGTGCGAAAAGAGGACATGCACGTACAGCGCTTCTTATGGTGGGACAAAACTGATTAACCTGACCAGCCTAGTTCGTACGTCATGAGTGCTCTTACGTTCGGGCTTAATTGTGCCCCTTGTATTGCACATTACATACGCAATAGGAATGCTGACCAGTTCGAGAGCAGTTACATTCGAGCAGTTGAAGCCATAAAAAACCATCATTATGTAGATGACCTTATTGACAGTGTTGATTCATCAGAGGATGCTTTACGATTGGCAAACCAAGTCAAGAAAATTCACTCGTCTGCTGGGTTCGTTATACGCAACTGGGCTTCAAATTCAACATGGGTCCTTGATCAATTGGACGTTAATAGTTCAACGACACAAAAACATAAGGCGATAGGATCCCCTGAAAAAATACTTGGTATGTATTGGGATCCCAATAACGATGTGTTTAAGTTTGTTTTCAGATTCGCTCGATTAAAACGCGATGTGTTGGCAGAGCACGTAAGACCCACAAAACGAGAAACTCTACAAGTACTCATGTCGATATTCGATCCCCTCGGATTTATTGCGTGCTATACCATTGATCTAAAAATCCTACTTCAAGACGTGTGGCACAGTGGCATTGGTTGGGATGACCAAGTTCCTGACGTTGTTCATTCCAAGTGGATCCATTGGAAGTCGTTGATACCAATTATAAAAGCTATTGAGATTCCTCGCTGCTACGGTGGGCCGGTAGCTAATGCTGAAAATATCCAACTTCATACGTTTGTGGACGCTGGAGAATACGCGTACGCTGCAGTTTGCTACCTTCGAATCCAATGCGGGAATCAAGTTTTCGTATCATTGCTGGCTTCAAAGTCTAAGGTGGCTCCTCTTAAACCGATATCGATCCCGAGGCTTGAGCTACAGGCAGCTGTGCTTGGTGTGAGACTCGCAGCTAAAATCCAAGCTGTTCGCCGAATACCTGTTAACCGCAAAGTATTTTGGTCAGATTCGAAGACCGTTTTGAAGTGGTTGAGAATGGACCCAAGAAAGTTTCAACAATTCGTCATGTTCCGTGTTGGGGAGATTTTGGTGCAAAACACAGCTGATCTTGCCACAAAGGCCTCTTCAAAGCTTGACGTTCAGACGTGGTTCACTGGACCAGTTTTCCTACGTGCTGAACCAATAGAGTGGCCAACATGTGAAGACCTTATCGGCACCACCACTCTAGAAGTAAGACATGGTTTGTTTTTTATGCAACAAATAGCAAACGTGTGGCCTCTACTGAACGTGAACGTGAAATACTTCTCCGAGTGGAGGCGACTTTACCGGGCAATAGCTGTGTTCCAGTTGTATGTTGAAAAGTTAAAAGCTATGGTCCGGAAACAACCAATTCCGAAAGAATTTTCATTCGAAATGCTCCAAAATGCAAAATTGCTGCTTTACAAATGCGCGCAACTGACTGAATACAACAAAGAAATAACAAACTTAGAACGAGGTAAGTGCATAGAAAGTGCTTCCAAACTAATCTCTTTGAATGTTTACCTAGACGACTATGGTATTCTAAGAATACGTAGTAGAGCAGAGCATCTTAATAACAACAAAGACGCTATAATTCTGCCAAAGAATCATCACGTTACATTCCTGATTGTGCGTTCTTACCACGAATTGCATCATCACGTCTCGCACGAAACTACAGTCAGTAAAATAAGAAGCGTTTTCTATATACGACACCTTCGCGTCTTATACAAAACAGTTCGAAAAGACTGCCAACGATGCAAGAATTCATGTGCAGCGCCTAGTCCACCTCAAATGGCCCTTTTGCCCCCTGCGAGGTTAGCAGTGTTTGAGCGCCCATTTACGTATGTCGGCATCGATTATTTTGGTCCTATTTCCACCATAATTGGACGAAGACGAGAGAAGAGATGGGGCGTAATATTCACTTGCCTAACTGTTCGCGCCGTTCACATTGAAGTGGCACATAGTCTGGACACCAGCTCTTGTGTAATGGTTATTAGGAATTTTATATCCCGCCGTGGAATGCCCAAGGAAATTTACACCGACAACGGGACAAACTTTAAAGCAACGGAGAAAATCGTATGTGCAGAATCAAAAAACATCAATTATTCGTCACTGGCATCAAAATACGACGATATTAGATGGAAGTTCAATCCGCCAGCTGCACCACACATGGGAGGGGCCTGGGAAAGGCTCATTCGATCTATTAAATCCATATTATACAGCATGAACATAAGTACGAGTAACTTAAACGATGAAAGTCTGAGATGCGCCCTATGGGAAGTAGAATTTATCATCAACTCTCGGCCGCTAACGTTTGTATCTCTTGAATCGTGTGACGATGAACCCATTACGCCAAATCATCTGTTACTGGGCTCATCAGCTGGATACAAACCCATCTGTGAGGACAACTACGATCTACGGCAACGCTGGCACCAAACCAGAGTCTTTGCAGAAAGATTCTGGCAAAGATGGCTAAAGGAATATGCCCCTACTTTGGCGCGTCGTGGTAAGTGGTTTAATAAACAACCTCCAATAGTTCCAGGTGATGTGGTCGTAGTTCTAGGCGAGAACTTTCCCCGAAACTGCTGGCCTAAGGGTATCATCGAGAAGACCATTATATCGAAAGATGGCCAAGTACGTAGAGTAACTGTCAGAACTAAGAGCGGAATACTGGAGCGGCCTGCTACTAAGATAGCTGTACTTGATGTCGGTAAATCAGAATGAAGTAAATCTCTATACATACCATAGCTCTTTACGAGGGGGAGAATGTTACCGCCATAACAGTCCTATTTCTTATATACATATAAATATTCAATACATGTACATAATCGAATACTGTAAAAATACTAAGATAATCTAACGCTACATAATTAACGCTATTGTATTAACCGATGTTATATTTAACGCTGAACACAGAAGTCAGTCAGTCTAAGAATATAAACGGGAGAAGACATATTAATTTTAAAGCGCACGTATTAAACATATTCATCTGGTGTTCATATTTGTTCATTTTGAAAATTAAACTTTATACCGCTATTAAAAAGTGTCTTTTATTTATTCCGACTCTAACAACACCAGTTGAAAAATCAGTTGTGAAGCATTTTCCATTTTACTGACATGGGTCCCAAAATACACAGGAATTTCATAACTGGCACAATAAAAAAACAACAATGATTCTAAATTTTAAATGCACTGAAATGGCGAACAAAATCATTGGCCACACTAACTTGAGTCTTCTTGCACAGAGAAAAATCTTTGCTATACCGAAAAAAAAGAACAATAAATGATATAAATCCAAAACTTTTAGCAATGAACATGAACGCGAGAATTAATATTAATTGTGCCAAATTACAAATTTTCAAATATTAAATGTCAGAGGTAATTTTTCAGTTCATAATAAAGATTCCAGAAGACCGTAACGGTTTCACAGACACAATATCCCGCTTTCCATCTGGTGCAACGTTTCCCCGCCCAAAAAATTCTACTTTTACTGTTTAACGGGAAACCGCACTCAAAAATCAGGCTTTTTACTCTTGAATGTCAGGCCTTTTAATTTTTGTCGATGGTAACCATAATCCCGATCGAATTTTGCAAGTATTCAACTCCTGAGTTTTAAAAACATGTTCTGAAGTTACTTAATAAAATCTTTACGCTTCTTAAGCTTTTCTCAGTAGCTTTTGTGTGGCTAGAATATTAGCTGTACTAAAAAAATGCGATCCAAACCCTCCCGAAAATAATAAGCTTATTAAGATCATTAATAAAACTCTTTGCCCAAATCTTGTACCTCAGACTCGGGAGTTAGGCAGAGCATAATAATATTTTAAGTTAATTTCAAGAAGGATTTAGAGCTAATATGTCCACTATGGATTTAATTTTCACACTCACAAACACAGAAATGCGGTTTATTGATAAAAAAAAAACTGTGTTTATTTTTTCGTGCAGATTTCAAAGCCGCTTTTGACACCATTAATAGAACTTTTTTTTGTTTAAGCTAGCAGCTAATCAACAAATTCATTTTGAATATGTCCGCAGTTGAATACAATGGTGAAATCCTGTCCAAAGCATCAACGTCCCCCAAGGCTGCGTTTATGTTTGATTTTTACAATTATGATATAGAAAATTACCGACCGGAAGGCGTCTGTTTTGTCGATTCATTTATAAAACTTTTACACAGTGCTGATGATTTGGTAGTTTTTGCTGATAACCCACAGACATTACAACTCTTAATAAATAAATTGAAAAGTTTTTGTGATACGTGGGATCTTAAAATTAATATTGCTCAGCAAAAATAATGATTTTCAGATCTCAAAACCGGTCTGATAATACTGCAACAAATTGAAAGCTAGATGGTATTATTATTGAGATAGTAATTAAGTTTAAGTATTTAGGGTTTATTATAACGCACAATTTAGGTGTTAAGGCCCATGCATAGTAAAGAGAAACTTGATATAGCAAAGGCCGCTATTTGTACACTGTGGTCCCAATTCTTTAAAAACATACTCGTAAGCCCCAGGGCCGAACTAAGATATTTTGCTGCCCTAGGCAGATCGTAAATTGCCACCCATTTCCTACCTTTTTAACTCACATAGTTTTTTTCCGTATAGGTAATGTGTGTGTAAGAGGATATAAGATTCCAGGTAAATATGATTAATAAAATAATTAAAAACATAATTAAAAACATTTAATCGTTCCGATATATTTTTCTCCACCGTTTCTACAATTTATTGATAACGATATGTATAGGCAAGGTACATTTGCTTTTTATGATATACAAAACAATTGTGATTGGTTACGAAAATCATATTTTCATGTTCTTACGCCATGCTTTTCCAACCGCAAAACTGTGAATATTATCATCGCAATCAATCGACTTCGATTCTATCGATAATAATGCCAAACTATTTAAGCGAGATTGACAAAAATGGTTGACCTCATATAATTTTTGATCAGCTTGAAGCAAACAAAATGGTCTCTCACCACTGCAATTCTAGACAGCCATGCAGAGAAACATTTTATATGCAATGTAGTTAAATATTTGGAATCAAGACCATTTTAAAAAAACTCAAAAGTTTCGATGAGCATTAGCCCCTTTCAATTCTGTTGTTCACAATCAAGATAAGCTTTGAAATAGATAAGTTCATCATTAATTGAACACTCTAAATCTTTTCGGAATATTTCTTATAAATGTTTTGCGTTTTTCCGAACATAAGCATTATCCAAATTTACCGAAGCAATAAGAAAACCGAAATTTTCGAAGATTTGTTCATATTTGCGGCATCTTTCTGCACTGTTCATTTATTTTATTTATTTATTTATTTAGCAATAAACACCCGAAGATGGAAGGGGCAGTACCCTCTCCCTTCCCGGAGAGATTGTTTAACTTTATTACCTTAATACCAGCAACAAAAACTTACGTCTAAGGTAACTTAGGAACTACGGTTTAGTGTTAGAGGTAAAGATGTTGAGATCGAGAAAGAGCGAGTAAGCTGTTTAGGAATGGGAAAGTGATAAAGAGTACGTGAATACAATAAAAAAAATTATTGATACAATAAAT
This sequence comes from Baccha elongata, assembly GCA_951217065.1. Classification (NCBI taxonomy): domain Eukaryota; kingdom Metazoa; phylum Arthropoda; class Insecta; order Diptera; family Syrphidae; genus Baccha; species Baccha elongata. The sequence goes on from CATNUY010000144.1 coordinate 14,193, forward strand.
AATTCATTAAAATTCGTCCAATAAACTTGTTAATTACGACAGTGGGTTGCGATTTGTTGTTTGAATGAACGATCATTGATTCAATTAACGTTAATAGATACTATGAACAGTATTGAAAACTGAAACTGTTCGTTAATACAATTAACGAATTCATTGAGACCAAATATTAAATTAATGAACCTTATTTTCTGAAATTGTGAACGAATTAATAACGTCAATGAACAGTAGTTTATTATCTTAATAAATAAGTTTATTATCAATAATAAACGAGATTATTGAGCAAATGAACCCCTTTTATTGAATTAATGAACGAGTTAATAGTGTCAATGGACGGTTTTTTTTTAGTCAGTAAATAAGTTTATTAACTATAGTAAAATTGTTTATTGAACTTATGAACCCTTCTTATTGAATTAATGAACGAGTTAATAGAGACAACAAACAGTTTTTTTTTTCACTCAATAAATAAATTTATTAATAATAATAAATGAGTTTATTAAACTAAGGAACCTCATTTATCGAATTAATAACCAAGTTGATAGTTGGAGTGAACAATATTTATTATTTTAGTGATTTAAATTAATAAATATGTTCATCTATTCACGAGTTATTTCGAATAAATTTGCAGAGTAAAACTTCTTAAAGCCTTATTCTTTTTCTGTATCGGTTTTTAGTTTATCAACAGTAAATATAAAAATGATAAACAAAAAAGTAAGACGAAGAATTTTCGCAAATGTATTTTGAATCTCATAAGTAGCATTATTTCTTATGTAAGCCTTGAACATTTGCCCCCCCCCCAAAATCTGCCGCCATAGGCAGCTGCCTACATTGCCTATATGGATAGTCCAGAGCTGGTAAATCCAACTTCGAAATTTAGAGTCCAATTGGTAAACTTCGGAGTACCAATTTTTGGAAGAAATCTAATCCATTCAAATCTAAACGAATTTTCTGGTTAATAAACTATATGGCAACTAGTTCTAATTTGCCTTCTTAGTTCTTTAAGTGCTTTAAATTAATATAAAAACGCATTTCCCCTTCCGAAATAAAATTCACTAACTTCAAATTGAGTGTCCCTTTTGACTATTATGAATTTTTCATGATTGATGCTTCGTTATGGCCTTGGGTACACCCCAAGGAAAGCCATTTATTAAAAATCAGGTCGTTTAACATAACATCTTATGCTGTTGATGTAGAAGAAGATGATACCGAATCAATAATTCCTGCCGTTGCTGCTGGTTTGCCGAAGACTCCGTCAAATAGTTTTGAAAGTTTATCATTTTAGTATCAAAATGTTGGTGGGTTAAGGACAAGGTAAGATCATATTTTTGTCTCACTTTCATCTTATATGTATGATATTATTATATTTACAGAAACATGGGTAACGGATAATCATTTAAGTTCTGAATGTTTCTCAAATTATTACACGGTTTTTAGAAAAGATAGATCTTATTTATTGACAGGGATGGAAAGCATTTATTCACAGGGATGGATTTATTGACAGGGATGGAGGAGTTTTGGTGGCAATCCGTTCTTTATTGGCTTGTAGATTAATAATCTTGGCATCAAACTCCTCAAACTCGGACCTGGATATAGATCAAAACTTGTGTTAAGATAGGTGAATAAGAATTAATTGTATCTGCTAGCTATATTCCCCCTGGGAGTTCTATTGATTTGTATAGTCTTCGTTTAAACAATTTAAAGTCTATATTAGAAAATCTTAAAAGTTCACAACACATTCTATTTGCTGGTGATTTTAACCTTTGTAACATTAAATGGGCTTTGGACTTACAAAACAAGTGCTTAGTACCGTTTAACGTCTCAACGGAAACCGATATTTTTGTTATTGACTTCTTTCTCAAACATTTTAAAAGATGCAATTGACTTATTTGTACCTAACAAAAATTTAAAATATAACTCAATTCCTGCTTGGTACAACAAAAGATTAAATAATCTAAAAAATAAAAAAAAAAAACAAAGCATACAAATTGTATAAAAATAATATAAAAGATCATCAACTGCGCATAGTTTATGTAAATCATCAACGTGAGTTTGATTTTTTGAACAAATTTATGCATCGAAACTACCTATTATCGGTTGAAAGAGATTTAAAATCAAATATTAATCATTTCTGGAATTTTATTAGCTCTTAGCGTAAATCGATTATAATACCTAGTTGTATGACTTATTACGACTCAACGGCTAGTCAGTTACATGAAATATCCAATCTTTTTGCAAACTATTTTCAATCTGTTGTTGACATTAGCTCATTTGTCCTTAGTTCCATAGAAATTGAAGAAGCTGTATCCACATTGGATAGTTGTAAAAGTGAAAGGCCTGACGGGATTCTTGCTATTCTTTTAAAAAATTGAGCTATTGCTTTAGCTGAACCACTCTCCATAATTTTCAATCTTTCTCTTTTCGAAGATTAATTTTTGGACGAATGGAAAATTTCATTTTTGTCTCCTATCTTTAAATCGGGGTCAAAACATTAAATCACTAAATATAGGCCAATATGTAAAATTTCAGCTTTACCAAAAATATTTGAGAAGTTATTTTGTAATAAGATATCACAATTGGTTCAGAAACACATTTTGTGGCGGGAAAATCAACTGCCTAATGACCAATTTAGCTCTAATGACCAATGTCATCATATTAAATATGGAAAATAGGTGGCGGATATTATTTTTACTTGTTTCGGGAAAGCATTCGACAGAATAAATCCTCACGTTTTACTTCATAAATTCTTTTCTCTGTGCATCCACTCTTTTTTACTAAAGTGGTTCAAATCATACTTAACGGGTAGATTTCAAATAGTAAAAATTTATAATTCGTTCTACGACAAAATTTCTGTGCCATCAGGGACCCCGCAAGGAAGTCATTTAGGACCCTTGCTGTTTTTATTACTTGTAAATAATATACCTGGTATATTTAAAACTTCATATTGTTTTCTTTTTGCGGATGATCCTAAGCTTTTTCATAAGATTAGTTGTGAATCGGATTGTCTTCTTCTCTTAAAGGATCTGATCAGACTTGACCGGTGGTGCCAACGAAATCACCTTCTTCTTAACATCTCTAAGTGTCAAGTATTATCATGTTTTAGAATTCATAATCCAATTTTGTTCGATTATTACATCAACAATATGAAACTAGAGCGAGTTAGAAGGAAGAAAGATCTAGGAGTAATTTTAGATGCAATTGTCATTTCTACCTCACTGCGATTGTATGATAAATAAAGCCAACCAAATGCTTGGTTTTATCAAAAGAAACACAAAAGAATTCTCGGATCCCTATATTCTAAAATCTTTATATAATTCTCTAGTAAGTTCAGTTCTGGAGGATTGTAGCATAGTTTGGAACCCATATAACCATCATTTAATGGACAGGATTGAAAGAGTTCAAAAACAATATACCAGGTATGCTTTCTTCAAATTAAATTGGAGGATTTCAAGACCTTCGTATAGCAGTAGATGTTTACTATTTGGTATGCAATTTCTTAAAGATCGCAGGGTGTACTATTCCGTCATGTTTATCAGAGACATCTTAACATTTTATATTGACTGTCCTCCTTTGCTAACACTAGTTACTCAAGGAAATATACCATCAAGGACCACACGTTGTCGATTATTAATTTATGAGCAGTTTCATCGTAGCAATTATGGACGCAATGAGCCTATTTCCCTTTGCATCAGGGCGGCAAATTCCATGTGTTAATTTTAATTCAAATTGTTCGAGAGAATCATTTAAATCTCTTGTTTTGTCGAATATAATCTAATGTATTAATAATGATTTCAAATTGATATAAAGGGTGTTCAAATTTAATGCTTAGCAATAACACATATTTATTTATTAATTTTTGTATGTATATGATGTTTACCCACCAACACTAAGTTATGTAGGTATTTATCTGGCAACGATGTTATTATCTTTTAAATCATCACAATCCTTCACATAAAAAGTTGCCGCACATCCCAATCAGCATGGCATAAGTTGGAAGAAGTCCTTTCCCCACGGGGACCTGCTAGAAAGGTAACGTTATTCAAATATCTTTTGAATCTTAAAATGCCAGAAAACACATCCGTTGTCAGTCATTTGAATAATATTTTCGATCTGTTCGAGAAAATCAAAGAAGTAGACATAAAAATGCAAGACGAATTAATTTCAATTATTCTTTTGTCGAGCCTACCCAAAAGCTATGAAAACTTCGTCATCGCAATCGAGTCTCGCGATGAATTACCCAAACCTCATTTGTTAAAGACGAAGTTAGTAGAAGAGGGAAAAAGACGAGAAGGAGACAATCTGCATGAAACTACAGAAGCAGCATTTTTCTCCAAGCAACACCGGTATAAAAATGAACAGCAACAGCATACACCATCTCATGCGCAAACAGTACAAACACCTAATTCGCATATACAAGCGCAGCAACAGAAACGTGGTAAGTGTTACAAATGCCGTAAGAGGGGACACCATGCATCATCGTGTCGAACGTCAACGACCACTACGAAGACAACTGCACATTTTGCAATGTTAAATGCAGTTTACTACACAGACACAGAGCTCACAAAATCGACTTGGGTTTTGAATAGTGGTACTACCAGTCATATGTGTTTTTTACATTTTAATTCATTTTTTATTTTTCCATTTTCTTATATCTATCTTAATGCTAGACAAAAAATCTTAAACAACTAGCTTACATATTAACTTAACTAACTTACTGGCCCCATACGGGCGCTCTAAATTATACTATAACTATATTTAAAAAAATGCCTTTCAGCGTAAAAACTAACTTAAATTAAAATTCAAAATTACTTAAAACTAAACGAGAAAATTTTTAAAAACTCGTAAACAGTCATATGTGTTGTGATCAGAGTATGTTCGTCTCTCTCCAAACACACAAGGAAAAAATTCAGCTAGCTGCAAACAACTATATATCATCAGAGGGGATCGGTGACTTATGTATTGAATCTAAAGAAGTGCAAGTTAAATTACATAATGTTCTTTTTGTTCCGTTACTTAGCACAAATTTTATATCGATTAGTAAGGCAGCTGAAAATGGTAACGTTATTGTGTTTAAAGACCAGAGCGCGGTAATTAAAGATTCAACTGGCAAAATTGTTCTTACTGCAGTTAAAATGCATAACTTATATTTGTACGATGCTAGGGAACATTTCTTTCATATGAGATCGGAAAATAACGATGATGCAAAGTGGCACCAGCGTTTTGGCCACATTAACTTCAAGGATATTAATTTAATGAATGCGAAAAAAATGGTGCACGGATTAAATATAAAAGAATTCAAACCGTTTGATTGTCAAACCTGTCTCAAGGGCAAATTGTGCACCCTTCCATTTCCTAAAAGTGCCACAAATCGAAGCACAAAAGTATTAGAAATTGTGCATAGTGATATTTGTGGGCCTATGAGGGTTTCGACTCCAGGGGGTTATAAATATTTTTGTCTTTTTATAGATGATTTCAGTCGGAAAATATTCATTGACTTATTAAAAAATAAAAGTGACATTTTTATTTCATTTAAACTTTTTAAAGCTAGAGCCGAACGGGAAACATCAGAGGAGATAAAAATACTCCGCACTGACAATGGGTGTGAGTACCTCAGCACACAGTTTTCACAGTTCTTGGATGCGGAGGGCATCCAACGTCAACTTACCGTTCAGTACACTCCACAGCAAAATGGTTTCGCGGAGCGCGCCAACAGAACCATTGTGGAGATGGCAAGGTGCTTGCTGTTACATTCAAGTCTTCCAGAGATGCTTTGGGGCGAAGCAGTCAAAACCGCCGTATATTTACGAAATCGTTCGTTTACCAGATCCTTGGATGCTATGACGCCTTATGAAGCATGGCATTCGAAAAAACCTTCAGTTGAACACCTCAAAATATTTGGTTCAAAAGCAGTGATGCTTGACAAACGCCCTGGAAAATCAAAATTCAGTCCAAGGGGAATCGAATTCTACATGGTGGGGTATTCTCCTGAATCAAAAGCATATAGGTTGTATGAACCGAAATCCAAGAAAATTTTTAAAAGTCGTGATGTCAAGTTTTTAGAACACATGGATAAGAGTTTTTTGCCCAACGATTTAATGATTATAAAATTATAGTTTTTTCAGAAAAAGAAGTTCTTCCTTTGAAGCAAAACACTGATGAGATTGATAGTGGTTCGAGTGATGCAGTTCAGTCTGTTCTTCCTTTGAAGCAAAACGATGATGAGATTGATGGTGGTTCGAGTGATGCAGTTCAGTCTGGTGAGAATTTTGGTGATTCCGATGCCGCTTATGAGATTGATGGTGGTTCTGTGAGTGATTGTTCTGAGAATTATGCCGATGCCGATGATGAAGTCAATGGTGGTTCTGTGGGTAACAATTCTAATGAGGTTTACGATGAGGCGCTTGAAAGGGATAATGGAAATGGAACACGTAGTCCACATTTGCTCCGTTCACGACAACGACTTAATGCTCATGCAAGTGATCCTTGCCAATTTCTTAATCCTGTTACAGAAAAAGAAGCATTGAACCGGAAAGAAAGTAAACTGTGGCTAGAAGCGATGAGACAAGAATATGATACACTTTTAGCAAACAACACGTGGGAGTTAGTGGATCCCCCAGAATCAAAGCAAATCATCAAATGTAAATGGGTGTTTAATATCAAAAGGGACAAGCATGGAAACATAGATCGCTAGAAATGTCGGCTGGTAGCAAAGGGTTGCAGCCAAAGGTTCGGGGTGAACTACACCGAGACATTTTCGCCCGTAGTGCGTTTTTCATCATTGAGACTCATATTGGCGATTGCTGCTGAATACAATTTAATTTCATTAAGGAAGGAAATGAGCAGTAGGTATGTAAGCTAAAGAAAGCGTTATACGGTCTCAAACAGGCTGGGCGAGAATGGAACGCCAAATTACAAAAAGTTCTCACACAATTAAAGTTTAAGCAGAGTAATGTTGATTCCTGTGTATACACGCTGAACATAAATGATGAAATAAACATAATCGCGATATATGTAGATGATATCCTCTTAGCCTGCTCCAATTTAAACGTTCTCACTCACATCAACCCCCAAATAAGCATGGAATTCGACATGGTGGACAAGGGACCTATCGACCAGTTCCTGGGAATATAGGTAGTACTTGAAAGCGATGGGAGTATAAGTATCTCTCAACAGCAGTTCATACGCAGCTTATTAGAAAAACACAACATGGTTCAGACTCGAAGGTGTAGCACTCCTTTGGATCCTGGTCAGAGATTTTCAAATTGCAGTGGCTGTTCAGGATGTGGTGAAATTGACAGAACAACATATCAGTCAGTAATTGGTTCATTATTGTACTTGGGTGTGTCAACGAGGCCTGACATTTTACATTCAGTGAATAAGCTTTCTCAATTCAATATAAATCCGCATGCAGAACATCTGACAGCTGCCAAACATATCTTAAGGTACCTTAACAAAACATTAAATTTTAAACTCTTTTACAGAAAGACTAGTGGACAGTAAAAAGGCTTTGCTGACGCGGACTGGGGTTGTGCCAGTGATGACCGAAAATCCTACACCGGTTATGCTTTTTTCATTGGCGATAAGACAGCGGCGATAACTTGGGAGTCCAGAAAGCAGCCTTCAGTGGCCTTAAGTACTACTGAAGCCGAATATATGGCGCTATCCGCAGCGACAAGAGGTCTTTCATCAAGGAGATTGGTTTTCCGGAGCTAGTAAAAGAACCCATCGAGTTGAATGGTGACAATCTGAGCTCGCATCAACTGGTGAAAAACCCTGTATATCATAGTCGTAGTAAGCACATTGATATTCGAGTGCACTATGTGCGAGAAATCTTTCAACAAAATATAATTTCACTTAACTATGTTCCTACAGATAAAATGTTATCAGATATTTTTACAAAGAACTTATGTAAAGTAAAACATTTGAAATTTTCTAAAATGTTAGATTTAGAATTATAAATATATTTTTTCTAACAACACTAACGCATACATATTAATATCCTTATACTAGTATAGTTTTGAGAGGTAGTATTGAAATTTATAATAAACTTACACAGCAACACTTATACTAGTACCTAGAATTACACACAATACATACAATACATACAAATTTTGTATATAACAATTTGTATAAAAACTGAATTCCATTTACTATTTTTCTTTAGTCGTTCAATAAATATTATAACGTTTAGTTAAAACTCTTGTTTGCGAATTTCCTTTTTAAATTTGTGCAACAATAATTAATAAATTTATTTATTGAGTGAAAAAAAAACTGTTTACTGTCTCTATTAACTCGTTTATAAATTAAATTAGAGGGGTTTATTAATTCAATAAACAATTTTATTATAATTAATAAACTTATTTATTGAATAAAAAAAACATTTGTTTATTGACACTATTAACTCGTTCATCAATTCAATAGAAGGGGTTCATTTGCTTAATGATCTCGTTTATTATTGTTACTTAACTTATTTATTAAGTTAATAAACTACTGTTCATTGACGTTATTAATTCGTTCACAAATTCAGAAAATAAGGTTTATCAATTTAATATTTGGTCTCAATGAATTCGTTAATTGTATAAACGAACAGTTTCAGTTGTTATAGTATCTATTACCGTTGATTAAATCAATGATCGTTCATTCAAACAATAAACAGCAATACACTCTCACAAATAACGAGTTTATTGGATAATTTTTTATTAATTTTTTACTGTCTCAATAATTTTTTTTATTGTATTTACGTATTTCTTATCACTTTCCCATTCCTAAACGGCTCGCTCGCTCTTTCTTGCTCTCAACATCTTTACCTCTAACACTAAACCGTAGTTCTTAAAATATATAGATATCTTAGACATACGTTTTTGTTGCTTGTATTAAGGTATCCCAGTTAATCCATTGTAATGTTTTGCCCGAGTCAACGATGTTGAGATTCATTTCTCGTTGATAGCATATATTTCGCTTTGTCTTCATTAACAGCTAATCACATCTTTACCGCCTCTGATTCTGTCTATGTCATCTGCTTACGCGAGTAGTTGAACGGACTTTTGATAAATTGTATCAGTTGACTTGCGATTTTCGCACAATTGCTTCAAGAACGATGTTAAATAGGTTGCATGATAGCGCGTCGCCTTGTCTTGGACCTTTCTTAATATTCTACTGACTTTCTCCATCGTCATCCTGCACACGCGGATGTGTTTGGCAGTCATGCCGAGTATTGCCGAGATACGACAAGGCTCTGTACAATTCGTCCCTATCCACGCTATCATACGCGACTTCAAAACCGATAAGGAGATTGTGTGTATCTATTTGAAATTGCTGGGTTTTTTCTAAAATTTGTCGGTATGTGAACATTTGATCTACGGTTGAATTGTCTGGCATAAAACCATACTGAAAGGGGCCAATCAGATCGTTTACAAGGGGTTTTAGGCGATCACACAGGATAGCCGACAAGATTTTATAAGTGATGTTTAGGAGATTAATTCCTCTGTAGTTGGCGCATGTCAGAGCGTCTCTTTTTTTGTGGATTAGGCACACTATGCAAAGGTTCCATTCATCGGGTATACTTTCTGCCGACCAAATTTAACAGATGAGTTGGTGCATGCTCCCTACCAACATGTCCCCTGCTGCTTTAAACAATTCAGGTGGTAAGCCATCTGCACCAGCCACTTTATTTGATTTAAAATTGGCAATTGCTAGCCGCACTTCATTCAGGTCGGATGGATGAAAATGTTGTCCATCACCGTCTACATTAGATGCAATTAGTCGCCTTGTAGCGGAATTTTAGCTATCTTCGCCGTTCAGCAGTCTAGAAAAATGATCTTTCCAAATCCTTAGCACTCCACTACCATATTCCCCCTTTCATCTCGGCAGGCTTCTGTTCTGCCCTTAAAGCATTGGGTGGATTTTTTTACCATTTGGTAGAACTTTCTTATATCACTCCTGTCGGTACAAACTTCGATAGACTCAACCTATCGCTTCTCGTGCTCTCTCTTTTTCTTCCTGAGAACTCGGCGTTCCACCCTTTTTTTTGCCCGTAGAGCTCTCGGACTGCTTTCTCAGAGGCTCTGGTTCTAGTCTGCAGCATTGCGTGGTAGGCCTTGTTCTTTGCTGCATGCGCCGATCGGCGTTCTCCATCAATCCAGGGGTTTCGTTGTAAGCGCCTAGTTAAACCCAGCACATCAGAGGCGGCACTTCTGATGGCTTGTTGACAATATCTCCACTGGCCATCTGCAGCTAGTGGTGGGCTTGTTGAGAGAATGTAAGAAACGTGGTCAGCAAAGGTTATTGTGGTCCATTGTGATTTTAGCTTCGCGATATCAAACCTTCTCAAACCTTCTCAACAACCAAGTAGTGGTCAGAGTCTATGCTTGCGCAACGGAATGTTCGAACACCCAGGATACTGGAAGTATGTCTGGTATCAATCGCGATGTGATCGATTTGGTTGACGGTCTTTTGATCACTGCTCCGCCAAGTACCTTTTTGCATATCAAGGTTCGGGAAATGGGTGCTTGATATGATGACATTACGCTTCACCGCGAAGTCTATCATCCTGTATCCGTTTACTGAAGTGTCATCGTGCAGGCTGTGTCCTACGACAGCTAAACCAAAGGTGCCCTTCTTTCCAAATCTGTCATTGAAGTGAACCAGAATAATTTTGGCGTTGCGCTTCGGGCACATATCGTACGCCTACGCATTGTCAAGGAGGTCATTGAACGCGTCCTTGGTTGGTTCATCCTTCTCTTCGTGGGGGGCGTGAACACAGATCAGCGAGATGTTCATGAAATTCGCTTTGATGCGGATTGTAACCAAGTGCTCGCTTAAACTGAGGAGGCCCAAAACTTCTTGCTTAAGTCTTCCTCGTATCACAAAACCGCATCCAAATAGCCGCTGGCCCTGTTCTTTATAGCACGGCCCGTGGTAGATATCATATCATGTCATCCTCCGTACGCCCTCTCCATCCCAGCGCACTTCCTGGATAGCTGTTACATCAGCCCTTTGCCTATCCAGGGTCTCCACTAATTGTTCGGCTGCACGTGGTTTGTACAACGACAATATATTCCTCGTACAGATCCAAAATTCGTTGTCCTTGTTTCGTTTGCTGGGGTTGTCAATATTAAGATCATCCGTATCCGAGGCTTGTTGGTGTTTCGGAACTATACCATTTTTCCGAGGTGGGGAAGTTACCCCGACGCACAACCCCCATCCTGGAGTACCAGACTCTTAGAAAGCTCCAAGAGCGGGGAGTAGAGCTGCCAGACATCCCCACTTTGGTGGGACAATCTCTATATTTCTACCCTGTCCCAATATTATCCCGTTTAAAAAAAGTCCCGATTTTGTCCCGACTTTTGAGTTCATTAAACTTTGTGTGGAATTAAAAAAGTATAAATTATAATTCCAATAACATGTGCTACGATCAGATGCTTTCTATGTTTTTGGAAAATATTTGTATCTTATCTGGTTTCAATGTTATGCGGTCAATCGTAAATACCAAATAGTGTTTACCTTTGCATGCATAATGTATTGGAAATAACAGTTGCTCTTATGAATGCCTTAATTTTTGCTACGATATATTGTTGGTACCTAGTTTAAACATCAATGCTCTTAAATCTTAAATGACATACATATCTCGTCTTCAACAATTGGCCTTCTTTTCTTACATCAATTTTCAAAACATTCATTCCTCCCATTTCTGTGTTCCGTAGGTTTATAAGTCCAATCGAGCTAACTTATACACAATGATATGAAACACTACTTCTTTAACAAACATTTTCATATGTATGTAAATGTTGGAAAAATTATTTTTTCTCATAATGATTTTGATAAATTAAATTAATTTGTAAATGTCCTCTGTAAGTAAAATAATTGTCTTTTAGCTACCTACAGATCTCAATTATACGCAATTCTGTGCGTATGATTTCGTTTTCAAGGGCTCCAATAGGCGTCACTATTTTTGAAAAAGCTCTCCCATAAGGTAAATGCCAATGGTGCAAATACGGAGTGAACGAACTATAGTATCAAAGCTTCACCGCTCTACACTAAGGTCAACTCTTTCATCCGGTTGACCTCATAAAACGTTGTATTGCTCCATGTTTGTGGCCTATTCGCCCATTGAATGCTGGTGTTGTTGCATTTGTTTGTTCCACTCTGTGCCAGGGATCTCCAGTCCCATAAGCCGTCACCCAAAAACTCTCATGCACGCTTTTGGGTAATCTTTCAAGTATTATAATATCTAATATATGCTGACATTATTAAAGTCGCCTCTTACCACAAGCAAAGTTCACACTAGGTATATTATGACCCGTAGACAAATGTCTATGTTTTTCTACATTCCGATTTCGCTGTCCCGATTTGTCCCGATTTTCAAGTTATGGTGTTCCGACATTCATAAAATTTCATCTGGCAGCCCTAGGGGAGCCGGTTAAACCGCTCCTTATAGGCCTGAGCCCGTATAAGGTGTTCACTAAGTAGTTGAACCTGACTGGAACTGTAGACACCATCCTTCTGATGGGCTCGTCTAAGACTTCAGCCGACTTATTCATCCAGTCATTTCCGACAGAGCATTAAAGTGTTGCTATTTTTGTCTTTTGCTCAACACTCGCACTTTTTAGTTTTGCAACCCAAGTCCGAATGGACGAGATCCGTACGCGATGGTTACCACTTGTAAGTAAAATAAGCACAAATGGTGTGTAGTATTCGTTACATCACTGGACATCGCCATGGCGCATCAGCTCGGCGCTACTGCGCCACGGATATCCGCATTCCTGCGCGAGATATTACCAAGTAGTGGTCAGAGTCTATGTATGCCCAACGGAATGTTCGAACATCCAGGATACTGGAAGCATGTCTGGCATCAATCGCGATGTGATCGATTTGGTTGACGGTCTTTTGATCACTGCTTCGCCAAGTACCTTTGTGTATATCAAGGTGCGGGAAATGGGTGCTTGATATGATGACATTACGCCCCACCGCGAAGTCTATCATCCTGTATCCGTTGAAGTTCAAAGCTGGACTTGAACCCAGACCTCCGGCGTGATGGTTCGATACACTAACCACTACGCCACGGGGCACTTTTTTTTTGCATGAATGTTTGATAATTTATATAATAAGTTTAAGATTTTTTTTTTTGTATGTGATTCATCTAAATTGTTATCAACTATTTAAATAATTGAATAGACTTTAAACCCCACAAAAATATATATAAATATGTTTACTTCGAAATTCAAGTTAGGTACTCACGTTTTTCCTTTAAATTTATGTTAGGTAATTGTGGTTCCTATCAGCGTCGAAGTTCGTGCACGAAATTCCGTTTTTTTTTGTTCCTTTTTTCGTCCTTTTTTTCCGTATTGTTTTTTTTTTTTTGAAGATTTTGGTTTAATATTAGAAACTCATATATATATATATTTTCTTTTGCTAAAGGGGCCACTTCACTATTTATACCAAAGGAGCTAAAAGTATAATTTTTTCTTAATTTTTTTTTGTCAAACTACACTTTTATGATTTAAACCAAACTTAATTTTTTTTTTTGTGTACTTTTGTTTGTTCTATTTATTTTTTTCTTTAATGATTTTTTTGTTCAATATTTTTTTTTACTTTTTACTTTTTATTTTTGTATAGGTAAAGCTTTTAGGAAATATATTAGGTGCATGTGATTTTGGCCTGATGAGTGTGAATGGTTTTTGCGTTATACGGATTTGTTAAGTAGGTCTTCTGGTGATTGCTTTGCTATTGTATTCTGCTGGACAACGTTTTTGCACCTATGATGGACCAACGTTATTCTACCTCGGGCATAGGGGTTAGCCACACAAATGTTGTAGTGGATGCCTCTAAGTTTTTTTTGTGTAGGCCTTTTAAATCCCTAGAATTTTCGGTCATCCATACTACTGCTAAAGACACGAAATTTTATGCATGATTACCGGTGATACTATTTTGTTCAGGGTGCTTCAATTTCTCAGTGTCTCAGTTTTGTACCTATGTAACGTGAATTATATTATTTCGAGTAATTTAGTTAATCTTTATAATATATAATCTCTAAATTGATAAATTTGGTGAACAGATAGTTATAATTTTTGTAGCATGCAAAAAAGTAATTTTCGATGCACATGAAAAATTGAGATTTTCTTTTGTAAAAATTTCAGCACTCAAACACTATAACTGCTTGTACATCCAACTGAGGTAAAAGTTTATTCGATAAAGAATGAGAAAATGGTTCAGTTCGAACTTCGACTGAACTAATTAAGATGATTTCGTTTTCAAATTCAAAGTGTACCGACTTCTGTTTTCTGAACTACGCTTTCAGTTATTTTAAAAATGAGTTAACAAAATTTAATTTTTTTATTGAAAAAAATGACATTTTTTGCTAAATTCATGAAGTTTTTATACATGGGCACGCTACATGATGTAACGAATACTACACATTGAGATTGGCAACTCTGTCGCATAAGTGAACTGTTGAAACTATTTTTGCTCCGTATAAATTTGTTAATAATAACATAAATATTACAAACAAAATAATAAAAAGTGTGTTTAAAAAGTTTTTTATTGTGATACAAAATCTGAATTGTTCAAAAAATCAGGTAAATCTTATGTATTTAATGTGGTTTTTCATTGGCCAAAAAGTGTTTTTTTATTGATCAAGATATATTGGCGCAAAATTATAGTCGCCTCGTTTTAAATCAGTTAAGTTAACCCTAACAAACATTAACTTAACATTATCACCAGGTGATAAGTTTGTATCTTATTATAAACAATTTATGGACTTTCCACTAGTATCTTCCAGTGAGAGATTTTGTTGTTGGAATTAAACAGTGTTTGTGTGTAGTTTCGTTCTCCTTCGAGAGAGTGGGTAGTTTTTCTGTCAAAAAATTAGACTCGGATCTAAAAAGATAAAATGGAGATTTCCTGGTTTTAAAGTATGTTTCATTAAAGAGCTAGCTTTATCGGTCTATAAATTAAGAAAACGTTAACAAAGTATTAAATTCTTTTTAAGACCGTGTTATATTGAGTATAATTTTGCGCCATTGTTTCCCCATTTTTTTTAGATTTTGCGTTTCATTGGTCAAAAAAATGAAATCTAGATTACATCTAGATCACAATCTCGACATATCGATTTGAAGTGAGTTTTTTTCATTTGCTTTCACATACCAATGTGTGAGAATGTCAACATTTCAAGTTAGTGCGAACTCAGATTGTCTCCCTCTCGCCAAATAATAAATGAACAAACATAAAATGATACACACAAAATAATCTTTTTGCGTTTCATTCGGCAACAAAAATCTGAAATCTCAGAGCAATATTTCGTGCAAATATGCCTATCTCTGAGTTAGATTTAATTAAAATAAAAGAAATTATCGATGTAGCAATTGATTCGACGATAACATTGAAATTAGAAAGGCTTGCTACCAAAGATGACCGTCAAATTTTGACCTCAGAAATAGATATCTTGAAGAAACTAAATGTAGAGCTATCTAATAAAGTTGAACAGTTTGAATTCCATTGCAATTTATTGGAAAACGAACTGGAAGCACAAAACCGCGAACTTAAGGGTGCGAATATTGCTGTCACAATCCCACATTCTAATATCGATCCACAAAAAACATTTGAAGGCATTACTGATCTTTTACTTGGGACAGAAGAAAAACCTCAAATGCCATTAAACTAACAGAAAATTCTTCAGTAATTAACCTAAAAATAAACACTGCATCGAATAACAAATGTTAAAAAATATTCCAAAGCTTAAAGGAACCGTCTTTTACATTTGACGAGGTCAACTCTTTCATCCGGTTGACCTCATAAAACGTTGTATTGCTCCATGTTTGTGGCCTATTCGCCCATTGAATGCTGGTGTTGTTGCATTTGTTTGTTCCACTCTGTGCCAGGGATCTCCAGTCCCATAAGCCGTTACCCAAAAACTCTCATGCACGCTTTTGGGTAATCTTTCAAGTATTATAATATCTAATATATGCTGACATTATTAAAGTCGCCTCTTACCACAAGCAAAGTTCACACTAGGTATATTATGACCCGTAGACAAATGTCTATGTTTTTCTACATTCCGATTTCGCTGTCCCGATTTGTCCCGATTTTCAAGTTATGGTGTCCCGACATTCATAAAATTTCATCTGGCAGCCCTAGGGGAGCCGGTTAAACCGCTCCTTATAGGCCTGAGCCCGTATAAGGTGTTCACTAAGTAGTTGAACCTGACTGGAACTGTAGACACCATCCTTCTGATGGGCTCGTTTAAGACTTCAGCCGACTTATTCATCCAGTCATTTCCGACAGAGCATTAAAGTGTTGCTATTTTTGTCTTTTGCTCAACACTTGCACTTTTTAGTTTAGCAACCCAAGTCCGAATGGACGAGATCCGTACGCGATGGTTACCACTTGTAAGTGAAATAAGCACAAATGGTGTGTAGTATTCGTTACATCACTGGACATCGCCATGGCGCATCAGCTCGGCGCTACTGCGCCACGGATATCCGCATTCCTGCGCGAGATACTACCAAGTAGTGGTCAGAGTCTATGTATGCCCAACGGAATGTTCGAACATCCAGGATACTGGAAGCATGTCTGGCATCAATCGCGATGTGATCGATTTGGTTGACGGTCTTTTGATCACTGCTTCGCCAAGTACCTTTGTGTATATCAAGGTGCGGGAAATGGGTGCTTGATATGATAGATAGATAGATATAATTCTTTATTTCAATAGATTTGTACAATAATATAAAGATAAGATTAAGGACATGGCTTTGCTGCCGTCTGCCTGATTGACAATTGATACACTATGAAATACATAAAAAGTACATAATAATGAAAATTAAACATCGTTATCCATTACAATTTCTATTAAATAAAAAAATCTTAATTTGGAAGTTAACAATAAATTCGAAAGTTTTTTTTTTGTGATTGAAACCAGCTAAAACAATCATAAATACACAATAATTTAAAAGGTTGAGTTATACATAATATCTCAGTTTATATAAATTTTGAATTATTTAAAAATTGAAACGTGTATCAAACAATAAACTTATTAAAATTAGAATAAATTCGTAAGTTTTTTTTACAATTGAAACCAGCTAAAACAATTTTAAGAATAAAATTAAAAGATAAATTTATAAATTTGAGTTTATATAAATTTAAGAATAGTTTGAATATACTTTAATAGAGGAATACTTTAACTGGAGAAATGCATCCATATTAGAAGCTGTTGCGATACATTAGAGCGTGCTTACAAAATTTAGATAGTTTTGACCACCCTAAGGATCCATTTAGTACATTAATAAGCTGACTTAAAGTCAGAATGCTTTCTTGGAAGTAGAGCCGCCGAATTTCTTGTAGGATTGGACAAACTGCTATGAAATGGTAACTATCTTCAATTTCTCTTCTATTACAGAGATTACAATTTTGAGGGAGATCTTACCTATGAGGACCATAATTAAGGTTGAGTAACTCAACCCTTGCTCTTAAAATGGTACCTATAGCTTCTACTGAAAGTTCAGAGCAGAAGTAACTTATTTCAGTCGGCAAATTGTGGTTTAAGCTTTTATAAATATGTCTGCTCTCAGACGAAGTTGCTCTGGTTAAATGTTTAGTATACATTTTTTCATCTACTTTAGCAATTTAATCAGAGAAAATATTTTGCCAGTCATCTAAATTGTCTTCAGTAAGAGAAAGGTTTATGTCATGCGCAAGGGCCAACTGATTCAGTTCTTTAAAAGGAGTAGCATTATTATGGAGTAATCTTCGCATGAAAGATTTGTGAAGACCATTTTCCCTTTTCATGACTTTTACTAAATAATCTGTATGTCTCTTAAGATTTTGAATAAAGATAGGTGGAATACCGGATTCCACGTGAATGGCGTAAGTTGGTGTTGCATTTGGTAACCGAAATAATCTTTTAAAAAAATACCGTTGAATCAGTTCGAAATCCTCGATTAACGCGTAGCCAAAAACTTGTACACCATAGCACATACACGTGTTAACAGTGGCATTAAATACTCTATATTTTGATGAGACATCAATGTACTGGTTATTAAAAAACGAAGGCCACATTATGTTTAAAGCCAGTTTGGCCTCATTGCCTTTCTCCTTTGCATGAGCACCAAAGCTCATATTTGCAGTTATCAATACTCCAAGATATTTGAATTTGGTGACAACTTCAATTTGCTCCTGATCAAGATGCCAGTTTTCTTCGGGAAGTCTTCTTCGTTGTCTGCGTTCAAATATAATAATATTAGTTTTTCTGGTGTTGATATTAAGGCCCCATAATTTACAATACTCCTGTAGTCTGTTGATTTGAAGTTGTAAGGTGAAAGGATTATCCGTTAACAACACTAAATCGTCAGCATAAAGCAATACTTTCACCAAAGTTTCTTGAAAAATTACACCCCCAGGTAAAATATCACAAACCGAGTCAATAAACAAAGCAAATAAAATTGGACCGAAGATGCATCCCTGAGGCACTCCTACTGACGTTTCGAACCACTCTGACAGATTTACCCCATCCCACACGGCTGCATTTGTAGAAGCTAGAAAATTAAAATAAAGGTTTAAGAACTTTTGAGACAGACCGAGGGATGTCATCTTATAAATCAAAGCTTGTCTATTAATCGTGTCAAAAGCGGCTTTGAAGTCAACAAAGCAGCAATAAAGTTTTTTATTTGTTTCAATATATTTGTTTGCGATTGAAGACAGTGCAAAAATGTGGTCTATAGTAGAGAACCCATGGCGAAAACCAGCTTGGAAAATACTTAATCGATTGCCATTCTCAATCCATTTCGATAGCCTGTCATAGATGATAGAAGCAAAAACTTTTCTAATTGAGTTGAGAATAGAGATACCTCGGTAGTTCTCAGGAATATCTGCGTTTCCTTTTTTAAAAATGGCAAAGATTATTGCTTTGTTAAAGCTGCTAGGCACACAAGAGTCATTATAAATTCGATTGAAAAATTCTACTATATAATTTTTAAACTCTGTAGATGAATATTTATAGAATTCCACTGGAATACCATCTACTCCAGGTGCTTTATTATTTTTCATATTTAAAAGTACTGTCTCTAGCTCATTTAAAGACACTGCAGAGTCCAGTTCATGCACAATGGTATTAGGGCACGCGTAGCTAAAAGTTTGAAAGTTCTCATCCGCCGAAAGCAATGAATTAAAATGTTGTGCTAATGAATCTACTTGGAGAGAGTTAATATTATTACTAACTCGAAAACGACCTCCTAGTTCCCGTACGTTAGTCCAGAATAATTTTGAGTTTCTGCATTTAACTAAATTTAAAGCCATATTATTTAAGTAGCCAATTCGTTTGGTAGAACAAAGGACTTTATACTCTTTATTTAAACGAAGGTAAATATTTTTAAAGAAAATTGCATTTGTAGACCGAAACAATTTTAAAAAAACAAATAATTTTTTTCGCAAGATATGGCATTCATTATCGAACCACTTATTTTTAGGAATGAAACTTTGATTATTTTTTTGAGCAAAAGGTGCTGACAGCTTGATAACTTCCGTTAAACTTGTTGCGATTTGATCTACAAGACTTGTTGATTGAGATGGTAGGTAACTACAATTATGATTTAACAGAGATTTAAATAGAGAAGCTTTGTTCTCAATCCACTTAAGCCTTCCGAAATTATTCGATGGTCTCTGTGGAACCTCACCCAAAAGACACGCTTTAACTAAAATTGGTAGATGAGACGAAAAATTTGCCGCAAGAACCTCAAAGTCAATAGCTGAGACCAGCCACTCACCTGACACCGCACACAAATCGATTACCGATTGACCTTGACCACTGATAAAAGTGAACTCACCACCTGCATCGCCACTAGAAACACCATTAAGTATGAAAAACCCAAAATTTTCGAAAAGCTCTAATAAATTTCTTCCATTGCTATTCACAGTACCATCTTTAGAGTGTCTAATAAAATTAAAATCAACTTCATACTGAGAATAAAATGAATTTGGATTCTGGTAGTTACCAATTCGTGCGTTTACATCCCCAATTAGCATTATATTTTCTAAAAAGTTATTATTTAAAAAATTATAAAGACTTTCGAATTCATTTCGCCAGTTATTACAGTTTAGGTACAACGGAATAATATTATAAATTGTAGAGGAACTAGTAATTTGTATAACAATTCTGTTTTCAATACGATTAAATTTTGTAAGGTTACCTATACTACTCAACTTAACAGCACATAAGATGCCCCCACTAGCTCTACCAAATACATTATTTCTTACAGCGGGTATGCACATTATTTTAAAACCTTTAAAATATTTCATGAAATTCTGTTCATTTTGTTCCTCTATAAACGTTTCTAAAAGGATGATAATATCATAATTCAAAATAAAATTAAAAAATAACGGTGACAAAAGTTTAATTTTAAGACCTGTAATATTATAAGAAAATATTTTTAAATTAGAAAGAATAAATTTATTTTTATTGCAAACGGCAGAAGCACCCTATACTTTAACATATTTAATGTTGTTCACTTGCTGACTACAAGATGGCGATGATGATGGCAAAGAGCCAACTGATCTTGGCATTGCAGCTACCTCTGTTCCCCCGCTGCAGTCAAAGTATTCCAATGCATTATCACCGAACATCTATTTTATAAATGTCAATTCGTTCTCTGATTTGACAATTAAACCTCGTGCAAGTTTGTAAACAAACATTTTTTCATTGATTTCCAATTTATCGCCTTTAATAATTATTTTAATTGTCGGGTTCAATTGAAGGAGTTTGGTTTTAATTTCGTACAGTGTTTGCCTCTTTTTCCTGTACATAAGAGATTGCTCACGAAGCACAATTATCCCAGAACCTTTTCATTTGCTTGTTACAGCCATAATTTTCTCAGCAACCTCGGAAGAATCAAGCTCCAGAATTACTGTTCCTCGTTTTGTGCGTGTGTTTAGAATTTCCCGGGATTTCTTAACGTGAATATTTTCATCTTCTTTTAACATGAGTAACCCCTTGCAAGTTTGTTTAGCGAAATCAACTGCATTGGTTACTCCGTCTAAAGGAAGGTGTACAACAATAGAGTTCTCGGTTGATTTTCTCGATATTTTTTTCTAATTGGGCTTCTAACAGCTCGCATCTTTCTGTCATCAGTGTTAATTTATTATTTAAATCCGAGTTTGTCGTTTTAAGTGACGTTATTTCTGACGAGAGTGCTTCAATATCGGCTTTCGTGGCAAGATTTTTTAAGTTTTCGGCGAGGGATTCATTGATAATTTGTTTTAGTTGATTTATTGATAGATTTCCCACCGTCATAGCTTGAGAAATTTTTTTACTGTTAATGTCTGATTCAGGTGAAGTCTGAGCTAGCCCCCGTTTGTTACTCATCAAGAAGTACCGGTGATTGCCAAAAGAATTTCTTTTCAATTTTTTGTATTTAATAAGAAGTGCCTACCTTGATGTTAGATATAGGAATCTTCTTGTGCTGGTTATAATGTGATAATAAAAAATTGTTTGACAGTAAAATCCAAAAGAAAAATAAATGATTTTGTGGAAAAATTAAAAAAATTGCAGGAGCTTATAATTATACGCACTTCAACTTTGACAGTAGAAATGTCAATCAATGTGCTTGATATGATGACATTACGCCCCACCGCGAAGTCTATCATCCTGTATCCGTTGAAGTTGGAAGCTGGACTTGAACCCAGACCTCCGGCGTGATGGTCCGATACACTAACCACTACGCCACGGGGCACTTTTTTTTTGCATGAATGTTTGATAATTTATATAATAAGTTTAAGATTTTTTTTTTGTATGTGATTCATCTAAATTGTTATCAACTATTTAAATAATTGAATAGACTTTAAACCCCACAAAAATATATATAAATATGTTTACTTCGAAATTCAAGTTAGGTACTCACGTTTTTCCTTTAAATTTATGTTAGGTAATTGTGGTTCCTATCAGCGTCGAAGTTCGTGCACGAAATTCCGTTTTTTTTTTGGTTCCTTTTTTCGTCCTTTTTTTCCGTATTGTTTTTTTTTTTTTGAAGATTTTGGTTTAATATTAGAAACTCATATATATATATTTTTTCTTTTGCTAAAGGGGCCACTTCACTATTTATACCAAAGGAGCTAAAAGTATATTTTTTTCTTAATTTTTTTTGTCAAACTACACTTTTATGATTTAAACCAAACTTAATTTATTTTTTTTTTTTTTGTGTACTTTTGTTTGTTCTATTTATTTTTTTCTTTAATGATTTTTTGTTCAATATTTTTTTTTACTTTTTACTTTTTATTTTTGTATAGGTAAAGCTTTTAGGAAATATATTAGGTGCATGTGATTTTGGCCTGATGAGTGTGAATGGTTTTTGCGTTATACGGATTTGTTAAGTAGGTCTTCTGGTGATTGCTTTGCTATTGTATTCTGCTGGGCAACGTTTTTGCACCTATGATGGACCAACGTTATTCTACCTCGGGCATAGGGGTTAGCCACACAAATGTTGTAGTGGATGCCTCTAAGTTTTTTTTGTGTAGGCCTTTTAAATCCCTAGAATTTTCGGTCATCCATACTACTGCTAAAGACACGAAATTTTATGCATGATTACCGGTGATACTATTTTGTTCAGGGTGCTTCAATTTCTCAGTGTCTCAGTTTTGTACCTATGTAACGTGAATTATATTATTTCGAGTAATTTAGTTAATCTTTATAATATATAATCTCTAAATTGATAAATTTGGTGAACAGATAGTTATAATTTTTGTAGCATGCAAAAAAGTAATTTTCGATGCACATGAAAAATTGAGATTTTCTTTTGTTAAAAATTTCAGCACTCAAACACTATAACTGCTTGTACATCCAACTGAGGTAAAAGTTTATTCGATAAAGAATGAGAAAATGGTTCAGTTCGAACTTCGACTGAACTAATTAAGATGATTTCGTTTTCAAATTCAAAGTGTACCGACTTCTGTTTTCTGAACTACGCTTTCAGTTATTTTAAAAATGAGTTAACAAAATTTTATTTTTTTATTGAAAAAAATGACATTTTTTGCTAAATTCATGAAGTTTTTATACATGGGCACGCTACATGATGTAACGAATACTACACATTGAGATTGGGAACTCTGTCGCATTAGTGAACTGTTGAAACTATTTTTGCTCCGTATAAATTTGTTAATAATAACATAAATATTACAAACAAAATAATAAAAAGTGTGTTTAAAAAGTTTTTTATTGTGATACAAAATCTGAATTGTTCAAAAAATCAGGTAAATCTTATGTATTTAATGTGGTTTTTCATTGGTCAAAAAGTGTTTTTTTATTGATCAAGATATATTGGCGCAAAATTAAAGTCGCCTCGTTTTAAATCAGTTAAGTTAACCCTAACAAACATTAACTTAACATTATCACCAGGTGATAAGTTTGTATCTTATTATAAACAATTTATGGACTTTCCACTAGTATCTTCCAGTGAGAGATTTTGTTGTTGGAATTAAACAGTGTTTGTGTGTAGTTTCGTTCTCCTTCGAGAGAGTGGGTAGTTTTTCTGTCAAAAAATTAGACTCGGATCTAAAAAGATAAAATGGAGATTTCCTGGTTTTAAAGTATGTTTCATTAAAGAGCTAGCTTTATCGGTCTATAAATTAAGAAAACGTTAACAAAGTATTAAATTCTTTTTAAGACCGTGTTATATTGAGTATAATTTTGCGCCATTGTTTCCCCATTTTTTTTAAATTTTGCGTTTCATTGGTCAAAATATCTCTGAGTTAGATTTAATTAAAATAAAAGAAATTATCGATGTAGCAATTGATTCGACGATAACATTGAAATTAGAAAGGCTTGCTACCAAAGATGACCGTCAAATTTTGACCTCAGAAATAGATATCTTGAAGAAACAAAATGTAGAGCTATCTAATAAAGTTGAACAGTTTGAATTCCATTGCAATTTATTGGAAAACGAACTGGAAGCACAAAACCGCGAACTTAAGGGTGCGAATATTGTTGTCACAATCCCACATTCTAATATCGATCCACAAAAAACATTTGAAGGCATTACTGATCATTTACTTGGGACAGAAGAAAAACCTCATATGCCATTAAACTAACAGAAAATTCTTCAGTAATTAACCTAAAAATAAACACTGCATCGAATAACAAATGTTAAAAAATATTCCATAGCTTAAAGGAACCGTCTTTTACATTTGACGAGATTTAACCAAACAGATGCAGCTAAAACGTAGTATTTTACTAGGCTATAGGAAAATAATAAAATCAAAACATCCTAATGAATTCACAACAATTAAAAACAACACATTATTGATCGGAAACAAAGAATTTTACGAAACAAATAATAACAAGTTACAACACAAAAATATAAATGATGAACAGGTGTTGATAGAAATGTTCTAAGATTTTAAGCTGTTAAATGCATGGCGAGGTTAGAGCACCACAGCAACTCAAATCCAGATGTCGCATCAGAATCAGGGGTGGCGCCTAATACCAATAACGGAGTAAAAAGTACTAAACAAAATTAAAACCAAATAGTATTAGTTTACAAAATATATTAGTATATAATATTTCAGGCTTAAGTAATGAATTAGGGGAAAATACGATAACTTTGGCGAGGAAAATTGATAACAGATTTTTGTAGAAGGGACTAATAAAAGAATTTTTTGCTATGGTAGGAGGGGGATCTGTTTCCCTCCGTTTGACCAGGAGGGGCAGTTTAATGAAAAAAGTACTAAAAATGGAAAAAAAAATCATTAAAAAATAACGGTAATACCTAAAAGTGTAATTTTCAAAACTTTTAGATTTTATATTGTATTTTTCTTTCTTAGAAATCGTTTCTCATATTAATTCTCAATCAGAAACCGAAAACAAAATGATTTTATTTTTCCTAGATTTCAAGAAAATTAAAAGTTACCAAAACTACTATTTAATTCAATTAATTATTTTTTTTTGTTTGAGTATTTTACGTGGTCTTATTTTGATAGTAAACATAGAAAAGTCAAATACAAGCATTTTTAAGTATGGGAGGGGGTCTGTATCCCCCCGTTTGGGCGGGAGTGGCAATTTAATGAAAAAAGTACTAAAAATTGAAAAAAAATGAAATGGAGTGAAATCTATCCATAGTTTTTGGAAAAAAAACTACTTTCAAACTCAAAATTTTGGAAAAAAAACATGAAATAAATGTTTAAAAATTTTCCAAAACATTGAAAAAAAAAAATTTGTTGAATCTAAAATAAAATTTGGATTTACCCAAACTTGCAACCACCCAAATCCTATCACAGGCCCTGGCAGAGGGGTTGCAGGGGGCAGCATGCCCCCCAAACATACCTCACTGTTGATACGCCGCAAGGCAGGGCGTTGGGAAAGCATTGTTATGCATTTCTATAGTACAATCATGGAGCAGCGCCATCTAAAGAAAGTTGTGAACCGCAAATTTGGAGGTTCTTACATTTACCAAGTGTCTATTCTGTTACCCTAAGAATAGTCGTAAAAAAAAATTAACAATATTTAATGTATTTTATTGGCTCTAAAATCCATATTTCCTTGACAAGAGTCGTAAATAAAACAGAAATCATATAAGTTTACGACTGTTGTTGGGGTAACAGAATAGACACCTACTAAATGCACGAACCTAAAAATGTATTATTCACAAGTTTCTTAAGATGGCCAGGCGGTGATTTTGCAGCTTGAAAATACTATAGAAATGTATATACAATGGGGAAAGTATGATAAGTTAGAGTCAATTTGTGTAAGAATTAATCCATATTCTATGTTAACTATCAATTAAAGAGCACGTAAAACCTCCCATGGCGGTCAGCCATCAGACGAATAGGGGGAATAACATGTAGCATACGAAAACATGCACGTGCCGTAACTATTCGGGACTGATGGAAGTGTGATCATAGCCTCTTCGCGGCGGCCGCTAGTAACAAGCCTTTTAAAAAAAGGTTTGGCTAATATGATCAGGCTGGTTCCTCAGGTTGGCAACAGGTTAATTCCCTGTTCCATAAAACTTCGAATTACGAGACCGACAACAAGCCTCGGAAACGGACTGATCTCACGACGACAACCCATGCAACGAAAACGGCAAAACGATTTACGAATTTTCTTATGGAACGTACGATCGCTCTATAGAGCTCGAGCTGCTCAGCAGCTAGCTGATGCCCTGTCAAAATATAAAGCTGACATAACAGCACTTCAAGAAATCAGATGGACAGGGAATGGTGTTTTACAGAAGAAAGAATATGACGTATACTACAGCTGTCATACAAAACACCATGTGCTCGGTGTAGGCTTCCTAGTCAGCGGAAAAATGAAGTTTACCATCATCGGCTTTAACGCTATAAGCGAAAGGCTATGCACCCTTCGCGTGCGAGGCAAATTTACGAACATCAGCCTCATTAACGTTCACGGACCTACGGAGGAGTCCTCAGACGAAGAAAAAGAGACTTACTACGAACAAGTCGAGAGGACCCTCAATGCCTGTCCAAGGTATGACGTAAAAATCATCCTTGGGGATTTGAACGCAAAAATAGGTCGGGAGCCGGTATTCAGGCATTACGCAGGCACCCATAGTTTGCATGAGAACACTAATGACAATGGACTTCGAGTCTTAGTATTGGCAGCATCGAAAAACATGGTCGTTGCGAGTACCAGGTTCTCGCGAAAAGATATCTACAAAGCCACCTGGGTATCACCTGATGGAGTCACTCGTAACCAAATAGAGCACGTCTTGATAAACCGTCGCCACTACCCGAACTTGATGACGGTACGAACATACCGAGGCGCCAATATCGACTCGGATCACTATCTTGTTGGTATGGTTTTCCGAGGGCGGATTGCCTTGCGAAGACGTATTGCATCCGCCGATCAGTTTGGAATCCACACGGCTGCCCTGCGCAATGAAATTGCCAGTAACACCTTTGGTCCTGGAGCCAGTATGCTAGGCGTAGATGAGAAGTGGACACGCCTTAAGAATACTGTCATTAGTACTGCCAACTCCATCTTAGGCGGCAGTCGCAGAAATCGGAACGACTGGTTCGATGATGAATGCAAGCTAGCGACTGAACGTAAGAATGTTGCGTACCGAGCAATGCAATAATCTCATAGAACACGGGCATGCGTGCTTCATGTAAAATTAAACTTTTGTATATGAAAAATTAAAAATTTCTTGCCGTGTTTAATGAACTTTATAACCTTTAACAAAATGCAAAACCATTTTGCAATTCCTGCACACTGGCCTGATCTGACCACAACTTGGTAGTATCTCGAGTCGAAACGAAGAACGAGGCCTACCAGGCAATGCTGCAGACTGGAACCAGATCCTCTGAGAGAGCAACCCGAGAGCTCTACGGGCAAAAAAGAAGGGAGGAACACCGATGTAGGGTCTTCGAATGGAAAAAATTTTTCGAATTCAACTTAAACGTATTTATTAATTCAATGTGTTATACTAGGTTGTCAAACTACAAGTGAAGTAATTACATTTCATTAACAAAGCACTTAGTATGTAAACTTATATAATAATATGAATTAATGAAAATACTACTTGAGAGCATTATCTAATACAATCGATAGATATATAAATAATCAGTGTTGCCACGATGTAACATTTCCTGTCCCTAATTGGATATGTCCTCGGTTTTGTCACCAGACTATGCCGTCGCACCTATTCTCAGGAAGTAGGTTTCACTTTTGGGAACCTAATGATTAAATGATCCAAATTATTACCTGGTTGATTTAATGCAGCTGGTGTGTTTTAAATCTCGGACTTCGTACTTTCAGCAAACTTCTTCATCTGGTTTAAATGGCTCTTCCAAGAGTTTATTCAATGAGAAGTTACAAGATACGTCTGCTTTCCGATTCTCTTTTTCTCCTCCGCCACCGACCACATTTCATCTTTCCAAAAATCATTGGCTAAAACTGACTCACCCTCATGAAATTCTTTCCGATCATTTCCTCTCTGTTTGTTTTTCATCTCTGTCAGTGTTTGTACTCGGTCATCCATCTCTGGTCTTAGTAGCCTCATTCGCAAGTTTCGTTTGAACATCAGTAACGCCAGTGATTGACCTGTTGTGGTACGTTCTGCTAATGCAATTCACAGTGACTTCGCTCCTCCCTCTATATATTTTTTTAAACCAAGCTTGAATGATTTCACGGTATTTTCAGCGAGGCCGTTGCTTTGCGGGTGACCTAGCGGTGATGTAATATGTTTTATGCGGTGATGTTATGTGTTTTTTTTTTTAGTGAAAGCTTGAAATTCATTACCCGTAAATGTCGTTCCATTGCCAAATTTTTGGCAACCCAAATCGTGGAAACGTTTCGTAGAACTTTTTAACTGTCGATATAGCTATGATACTGTTCATGGAATAAATCTCCACACATTTTGAATAGGCATCCACGATTATCAAGAATTGCCGACTAATAAAATATCCGGCGAAATCAGCACGCAGCCTTTGCCATGGTTCCATTGCATCTGGCCATTCGGTAATGTTAACTTTTGTTGGAGGATTTAGATTGTAAGTTCCACATGCTCAACAGCTTCTTACCATTTGTTCGATGCACATATTCAATTTTGACCACGATTCGTACGACCTTGCGGCAGGAGTAATATAACTTTTATCATCATCATCATCATAATCGGCTCGACTACCGGGGTCTGGTCCTGGCCTCCTTCAACAAGTCTCTCCACCTATCCCGGTCTCGAGCCGACGCCATTCAGTTGCGCACCCCAAAGCTCCGGGCGTCCTGGTCTACGCCATCTCTCCAGCGCAAGCATGGTCTACCACGCTGTCGTCTGCCATAGAATGTACCACATAGAACTTTCCGAGCAGGTTCCTCTTAGCTCGTGCTCCGCTACCTTGATTGTTTGACCAACTGTTCCTCTCGCATTTGAAGCTACCATGTACTTTTTTTACCTTCACTAATGTGCAGCCCCAGATTTTGTGCCCCCTGCTTGATGTGAATAAAGGAATCGTGTACAGCTTTCTCGGTTCTTCCGATGATGTCGATGTCGCCTGCGTAAGACAATATCTGGCTGGACCTGTTGACGATGGTCCCTCTTCTTGCCGTGTCAGAGTCACGGATTGCTTTCTCCAACGCCAGGTTGAAGAGGAGGCAGGCCAAACCATCCCCTTGTCGGAGTCCATTAAAGATGTTGATTGGTCTGGATAGCAATCCGGCTATTTTTACTTGGCTTGTTACGTTGGTCATGGTCAACCTACATAGTCGTGTCCATTTATTTGGTATGTCAAATTTTCTCATGGCTTTGTAAAGTTCTACCCTGGCTATGCTATCATAGGTGGCCTTAAAGTCTATAAACAGGTGGTATGTTGGGATGTTAAATTCTAGACATTTTCCATCGCCTGCCTAAGGGTAAAGATCTGATCAGTTGTTGATTTGCCTGGAATGAAACCACAATGATATTGTCCGATGATGGTTTTAGCGTATGGGGTTATCCGGTCTTGTAGGATAGAGGAGAGTATCTTATAGGCGGTACTCAACAACGTGATACCTCTATAGTTGCTGCACGATGTGACATGTCCTTTCTTATGTATGGGGCATATTATACTCCCACACGTGCACTATAATATCATGAATTGCCTGACGTAGAGCTGGCCCACCGTATTGAAATAATTCGGCTGGTATACCATCAGCTCCCGGGGCTTTGTTTTTCTTTAGCCGGCCTATAGCCTTCTCAACCTCTTCTATGCTTGGTGACGGCAAAATAGGGTATTCAACTTGGAGCAGTGGAGCCTCCACTTCTGCAGTGAGTTGACCATTTAGCTGGAGGGTAACCCCGTTAAGGTCCTTTTCAGACCACAAACTATATTCAGTCTTAACTTTAATATTATAAAGCCACCACCTTATAGAAACCCAAAAAGAATTGACTGGCAAAAATTCAGTCAAATTATTAAATCCAGATTAAACACAATTCCAAACGTTAATCCAAATTCTGTGACCGAGCTTGAGAGAAAGGTTAAAACTTTCGAAGCGGCTATGGGTGTCGCCTTCAAGATCTCGTGCCCAATAAATTTTAGCAAAAAAACCCTACCTCCATGGTGGAATGAAGATCTTTCAAATCTTAGAAGATTGACGAGAGATGTCTTCAATATGTTATAAGCATAAGTATTTCAAACCGTATAAAGACTGTCTTAAATTATACAAGCGTACTCTAGCATCAGCCAAGCAACAAGCATGGAGAGAGTATTGTCATTCAATAGAAAATATCATAGACTCAGCAAAATTGGGGAAGATTTTGTCCAAAGAACACTCAAACCCCTCCTTTCTTAAAAAGGAGGATGGTACGTGGACTGAGTCACCTGTCTAGTCTCTGGAGCTAATGATGGCAACACACTTTCCAGGTTGCACAGACAGTTGTCCAATATCACATCGATCCCCTGAAATACAGTCAGTACATTTAGAGGAAATTACGTCCGTCATAACTAAAGAAAATATAGTTTGGGCTATTAAAAGTTTTTCTCCGTATAAATCTCCTGGGCTGGACGGCATACTCCCTATAATGCTACAAAAGCTACAAGACGTAGTAGTTCCATGGCTGGAGTATATCTTTAAAGGGTGTCTCTTGCTTAATCATGTTCCAGAGTCTTGGAAACAGGTTAGAGTTGTTTTTATCCCAAAGGTGGGAAGGCGATAATCGCATTAAGGAATTTCTAACTATTTCCCCTCTATCAAAATCACAACATGCATACCTCAAAGGCAAGTGAGACAGCTCTTCACGAGGTTGTGCGCACAGTTGAAAATACATTACATTATAAAGAATATACTTTGGCAACTTTCTTAGACGTAGAAGGAGCCTTTAATAACGTCCTAACTGAATCTATTCTACAATCCCTCATCGACTTTGGAGTTGATGATTCTCTAAGAGAATGGATAGTTTCCATGCTTAGCGACAGAGTAATTCAAGCTACTAAGTTAGGTAATACACAGTCGATCTAATACGTAAACAGAGGAACACCACAGGGAGGAGTTCTTTCTCCTCTACTATGGCTTCTTGTAATGAACAAAATCCTGGTGGAACTTGAGGAAGGGGGGGTAAAGGTTGTAGCGTTTGCCAAAGATTTAGTTTTGCTGGCATCTGGTAAGTTCCTATCTGTGATTAGTGAAATCACTGATAGGTCCCTGCGTAAAGTAAACAGCTGGGCCATAAGCTGCGGTTTGGGGATTAATCAAAGCAAGACAGAACTGTTGCTTTTTACAAACAAATATGAGATACCTACCTTCACTCTTCCAGATCGATTGTCTGGTGGCCTGCCTTAAGCAAAGCCTACAATACCGATAAGCTCAAAAAGATACAAAGAACAGCTAGCGTAGAGACCACAGGAGCGCTGCAATCCTGCCCTTCCGATGCCCTGAGCGTTATTTTACATCTTCTTCCTCTCGACCTACATATAAAATATATAGTATCTTGCAATTTAAGGAAATTGGTTGTTGGACCGACAGACCCTTCGGTCACTGCAATATTACCAAATTGTTACCCCCGGGCTTCGTTTCGACTAATACCGATTACCGCACTCCCTCTCTGAATCTCTGCAAAGGTTTCAACGTCGCATTCCCTGCCCGAAAGGAGTGGGAGGATGGAGATATAACGAAAAATTACGACACAATCTTTTTTTACGGACGGTTTAAAGATGGAGTGCGGTGTTGGAGCAGGGGTCTTCTCTGAAACACTAAATGTATCTAAGTCACTTCGACTGTCAGACCACGCTAGCGTTTTTCCAGCGGAATTGTTTGCAATCAAAGAAGCATGCAAGATACTAAAGCAAGATCCAAATCAAAACCGTAATACTGCTATATTTATAGATAGTCAGGCTGCCATCAAAGCCATTGATGCTGCCTCAATATCCTCTAAACTCGTTCAACAATGTCTAGATGAGATCGCAGACTTTAATGATAGCCTGAAGGTCACTTTGATCTGGGTCCCAGGTCACAGTGGTTTTCAGGGAAATGATCTGGCTAATGAGCTTGCCAGGCAAGGATCGGCCCTTCACAGCTCACTTGCCGAAGCAGTTGGTATTCCGCTGGGGGCTGTGAAGGGCATTTTCTTTTTTCATTATCTATCTGTATCCAATGGAATGTAGATGGAATGGTCTAACTTACTGTGCCACCTCAAGAAAGATGTGGCCCAGCTATGACAAGTCCCGCACAAATGAACTCTTTTGTAGAACTCGGTAAGACATAGCCAGGATCATTGCAGTTAGCACGGGTCACTGGCCAATAGGAGAGCATGCAGCAAAATTGGGCATTCCGCACAATACTCATTGCCGTAGCTGTGGAAATAAAAGGGAAAAGGAAACAGTGACCCACTATCTCTGCTGCTGCCCTGCCTTGGCAAATCCAAGATGCCAATTCTTTGGTCAGTTCTTTATTGACAACCTTAACGAACTTACTGTTGTGAGCATAAGTAACCTCATTGGCTTTTTGAATGCAACCAAATGGCTATAAACGTAACAAACCATATCAATACCTCACCTCTTCTATGTTTAGATAAGATGGATCAAGAGAACCACATGATTTTTGCAGGAACCTTTTCTCTAGCCGTGTAGGCGGGCTAAGCCTACTGCGGGCATCATGTTTTTCCCTAAATCTAACTGATCTCAACGGAAATTCGGTCCTACCCTAAGCCATCCAGCACCCTGCCTGTTTAGGTTATTAGCAAAGACAGACATATCGGAGCTAACAGCCTGGCATAAAGCCTGGTGGGGGGAATGGGCCACTTCCCTTGAGTGAGGTATCCGAGGATCTCCTTGTCTTCCTATACGGAAGTTGGTAACTAAGGGGATCTACTCCCAACCAAAACAATTTTCAAACATAAATCACCTTTTCCATGGGCCAAAAAACGGAGAGCTACATGATTCCCGCAGGAACCACTTCTTTAGCCGTGTAGGCGGGTTGTGTCTACGGCGGACATCATGTCTTTCCCTAAACCGAATCGATCTCACGAGGAAACTGGTTCTGCCCTAAGTCACCCAGCACTCTGCCTGTTTAGGTTTTTGGCGAAGCCAGACATATTTTAGCTAACAGCCTGGCATAAGGCCTGGTGGGGGGTATGGCCCAGTTCCCTTGGCTGAGGTACCCGAGGATCTCTTTTTCTCTATGTTAAATGGTAAAAAAGGGATCACCTCCCAACACAATTCCAAACCTCAATACAATATCCCAACCTCCACAAAATGATAGGTCCCATGAGGTTATGGTATCAAAACGGCGCACCAAGCGCTAATTGGGTTTTTATTCTCGTTGAATAGCCGCCATTCCTACCTACCTGACCATTTAGCAATTCATTAAAGTACACTTCCCATCGCTCCAGTATGCTTTGTGGATCGGTGATCAGATTTCCCTCTCCATTCTTGCAGTATGTGCAGCCTGGTGTGTGCTGCGTCATGTTTCGGACGGATTGGTAGATTTTCTGCGCCTGGTGCGGACCTCGCTCTCGGCTTTTTTCTATTTCACAGATTAAGTTCTTCTCCCAGGCTGATTTTTTCTGTCTGTGAAGCCGTTTTTCTATTCTTCTGAGCTCTTTATATTCTTCTTCGCATGCCCGTGTTCTATGAGATTATTGCATTGCTCGGTACGCAACATTCTTACGTTCAGTCGCTAGCTTGCATTCATCATCGAACCAGTCGTTCCGATTTCTGCGACTGCCGCCTAAGATGGAGTTGGCAGTACTAATGACAGTATTCTTAAGGCGTGTCCACTTCTCATCTACGCCTAGCATACTGGCTCCAGGACTTACTCTCCCTAAATCAAGTGATTCAAGGGCGAGTCCTAACGCATTACCAAAGGTGTTACTGGCAATTTCATTGCGCAGGGCAGCCGTGTGGATTCCAAACTGATCGGCGGATGCAATACGTCTTCGCAAGGCAATCCGCCCTCGGAAAACCATACCAACAAGATAGTGATCCGAGTCGATATTGGCGCCTCGGTATGTTCGTACCGTCATCAAGTTCGGGTAGTGGCGACGGTTTATCAAGACGTGGTCTATTTGGTTACGAGTGACTCCATCAGGTGATACCCAGGTGGCTTTGTAGATATCTTTTCGCGAGAACCTGGTACTCGCAACGACCATGTTTTTCGATGCTGCCAATACTAAGACTCGAAGTCCATTGTCATTAGTGTTCTCATGCAAACTATGGGTGCCTGCGTAATGCCTGAATACCGGCTCCCGACCTATTTTTGCATTCACATCCCCAAGAATGATTTTTACGTCATACCTTGGACAGGCATTGAGGGCCCTCTCGACTTGTTCGTAGTAAGTCTCTTTTTCTTCGTCTGAGGACTCCTCCGTAGGTCCGTGAACGTTAATGAGGCTGATGTTCGTAAATTTGCCTCGCACGCGAAAGGTGCATAGCTTTTCGCTTATAGCGTTAAAGCCGATGATGGTAGACTTCATTTTTTCGCTGACTAGGAAGCCTACCCCGAGCACATGGTGTGTTGTATGACAGCTGTCATATTCTTTCTTCTGTAAAACACCATTCCCTGTCCATCTGATTTCTTGAAGTGCTGTTATGTCAGCTTTATATTTTGACGGGGCATCAGCTGGCTGCTGAGCAGCTCGAGCTCTATAGAGCAATCGTACGTTCCATAAGAAAATTCGTAAATCGTTTTGCCGTTTTCGTTGCATGGGTTGTCGTCGTGAGATCAGTCCGTTTCCGAGGCTTGTTGTCGGTTTCGTAATTCGAAGTTTTACGGAACAGGGAATTAACCTGTTGCCAATCTGAGGAATTAGCCTGATCATATTAGCCAACCCTTTTTTTAAAAGGCTTGTTACTAGCGCCCCGCGAAGAGGCTATGATCACACTTCCATCAGTCCCGAATAGTTACGGCACGTGCATGTTTTCCCCCTATTCGTCTGATAGCTGACCGCCCAACCCCAGCTTTAAATATACAAGAGTAGCTCACGTAAGGTCCCTTTCGTCCAAAAAACTGTTGGTGACAATTTTTCTGATGAATTCATCTGCTGCACTCCATCCTTCTGATGGGTTCGTCTAAGATTTCAGCGGACTTAACTGTTGGTGACACCGTTGATTCTGATGAATTCATGCGCTCCACACCATCCTTCTGATGGGTTCGTCTAAGACTTCAGCAGACTTATTGAGTCATTTCAGTCATTTCCCACATAGCATTTTATTGTTGCTATTTTCATCTTTTGCTCAACACTCGCGCATATTAGTTTAGCAAGCAAAATCCGGTAACCCAATGGTTACCACTTGGGGGTAAAATAAACACAATTGTTGTGTAGTAAGTAGGTAAGTAGTAAGTAAGTAAAGTTCAATTATTAGTCTTATAAAAACAATACATTTATATTATTATATTATTTTATTTATTTATATCTTTATTAACAGGGAAGTAAATTACAATGTTAATATAATTTTTATGAGCATTAGCTATCAGGACTATCAGCTCGAACAAATCATAAAATAATTATTATAAAATTAATATATGTACTTTATTATAACAGTAAAAAATAATTTTAGATTAAATAAGTTTAATTCAAATATAATTTTCCATTTTGAGTTTAGAGATTAGTTTGTAGGTTTGGTTGATATTTTCTTCTGATGGGGTTTTGAGTAGATCCGCTAAAGATGAGTTGGGAATTAGTATTTTTGAAACATCTTTGATTTTCGTACAATCGTAGACAAGGTGTTTGATGGTAATAATTGTTTCACTTTCGTTGCAAAGATGACAATTTGCGGGATCAGATTTTGATATAAGATGCCCGTGTGTGATGTTTGTGTGTCCCATCCGAAGACGTAGATAAACTTTGATCTTTTTCCATGAACATTGTGTGGGTAAGATGGTCTTAACAGCGTTTGGATTAATATCAGAGTAATGATGTCTATATTGGACCCAATCTTTATTTACGTCCCAATAATGTTTTATTTCTTTTCTTGTATCTTTATTGTTTGGAATGTAAAACGTTGTTAAGGGTTCACTGGTTGCTGATTTTGCGGCCTTATCTGCTGTTTCATTGCCTTTTATGCCAACGTGCCCTGGAATCCACATAAGTTTTATATTATTACGATTGCCAATTAGTTTGTTACGAATAATCTCTGGTAAGAGCGTTCTGTTGTCAATGTTTCGCACTGCTTCTAGTATGGAAAGGCTGTCAGAACAGATGATTGTTTTTTTTGGACATGAAATTTCGATAGCCTTTAAAACAGCCATACCTTCGGCTGAAAAAACTGATGCAGAGTCTCTAAGAAGTCCTTTAGATATTATAGCACCGTCCAGAGTAGAAACAGCAAAAGCTGTACCAAGATCGTTTTTAGATCCATCAGTGAAGATAAAGTTAAACTTATGATGTTTTTCAGTTTGCATTATTTCGAGGAAACTCTGCTTATATTGTTCAATTGAGGTTGATATTTTTGGTAAGCACTTAAGTTGCAAATCTACACAATCACTCGAGAGTGTCCAAGGTGGTTTGGCAGCAGGTCATAAAACATTGTTCAAAATTGGAATGCGTATTTTTTTTGAAAATTCTATGGCTTTGTAAAGTGTAGACGGGGTCTTAGGAACTTTTTTCCGGCTTACGTATTGCTTAGCTTTTATAATAAGACAGCTTTCGCATGTATTTAGTTTTTGAATAAGAAGGGATGTGACGTACTGAATTCTTTGTTCTATGGAAGGAAGACCAGCTTCGGCTAACATATTTATGATAGGTGTAGTTCTGAACGCCTTCATACTCAATCGTATGGCAGTATGGTACTGGGGCTTCAATATATTCAGTGACTATTTTGAGCATTAACCGTAAATACTCAATCCATACTCGATTTTGGCAAGTATCGTTGATCTGACGATACTTAAAAGAGAGTTAATGTGCACTAAACTATTTTTAGAAGATAAATACCTTATAATGTTAAGTCTAGTAGCTAAGCTTTTTTTTAAATACAAACAGTGTTCTTTGAAATTAAATTTACAATCAAATATTATGCCAAGCAAACAAAGATTGTTTACATTTACAATTGTATTATAATTTGAACATAAGACAATATTTTTTGAACAGCTAGTTTTTCTGCAGATGTGTAATATTTTAGTTTTTTCAAATGAAATTTTCGACCCGGAGTATGAACACCAAGCTGAAATATCTGCAAGAATGTTTGAAAATGTAGAGGCAGTAGTTGTGAGATCTTTACATTTTGTAAATAACGTTAAATCATCTGCGTATAAGGAGTGTTCCAAGTTTTTATATTTTCTTATAATTTCGCTAAGATCGTCAAAGGCTATTATAAATAGAACGACTGAAAGAGGAGATCCTTGCGGAATCCCGTTTTCAAGATTTTTGACTGAAGAATATACATGACCCAATTTTATTCGGAATTTTCTGTTACTTAAGAAAGATTTAATAAAATTATAAATCTTTGGTCCGATTTTCCATCGAACAAGTTTTTTGAGGATGATGTGGGCTCCAATTCTATCAAAAGCTTTTTCAAAGTCTATCGATAGGATTGAAACATGGTTCTTAGAGGATAAAGCAGATGCAATGTAATAGTCAATGTGTAGTAAGGCATCAATCGTGGAATGTTTTTGTTTGAAAGCCACTTGGTTTGGACTAAGCACCCTTTTTTTATCTAGGACCCAAAATAGACTCTTTGAAATGATTTTTTCAAGTATTTTGCCGGCGCATGGGAGCAATGATATGGGGCGATATCCATTTATTTCGCAAGAACGCTTATTTTGCTTAGGGATGGGCATGATACTGGCTGTTTTCCATACTTGGGGGATGACCCCGGTATTGAAGATCTCATTGTATAAATTAAGAAATCTGTTTTTTAAGTCCATTGGAGATTTTTTTATCATTGTATATGTGATTCTATCAAAGTCTGGGGTTTTACCTTTTGCGGAGCGAATGCAGCTTTCCAATTCTATTAAATTATTAGGAATTTCGATTGATTTTGCATTTGAATCCGTTTCATTAAAAAGGGTTACGTTATAAGTTGATTCTTGTTTTTTGATAATGAATTCAGGAAAAAAGTTTTCGTCTTCCGAATATAGTGACCATGTGTTAGCAAACAGCTCTGCAATTGCATGCGGGCATGTTAAATTTTCAGATGCAGTTTTTATAGTTTTTACCATAAGACTATTAAAGTTGCCTGTTAATGACTTTACATCCGCCCATAGCTTTTTTGAGCTGGAATTGGGGTTAATGTTTTCTGTAAATTTATGAAAACATGAAATTTTCGCTATTTTTGCTGCTTTTCTAATAACTGCATTGGCTTTGCGGAAGGCTATGACATTATATTCTGATGGATGTTTTTTGAACTTTTTCCAGGCATTTTGTTTGATTTCTCTGAGCTCCGCAATCTCTTTATTCCACCAAGGCACCTTTTTCTGTTTGTTTGGTTTGTAATGGGTTTGAGGGATAGCTATATTTGCTGCAAAGCGAATGGATTTTTGGAGAAT
This sequence comes from Baccha elongata, assembly GCA_951217065.1. Classification (NCBI taxonomy): domain Eukaryota; kingdom Metazoa; phylum Arthropoda; class Insecta; order Diptera; family Syrphidae; genus Baccha; species Baccha elongata. The sequence continues at coordinate 52,570 of CATNUY010000144.1, forward strand.
GGCTGTTTCTTTGTTAATTTTTGGCGATTGGGTTTTCACAGATAAGAAGTTGGAAACTTCAGACTGAAAAGAAAGCCAGTTTGCTCTGTCTGTTTGGAATTTTGGTGGAATTTTTATGTTTGGTTGCGGAGTATCGAATGTCAATGTTGTCACTATCGGGAAGTGGTCACTGCCATGCAAGTCAGGAAGCCTTGACCAGGAGGAGTTTGCGCAGAGTTGAGGTGATATAAGAGTTAAATCTATATGCGTGAGGGTACCATGTGTAGAGAAGTGCGTAGGTTGCCCATCATTTAAGAGGACAAGGTTTGAGGTATTTATGAAATCTTCTACTATACTACCGCGGCTATTTCGAGAAGGTGAACCCCATAATGGATTCCAAGAATTGAAGTCCCCAGTGACAATAATTGGAGTGTTGAAGCCGTTAATAATTTCTTCCAAGTCTGTGGCACTAAATGTTTGATCTGGATGTATATACAGTGAGATTATTGTTGTTTTGAATTTAAGCTCTATTTCAACGGCTATCGCTTGGAGGCTAGAATGTATACTAATGAAAGTATGAGGTATGGACTTGTGTATGAGAAGACCTACACCAAGAGTCGAAGAAGTATTAGAGGGCAAATTATGAAAGTATGATGAATATTGCTTGGGTAGTTGAGGTTGAAAATTAGATTTGATGTGAGTTTCTTGCAGGGAGATAATAAGGGGGTTTAGTTAATTAATAATAAGTTGAAGTTCTTGGTAGTTATTGAAGAAACCATTAAGATTCCATTGGAAGATCTTGAGCAATGGTTTTGTTTTCTTTTCAGACTTTTGTACAATATAATCAGAGTTATATTGTGAAAAATCTGCGTTGGCAAAGTTAGGGTTGTTAGCGATGTGACTCTGCAGTCCCGACGCTGAAGCGCCCAAGTTCACTGAGGAGCTCGGGCGATTCAGCCCCTGGTCTGCAGAGTCAATTTGGCGAGCGTCATTATTGTTTTTATAATTCATCATCATCTATTTCTATAAAGATCGATTGATTGATTGAGTTGAGTGATTGGCAATGAGTATTTGTGGAGACTATGTGTGTTTGTGAAAGTTCAGTGCCTATTGAGGCATAGAGCTTAGTATTTCGTACTGTATTTTGTGTTTGAGTTGTTATGGGAGAGTTTGAGGTGGAGCAAAGTTGCGTTGAATTTGAGTTAAATTTTGTGTGTGAAGTGTTTAAGTGGTTGGAAGATGATTCGAAGTTGTGAGTGGTGTTTGATGGTTCGATGTTTACGAGTGAATCGATTTTATTGTTTTGTGTGATTTGTGGTGAGTGTTTTTCGACTATGTTGTTTTTAACAGGTAGATCTTGAGAAGATGGTATAGGAGAAGATGAGGTTTTATTAAATGCTGTTGCCTGATGCGAGGACGTGGAGGCAGAGAAACTTGAATTGGTTGAGTTGGACTCGAGAGATGGATTAATTTTCTGTGTTGCTGTTGATATTGTTTGTATATTCTGAGTCGGTTTGGGTATAGGTGAACTGTTTAAAACAGAGGCGTAAGAGGAAGAGAGAGTTGTCGTTGGATTTTGCTTACTATATATTTGTCTTGCGTCAGTCATACTACATTTTTTGACTGTTTTAATTTTAAGTATTTCTTTAGATTGCAGGTAACGTGGGCATTGTCTCGAGGATGATGGGTGAGGTTCTGAGCAGTTAGCACAAAAGACACGGGTACAATCGTGAGGGGAGTGAGGTGGTAAATTGCAAGTGTCGCATGAAATCTTACCTTTACACCATTTAGAAGTGTGTCCCAGCAACTGACAATTACGATAGCGCATCGGGTTGGGAAAATATTCCTCTACTTGTACATTGTGCCAACCAATATCAAGTGTGGTAGGAGGACGGAAGAGGTCAAATGTAAACAAGATACGGCCTGTACATTCCACTGTAGTTTTGCCTTCTTTATCTACGGATGGCTTTGTGTATTTGTATACATTTGTGACCCATTGTGCTTTCATTTCCTGAACGATTTCTTTTTCTGGTACGGTTTTAAGACAGGGAGCTCAGACTGTACCTTTGGATTGATTGAGGTTGGAATGAAGCGTCACTGTTATTGGGCAGAGGTTAGAGAGCATATTTTTTGAGGGAAACAGATCGGCTATTTTTTTCGATTTAGCTAAGATCAGCAGATTGCCATCACGCAGTTGCGTTATGGATTCATAACCTGTACTTATTCCATCAATTGCTTTTTTTAACAAAAATACGCTGAACGATGTAAGTTTTGTGTCTTTGTCTGTAGGTGACACAACAATGAATTTGGGGTTCGAATTAGAGCTAATTGGTTGGGAAGTATTTAAATCTAATGGTGCCAAATTGGCGGTTTTCTCTTTTTATTGTTTTTCTGTTCAGACAGGTTCTCTAAATCGAGAATGTCGAACTGACCACTCGAATTATTATTATAAATGAAGTTATAAGCTATGGCATCACCGTCAGCTCGATTGACAATACAAAACATTTTTGTTTTCAGTATATTCTGTTTTAAATTGTTTACAGCTAAACTAAATAGTTTTAATTTAAATATTCAAATTCCTTAATAAAATAATAAAGTTGTTTCAAATTTTGGCCATGAAGAAAATTAATAGTTTTCAGCATTGTTAATGTTTTCTTTTCAAAGTATTTTTACTGCAATGACATGAAAGCAATCTTCCTTTTCCTTAAAATTACAAAAAGAGCACAATTGATCGATGCTGCTATTATAAGGTGTGCCATAAAGGCCAAGAACTTCACATCTGGTTTTGAAGATCCATGATTTTGCTTGAAGTTAAAAAATCGCTGAAATAATTGTTATCCATCAAGTTAAATTTGAGCTGTGAATACAATAATCTACTCTATGATTGCTGGGCTTCCGTCTTCAAACTTTTGGATGATAAGATAAAGACGTTCTTAAATTATGTTTAGATCACTAGGGATCGTATTCATATTCTACCTCAAGACTCCTCCATTTTACCATTAATCAATCCTTGTTTCTGATTTCATAAATCAGCATTTTCTTTGTCAAACGTGTAGCTGGTAAATTGAGTACTTTTAGGATAAAGTCAGCTTGTTGTTTGAGTGTGTTCACATATAATTTCGACAAGGTGAATCAATTTATTTTTCGTATTTTCTATGGTATGTTCATTCTATTAAGTTTTTTTTTGGAACGTATATTTTGATTGCGCAGGGTTAACTACGTCCAGCAACAACCCACCCCACGGCGAGCTAAAGCCTGAGCACTGCAAGCATGCCTATCTGCTGCGAATTCTTTTTGTTAGTTGATATGACCTCATTCTAGATCATACAAAAATTAAAAACCCCCCTGTATGCTACAATCACTGGGCATCGCCATGTTGATGTCACTCAGTGACTACCCGCTTCCTACAACACCAAATCATTCATTTTGCTAAATGTAAAGGAAAAAATGGTCCAAGCTTTGTTTGAAGTTTTATCAAACTCAGAAAGACTAGCATTCGTAAGGTTTTTAGAATAAACAAATGCTTAATCGTTAACAGAATTTAAAGAAGATAGTTTCTTTATTGAAACTCTACTCCTTGCAAGACATTTAAACATCCCCTACAAAGTTAAGTAGATCATCTCTTACTTTACTATTAGGGCAGCTATGTCGCTAAATGAGCATATCGAGTAATTATTATGTCCCTAATTCTCTGTAATAAAAAGTACTTGAACAGAACCGAACAAATTTGTTTGCATACATTTGTATTATTTTTTCTTCATTTCTCTTGCCTTTTACCTCAAGAATAATTGCTACAAGAGTAAAAAAAAAACCAAGTCGATAGTAACGACATCCTACAAGCAAAGCTTGAAACTTACACATGATTTCTCTATGGGCCCTACTAACAATCAAATTTAGTAACAGCTTAAATAAAAATCTCCACACTTTACGAAAATTTCAGTGCAAATTTTGTCTATGGAGGTTTTATTTAAGTTGTTACTAAATTTGATTATTAGTAAGGCCCTATGTGTTTAAACTCAACGACTAAATTAAGTAAATTTTTAAGAATAACGTACATTTTTCAGACTAAGTTTTTTTTCCAGAACCAAGCGTTTATTTATACTCTTTCAGTACATATGAAACAAAATTGTGTTATTGTCATATAATATATGGAGAGAGGGTTATAGTAAGGTGCAACTAAAGTTGAACCTATTTAAATGACCGGCAGTGCATAACAAAATTTTATTTTAAAGTATGCTTAATGTTGACAACGTACTTTTCAAGATGGCGCAATAAACCGTTAATTAAATATAAAGAAAACATGTTTTTAAGGCAGCGAATTTTTTGAGTTTCGTTTACAATTGAATATAAATTTTTCCATAGCTAGCATCCTGCATAATAAACTTACGAAGAAATTCAATTTCGCATGATCAAAATGTGCAAAAAACTGCATAATTTTATTTTATTATATTTCTTACGGTGTGGTCTAAACAAATTAAACAAACAAGAATTTAAAAAAAAAAACACTTTTTCAAATTTGCCTCGAAATTTTACTTAGGTACTTACCAGTGTCACAGTCAGAGTTTAAACAAAAATTTTGGTTTAAACTTCGAAATTTACAGGCACTGAACATTTAGAGGCAGTGACTTTTTTGCTAAATACTCGTCTCAACTAGCTCTACAACCCTTAAACATTTGGATCCTATTCAAACTATTTAGTATACCTACTTTTGCACATAATTCCTGTGTTGGACTAGACTACCAGCCCAAAATTTCTGCATATTTTGAAATATGTCCAGAATTTCCGGTTATGGATTTATAGGTAGTTTATATAGCTTCCCGATTATCGTTGTTACATTAAGGACGCAGCACGATTTCAAACAATCGCTAGAATTCTGATCACGGAATTACTTCACTATAATTGTGAAGTAAGTTTTTAAATATTTTTTTTTCTGATTTAAGTATTTTTTTAGAAAATTGCCTCTCTCACCCAAACGGGGGGAAATAGAGACCCCCTCCAATACGATTTTTTTCTTGTTTTAACCCCACATACACGCTTAAGCTTTTTTGTGCACCTTAAGCTTAAATCAATCACCCTGTATATTATACCTACACCAGCTTTTGCAATAATCTTAATAGAGCACGTGAGAACCAAAGCCTTTTAGGGTGAATTATAATTACGGTGATCATATTTTTTCCAAAGGCGAACCCGGGACAGAAAAAAAAAATAAAATAACCAGAGGCAGAATCATAACTCAAAATAATTTTTTTTAAAGGGCAAGTAAAACTTGAGGCACTAAGCAAAACTGATGTTTATGTGCGTACGTGCATATTATGTGCGTATGTGCGAATTTGTGGTTGTCTGTTCAATGGATCAACAGCCTAAATGTTTTCAGTGATTTTATTCAAACCGTGAAGTACTTCGTGGGTACAAACAGTCTTTGTTTTTCCAAAATTTCTCGAAAATTGCTCAAACACTTTTGCTAAAACGTATAGTAAAGGTTATATTATTTGTATTGCTGTTACTATAACTATACTGCATTTCTGTTTTTTTTTTTTTCAATTTTGTGCGACCCAGTCATGCTCTTTATTTACTGAACAACTAGGTACACAACTAAAACAATTTATTGATGAGCCTATTTATGTAGGTATGTAGCTATATATGTAAATTCATTTAAAAACATAGTTAGGTATAGTCTTCTTTCACTTAAAACTTTTGTATTGACACGAAACTTTGAGTTCTGCAAAATAATACATTATTTAAATAATATACATAATATAAAAAATGAATATGCAAATACGGTACTAAATATTAAATACGGGACATTTGTACGTAATGTATTTCCTAAATAAATACCCGGGAGAGGCTACTCAAATACAGGACTGCCCCGGAAAATACGGGACGAATGGTCACCGTAATTATAATACCTAAGTAGGTTCATGGAAACGAATAGCGCAACGTTTGCAATTCTTTCCAAGAAAACCTCTTAGATAGTAAAACTAAAGCTAAACTCATACCTACTGCTAAGTCAACTAACGAATCCAAGATCAAAGTGTTAAAAAATATATATTTTTCACAATAGACTACACTGGTACCTACGAACATCCATCTATGTATAATAAAAACATAGGTAGGTACTCAAAACAATTTTTTCCCCTAAAGACCACTTCCAGAGAAAAAAATTCTTGTGATAAGAAATAATATCTATAAGAAAACCTATTAAAAGAGTAGACAACTAAACACCACCACCGCAGATGTTCTCTAATAATATATGTTCAATTTTCCATCCAACTTTTCAACCTGCTGCCTCAAAATCGATTCGATTTTATCAATAAAGGTTTTCCAAGACAATTTTATTTACTATTGCTATTCAGTAAAAACAGAAATAATTAATAAAATAAAATAGAAAAACAGGTGGAATAAACGACAGCTCGCTGCGGTGCAGCGTGCTGTCTTCTGATGAATATACATCCAGCAGAATGTCGGTAGAAATTTAACAAAACGGAACTGTCATTAAAATTTGATTCCAAGAAAAAGAAAAAAACCAATGAATATTTGTATATGTACCTATATCTAGTGAAAATAAAGGTAAGGATAAGGAAAAAGTTTAGAAAATAATGCACCTGCATGATTCAGGCTCTGCCAAATTAGCGTTATGCTATGTTTACACCAAAAATAAAACCCTGATTTGGAGAAGAAGATTTAGTAGCGTTTATTAACTATAAAACGCACTTATTTCATAAAAATCACTAATAATCTATAATATTCCGTCGAAATAATGCAATTAAAGTATTTTATTTTGCGAAAAATTAACAAAAATGAAAAATAATTACAAAATTTATTGATAAATTCATTGTTGACATCTAAAATGACATTCGAAATGAAAGCGCAAAAAATACAATTTATAAATTTTTTTTTGATAAAAGGACTATTGAGATGCAAAAAAGAAATAAAATAATACATAGGCCACGCGTACATACAAAAAAATTGGTTCGAGTTTTTCAACCATAAATTTGTCCACTCCAAATTTTAGTTTTAAAGTCTAAAATGGACACGGAGATACTCGGAAACATTTTTTTTGTTTTATAATAAACTAGCGGATACCCGGCACGTTTGCTACTACACAAAAAGAAAAAATATACATTTTGTTTATTTGTTTGAAAAAAAAGCAAATTCTATTTATTCAACAACTCTTTTTATATTAATGCTAGCGGATAAACAATATTTTGAGTTTTTCGGTAGGTGTGTAAACATAAGGATTCTTGGGCGCCCCAATTTTGGAGCTAGAGGAATTAACATATATGTAGTCGGCCGTGCGAAAAACAGGAGTTTTCTAAATTCAATCCAGCATTATACATAGGGATTGGCTTAAGCCTTGTTGATGGGTGTGGCGAAAGCCAGACGCACTGGGAAACAATCGCTTGAAATCAAAAGACTATTGAGATACAAACAAGAAATTGAAAATACCCCACATAGCCCACGCGTAGGTACATAAAAACAAAATTGGTGCGAGTTTCTCAACCATAAATTTGTGCACTCCAAATTTTAGTTTTAAAGTGTAAAACGGACATACACGAAAACATTTTTGTGTTTTATAATAAATTAACCTTCGAACAACTACGAAAGTTTTATGATCATTCATTTGATACTAAAATCATATTTGTATGTGCACATTGGAAGTTATGAATATTTGTGTATATTGGAAAAAATTTTATTGTCTATCTTTTGGTTCTCCAACTTCAAGCTCATACATTATATCTCGAACACCAATTTTTGGTTTGTTTGTCTGTTGTTTTGTTTTTTTTGAAAATGTTTGGCTGTACTACAGAGCTCAATACCAGATTTCATTTGGTATCTATCTCACCTACATATGTATATTGTGTCAGATGTTTTATAACTTTTAAGGGACACCGAGAAGTTTTCTATTCAGACTTCACAATGCGGTGCATACTCGGTTCAAAATTTGTTAGTGTTTAATGATAATTTTTATGTTTGAGTAAACACGAAAATGAAATTTTAAATTTCCCAATAAAATCCAAAGTTTTTAAAAAATACAAATTGTCCGCTTAGAGTGTTAAACAGCTAAGTCCACTTTTTTCAAAATAAAGATAAAAATACAGTTGCACAGGCCAAGCAAAGACACATCGTCTGTTACAATCATTAACGTTCAATGTTGCTTTTATATTGGTCAAATTGTTAGATCAGTAAAACAGCTCATTACAGTCCATTACAGCCAAATTGACCTGCTATGCGATGTGTCTTTGCTTGGCCTGTGCAACTGTATTTTTATCTTTATTTTGAAAAAAAGTGGACTTAGCTGTAAATAAATATTATTAATATTAATAATCTTTTTATAGTAAAGAAAACAAAAAATCATAAGAAACTTGAGGCACTGAGATTGGAAGAAATGAAGGTCAAAAATAAAGCTAGGTAGGTTAGGTTATACGAGCCCAAACGCAAAATAGTTGGCCTACCTTGCTTTGGACAAATAAAAAATACTTTCCATGCTGAAACTAATTAATTTTAATAAAATAAATTATATTCCAAAACTATATTAAAAAGAGACGTATTTTTTCTTTAAAATGACTGCAAAATCAATATTATGAAAAATGTATTACGAATAAATTTACGGTAAAAATGTAAAAAGGGTAAGAGCATATTAGTTGGCCTACTCTTTTTTAGATGCAAAATAGTTGGCCTAGTGCTGTTTATACAGGGTAATTCGCATAAAATGCGGCAAAAAGATAGATCAAGTAGGTTTGGCGGAGTTTATAAATAAAATTAATGAAGGGGGGTTGTCTTTCTCCCCCCATTTAGGTGGGAGGGGCAATTTTCAATGAAATATGACTTAAAACAGAAAAAAAAATATTAAAAACCAACGGTAACACTTACAATGTCATACTATACCTTTTTGTAAAGCCAGATGTATATTCCATTATTTTATTCATAAATAAAGTAGTTTTAATAAACAATTTTTGAAAAATTAATTCTCATGCTCAAAATAAAAAAAAAAAATAAGTTTTTTCAAAAATGTTCGTCATTAACAACTAATTTTTACTCCAAAATCCAAAGTTCTTGTTTATTCATAGTCAAAAACAGAAAACCACATGTTCATATGTATTGTTCTTTCTTGAAAATAAAAAAAAAATTAAGACTGGACCCAAAGGTCAATATGAATTAAAGAATTAACCTTCCTTTTATTATTTTTTTTAAATATCTAGCGTTTCATTAGCATACAAAATAGTAAAAAAAGTGCTGTATTATTCCTATTTACATGATAATACCTGAAATAGATCTGATATTTTTTTTATTTCCTGAGAATTAAAAATAGGTTTTCTTAGAAAAAAGTTGTTTTACATAAATGTTTGTTTTTTTTTTTTGATTCGGGCAGATAAAATGCCAGCTGGACAAAAAAAAAATACAATACATTTGAACTTGCAGTTTTCTGTTTCTGTGTATAAGTAAATAAAAACTTTGAATTTCAGAATCAAAAATAGTTCTTAATAAGAAATAATTTTAGGAAAAAAATTGTTTCAATTATGAGAATTAATTTTTCAAAAATTGTTTATTAAAACTACTTTATTTATGAATAAAATAAAAGAATATACATCTGGCTTTACAAAAAGGTATAGTATGACATTGTAAGTGTTACCGTTGGTTTTTAATATTTTTTTTCTGTTTTAAGTTATATTTCATTGAAAATTGCCCCTCCCACCTAAACGGGGGGGAGAAAGACGACCCATCTTCATTAATTTTAGTTATTAACTCAGCCAAACCTACATGATCTATATTTTTGCCGCATTTTATGCAAATTACCCTGTATAAACAGCACTAGGCCAACTATTTTGAATCTAAAAAAGAGTAGGCCAACTAATATGCTCTTACCCTTTTTACATTTTTACCGTAAGTTTATTCGTAATACATTTTTCATAATATTTTTTTTGCAGTCATTTTAAAGAAAAATACGTATCTTTTTTAATATAGTTTTGGAATATAATTTATTTTATTAAAATTTATTAGTTTCAGCATGGAAAGTATTTTTTATTTGTCCAAAGCAAGGTAGGTCAACTATTTTGCGTTTGGGTTGTAGTCAGGGAGGCTGCGACACAAATTATGAGATGATTTTTCCAAAGCTTAATTTTACATGTTTCATAGCTGTGACCTTGCTGATAACAAAACCGGTCGTCAGCTGCCGCATACGCGGGGGATTTGACGTGGGTGACGTCTTAAACATCGAAAAAAGTAAAAAAAAAAGAGATTTCTCCAAAGCTGAAACTTTGTCTATAGGTTCATACAAAAGTAAAATATTAGAAACCATTCGTCAGCTGGCTAGATTTCGGGGGAAAACACGTCAGCTGGCCATGAAAAGAATTTAATAAAATAATCAAAAAGTAATGAAATATGGGCCATCTGACAAAAGGTTGGTAGATCTCCAAGCTTGAATACAGTTTTGTAGAGGGATTGATTCTGAGTATAAAAATGAGTTTGCGGGAAATAAGGTCTTGTACAGCAGCCGCCATTTTGATCTTAAGATTATTTTTGTATTTTTTCTTTTTTCTTCGTTTGTGTGCGTTTTTATGATAAAACTGTTGTATACTTTTTTGTTGCAATTTTTACTTGTAGTTTTAATATCTTAGAAGTTATAAGAAAAAAACGAGTAAAAAGATAGACTTAACAACATTAATTTTCGCATAGCTCGCTAACTTTTAGATTATCGACAAAAACATAAGATATTACAACTACAAGTAAACATTTTATGTCAAAAAAAATTTTTTTTTTTGTTGTCAGGAAGATCACTCATCGAAAAATGTCGCTGCCTCCCGGACTATTAGGTTTAGGTGGCTGTCAGGAAAACGACCGGCACACGATAGACCATAGATCCAAAAAAATAAGCAAAATAAAACATGTAGGTGATTTCTTTCCCATAGTATTTTCTTGTTCTCTATTTATTAGGTAGTCTAATGCTCTCGCTTTTTCTTTCGTAGTCGGTTGTTTAGTTCCTTTCAGTTTTCTTTGACGTTTGGATACTCTCAACTTCTTTCGAATTCTTTTCGTGTCTTTCGTGTCTTTCCGTCTTACGTCTTTCCGTTGTATCATCTTTCAACGTAGCACATACCCAATTAAGTTTAATGCTTTCCCCAATGAATATGTGAACTCAATGAGTTCTACTTTGTCTTTCGAGTCTTTCACGTATTATGATAGTGATTCTGTAAAATTTGTTATTGCCAACACTTTTATGTCATCCCTCCCCCCATCTGAAATATTTGGCACAAATTTTTCGGATAGCCATCGAGAATTGGGTTGTGTGAGCCATTCAGGACCATGTAACCATAGTTTATTGTCGATTAGCATGGATGGCTTGATACCTCTGCTTAATAAATCTGCAGGGTTTTCTTTCGTGCCTACATGTCTCCATCTTTTGACTTCTGTATTTGTTTGTATCGATTAAACTCGATTTGCTACAAATGTCTTAAGATTGCATGGTAGTTTGTTCATCCAGTGTAGTGCAACTAGGGAGTCTGTCCAAGATTATACTCTATTCTTTCGTATTCCATCGTTTTTACATTGACAACAAGTTAGCCTAGCAACTCTGCCGCAGCAAGTTCTAGCGTTGGTATCGTTACTGTCTTAAGTGGAGCAACCCGTGTCTTTACCGTTAATAAACTTGATAAAATCTAATTTTGAGTGACCTTTGTATCGTAAGAGATATATAATTGTTATTTGTGGGCTATAGGTCGATTGTAATAAAAAGATGTTATTTATTCATTGCAACGTTTCGAGTATGTTTGTACTCTTCATCAGGTCTTTATTATAACAAAAGAAACAAAATAATACATACATATTGGTATACAATTTTTAAAATCATTTTTGAAAAATGTGACGTCAAAATTACTTACAACAATTATCAAGAAACAAAGAATATTAAATTGAAATTAAATGTAGTTAAACATCAATTTAACAGTAACTTAAAAAACAAAATCAATAGTTAAATCAAACATTTTTAAACTAATTATTTAAAAGAAAAATACTGACAACAGTTAAAATTTTCCATTACACTGCACTACACAATCACCTACTTTTGATCCTACTTTTTGTTGCTGGCCTTTTTATAATTTGGCTATAGGCATTGCTCAGATTGTCGCAGTCTGACCTACGGTTGACGGCATTAGTGTTGTCTAAGATATGCAACATTTCTAGCAACATTCGTTTTGCATAATGTTGTTCCGTTTGAAGAATTTCAGCATTCTCTAAGTCCGGTGAATGTTTCTCTTGTATGCAATGCTGAGTTAACGCCGTTTTATGAGAAGTTCCGCTATTTAAATCAGATCTATGTCCAGAGATACGATTTTTTAATTTTTGTTTCGAGGTTCCTATGTAAACAGAAAACAAACAGATTTTTCAAAAATCTGGTCCGACGATTTTTGTTTCCATAATTTCATATGAACCAAATAATTTCTTTCGCACACTTTGACATCGGATTGAAACTTTATAAACTATAGATTGAACACTTTGTTTAATATTTTTTAATTTTAATTTTGTGTGTGCGATAAGTCAAGTTCGTTCGACCCAGGTGTGCTTTTCATTTTAAATTATTGTTCGCCAGCGATTTCTTTTTTTACCTTCACTCTTCGCTTAAAGCTTGAAACAAACTACCAGACTTCCTGATGCACTTGATTCATAAAGATCATTCACTGCAGGTACTACCAGACTTAGCTGTGAATTGCAACTTGATGAGTTGAAATACAAAGCTGATTTGTATCTGGTTGAAGACGAATTGTTGAACCATGACATTCTTTTGGGTACCGACATCTTATGCCAGAAGGATAACCGAATCATCATAGAAGAGGGAAAATGCAGGGTAGAACAAATAGCAGCAAACACAATTGAAAATTTAAGTTTGGAGGAATCTGAACAATTGAATAAAATTCTAACTACCTATGATCATTGCTTCGCAGAATCGATTCAACAATTGGGAAAATGTAATTTTGCCCAAATGAAGATCGAACTAACAACTGATGTACCTTTTCAACTGAAACCGTATAAGATTCCTTTCGCAAGACGTGCCGCTGTTAAAGCTATTGTAAAAGATCTACTCGAGTTTAATATTATTCGTAAAAGCAATTCTGCTTATTCTTCACCGGTAGTTTTGGTTGGCAAGAAGAATGGTGAGTTCCGACTTTGCGTCGATTTTAGAAAACTGAATTCTATAACAGTCAAGCATCCTCCTCGAATGCCTGTGGTGAATGAGATGTTGGCGCAGCTGGCAGGTAACCGTTACTTTACCATAGTCGACATGCTATCAGGGTACCACCAAATCGAAATTGAAGAGGAGTCAAAGAAATTCACAGCATTTGTTACAGATGAGGGTTTGTATGAATACAACCGTGTACCCTATGGTTTGGCAGATGCTCCGTTGGAATTTCAATAGGCAATGGATGTACTTGTTAGACAGATGGGATGAGGAGAAGCGTTAGCATTTATGGACGATGTAATTATTGTCATCAAAACAGTAAGCGAAGGTCTTGAGCGGCTTGAGAAGTTTTTGGATATTGTGCATGAAACGGGTTTTACACTGCGGAAGAGCAAATGTGTGTTTCTAGCTGAAGAGATACAATTTTTGGGACATCGTGTGAGAAAAGATACCATTATTCCTGGCGAAGGAAAACTGAACTCCATCAGAGATTTTTCTGAGTTGCAGAATGTTCATGATGTGAGACGATTCCTGGGACTCGGAAGGTTTTTTCCGAAAATTTGTTAAAGAGTACTCCATAATCGCCCAGCCTTTATCTGATCTTCTCAAGAAAGATGCCTAATTCCTTATGAACAAAGCACAGATACATGCTTTCAACGCTCTTAAGGAAGAATTGTCTTCGGAACCTGTTTTGGATATTTACAACCCTACAGCCACACATGAAGTCCATACCGACGCAAGCTCAATTGGACTAGCTGGAATTCTGATGCAGACGTCTGACGACAAGATTTACCATCCCGTTTTCTATTTAAGTCGCAAATGCAGTGAAGATGAAACAAAGTGCCACAGCTATGAACTAGAGGTTCTAGCCATTGTGAAAACACTGGAACGCTTTAAGGTTGTCTTGCTTGGAAAGCACTTCAAGGTGGTAACTGACTGCTCTGCAATTACAACAACAAAAACTAAGAAGGAGCTTCTGCCGAAATTTGCCAGATGGTGGCTCAAACTTCAGGAGTATGATTTTACGTTGGAACATCGTACTGCAGACAGGATGAAACATGTGGATGCAATGAGCCGAGCACCTACTTTGCCACCAACAGAACCTGAAATCGTGCGTGGTAGTATAAGTCGTATCGACATATGTAAAGAGGACTGGTTTGCTTCGATGCAACAACATGATGAGAAACTTATGAGAATTCAGGAAATTCTTTTATCAGTACCCGGATCAACATCTGAAGAGCATTTACGAGAAGACTACATGATAAATGATGGAAGAATATATAGACTGATTGATGGTGATAAGAAACTGGCTATTCCCAAAGCTATCCGATGGCGAGTTGTACAATATTGTCACGACGATAATAGTCATTTTGGTGTCGACAAAACCATGCAGCGAGTATTAAAATATTTTTGGTTTCATCGTTTATTTATTTATTTATTTATTTATTTATTTATTTATTTATTGTAGTTTGATAGTTATTACATTTGTGAGTATTTATTTAAGAGATATAGAAACTTAAATTCTTTACAACTTCAATATTCTCAATGTATAATGAATATAATTTAAGTTAATTTAATTTTTTAAGGGAAAAGAAAGAAAAAAGAAAAAGAAAAAACCCTTATGTGATGCTTAAAACTAAGACTGCACATAAACCCAAACGTGATATATGTTACGAAAAAAAAATATCTGATTTAAGAGATTAAGAATTAGCTCATTATCAGAATAGGAACATCTTCTAAAAAAATTGTCTTGTAAATTATATAGTACAAGCTTAATTTGCTGAACATTAGCCTTATCATGAAGCCTTAGTGTTGAAAAATGCCATGGTAAGTTTAGCATTAATTTTAAAATTTTGTTTTGAACTCTTTGGATCTTTTTTAAATGGGTCTCAGCGCAGTCAAACCATACTGGAGCACCGTAAGTTAGTACAGGCTGGAAAATAGTTGTATATATAAGAATTTTACTATGCAAGCTGAGGACTGATTTGCGATTAATGAATGGGTATAAAATTTTTGTTAGAAGATTTACTTTGTTGATTGTGTTAGCAATATGCTTATCGAAAATAAGTTTCGAGTTAAGCGTAAGACCTAGATATTTGCAGCTTTGAGACCACAGGATATCTGATAAATTCAGCTGCAACATTTTTTGTGGCAAAAATTCTGATTTTCTACGCCTAGAAAACCAGATTGCCTGAGATTTTAGAGCATTGACCTTGATTTTCCACTTATGAAAGTATGTTTGTAAAATGATCAGAGAGCGTTATAAGCTTTCGAGAGCATCTTGAGGCATAACGCTGGAAGAAAAAGGGCTGTGTCGTCAGCAAACATAGCTAGTTTAGTGTTGACGTCCAAAGATGGTAAGTCAGACATAAGGATGTTGAAAAGTATAGGTCCCAGGACAGAGCCCTGGGGAACACCACTTACTATATCGTATAGTGAAGATTTTACATTGCCTGCATGTACAGCAAACTTTCTGTTTTGTAAAAAGCTCCACACTAACTTAGTAAGGTATGTTGGGAAATTTAACAATATACATTTGTAAATCAATCCCTCGTGCCATACAGTGTCAAACGCGTTTTTGATGTCTAAAAGTACTAGACCAGTCGATAACTTTGTTTTTAGGTTACTTTTGATGTGATTTTTAATTCTTAAAATTTTATAACTTGTGGAGTGACCTGCTCTAAAACCAAACTGTTCATTAGGGAATATCGCCACATCCTCTGGATTTTCCTTTGATTTGCCAGGTTTGCAAATTGCTACAATTTTTGCTATTTTCCAATCAGTAGGAAAATACGAAAGCAACATACAACAATTGAATATCATTGTCAGAAATTTGGTTGCGGTTTGAGGTAAAGCTTTAAGCAAACGGTTGCTCATTCCATCAAGCCCAGACGATTTTTTTGGGTTTAATTCTTTAGTCAACTCTTTCACTGAACTATTTTTGATCAAGTTGCTACTATTAATGTTCGTTGTTAAGGAATTGAGCTCAATAAGTTTATCTGTGACAGTATTTTCCGTAACTATATCACTGAGATAAGAAGATAATGGAATGATTATTGTAAAAAGTGTCAGCCAGTGCAGTTACTTTTTCGATTTGGGTAACAAGAACATTGTCGTTAACTCGCAGAGGCGGAATGTTTACATTTTTTTTCTTTATAATTTTTGTGACTTTCCAAAACGGTTTTGAACCTTTATCAAATTTTGATAAGAGGTTATTCCAGTTCTTATTTTTGAAAGTGTCTATTTCGTTTTTAATTATTTGGTTCAAAATTTTAACATCGTTTTTAAAATTTTGAAGTCTAAACCGAATCCATTTTCGTCTTTCTGTATTTCGCAAACGAATCAATCTCAAAATTGATTCCGGCAAAATAAATTGATTTGTGTTGGAAGATTGTGTTTTTGGGATAGATAATTCAGCCGCTCTGTTTACAACTTCCATAAACGACTTTATGAGATCATCATTCATCGAATGCGACGATACGTTAAGCAATATATATCATCTTGTCTATCCTGTGCATATAATAAAAGCGTTGGAGGGAAACCGTTAGGCGAATTATCTATATGGAATGTGGATCCGATTCCTTTTAAGACTCTTCATGTTGATCATTTGGGGCCATTCATCAAAAGTCGACAAGGAAACTCCTACGTATTAGCTATCTCTGATTCTTTTACTAAATATCTGGTGGTGAAAGCGGTGAGGTCAACCAAAACTCAACCTGTTATTCGGACTTTAAATGAACTTTCATCTTATTTTGGACTACCGTTAATCATAGTTAGTGACAGAGGAACGGGCTATACATCTAAGCTGTTTCAAGAATACTGTCGTAAGAACAACATTCGGCACATTCAAAATGCAGTAAGATCGCCTCGCTCTAACGGACAAGTAGAAAGAGCTAACCGCACAATATTGACTTACTTACGAACATCGGTGGAAGATGATAGTTTATGGGATCTGAAACTATTGGACTTGCAATGGAGCATTAATTCACAACGAAACTCAACAACTGAATATACCCCAAATGAACTAATTTTTGATTTTAATATTCGAAATCGTCAAGAAAATGTATTAATTGACTTGATTAACGAAAACAACGATGATGTTGATGAACAACCGACTTCGAAGAAACGAGAACTGGCAGCTGCTAACATAAAGAAGCAAAAGGAAAAATGGAAGCAAAGATTCGACCAGAAACATATTCAGCCATTAAAATATTCAACAGGTGATCTTGTGTTGGTGGAATATGAGCCACCTGCAACAGGAACATCACGTAAACTGGAGCCGAAATTCTGAGGACCGTATATGGTGATTAAGTGTTAGGGAAACCATCGTTACGTCATTGAAGATGCACCAGAAAAATTGAAGCCGTGGTGTACGCCTGCTCCAGAGCTCGATGAACAAATGTCAAATGATTCGGATGATGACATCGAGGTCGATGATAACGTAGGAAGGCCGAGTTGTCACATCACCTTTAACAATGGCACTACTGCCTTAACTTTATACGTTGAAAGAAATGAAAACTAGATGTCGCCCTAAGCGGACAAACCTATAGTTGAAATGTCATTTTTGAAAAAGTTTTTTTTTTGATAACTGAGATTTTCTTTTGTAATAAATAATTTAAAATAAGAATTTAACGTTTTTAATTTCGAACGGAATTTATTTATTTAACAATATGGTTCATTTAAAATAAGCACTCTAGCTCGGGAGAGGAATCAAAGAGAGTATTTGTTTCGAATTCAAGCGATCGAATGTTGTGTGTGAAAGAGAGATGTTCAATTTTTGTGCACACTACTTTGTATATTTACAAAGAATAGAGTACACCAAAGTGGTATACTTGTTCAGGGAAGGCAAACGAATCCATTCATGCAGACCTTTAATAAAAAAGTGTTCTATGTCCGCGTTACTTCAAACATTCCAGTGCACAAAACACACACATATCCACTCAAAAACGCGGCCGATCAAAACTCGGAACAAACTTGAAAACCGAATCCCCCTTTCAACCTCACCACACTAATAAACGCCACCGGTGAAATCTCGGAACAAATTCGAAAGTGCGTTCCTCGATCCAGACACGAAAGCAAAAAATGGCAGCCGACGATAGCAAAATGTAGATGAAAAAATGGATGAAAAACTTCGTATCCAGATTGAGTCTATTATTTCCTTAATAACAAAAAAAATGCACGAAAACACCGAATTAATTGCTCAAGAAATGCAAACACAGTTAACAGAAATAAACAAAATATTACTCACATCTAAAAAAGGGTTACACAATTAGATAGCAACATCCACAACCAGCCTTGATATCGATGCTCTTAATAGCGAAATTACTGGTATTAAGTCTTCAGTCTCAGGTGTTAAATTCATTATTAATCGACACTTAACTACATATTCAAACAAATTGCACTGAACTATCTGAGATAAAAACCGAACTTGCTAGAACCACGACTATAATCCATGAACTTGAAAACGCACAGGAATTCCAAAACAACAAAAGTGTTGCATCCGACGCCGTAATATTTGGTATTCCTTTGACACCAGATGAAAACCTTAAGGTATATCTAAACCACCGATTATTAATGAAATATTTCGCACGCGTCCAAGAAACCATGAATACAACTCTGCGATTATAAATAAGTTTAGTTCAGCTTTTGATAAAAATACTATTCTTAAATGATTGCTGAACATCGAAAAAAAACGGTTAACAATTTTTTTTGAGAGACATTGGTGTCAAACCTGACTCTACTATTTTTTTACTTGAGTGATTAACGAAAAAAAATAAACAATATAATACTTCGTGCTGCACTTGATCTTAAACAACAACAAAATTGTCATCTGTATATACTGTTCGAGGGCTTGTATACATTAAACCTATCACAGGGACGGGAGAAGAAGAGAAAGCTGTTGTAATTGAAAACATCGAAAACTCAAATAGAATTGCCAGTTCAACATGAAGTTTAAGTATCCAGCGCTTGTCAAACAGTTTTACTGTAAATTTTTTTTATTGAACTTAATATTGATGGTATTCACATTAGCTTTTTGTCAAAAAAGTTATGTAAGTTGAGATAGAAAAATCTTTAAATTGCGTACTGACAAAGTGCTTTTTGCTGGACGTCATCTGACGAGCCCACACCCTAGCACCGGGCAAAACGCAATGTTTTCTTAGACTATAAGAGGACGCTTAATGCTTTGATTTTGAATAATATTGGAGAGTACGATAACTTTGGCGCCAAGAATCAATAACGGTTTTTGTAGAACATTAAGCCACCACATCACTCAAAAAATCACACAAAAAAAAAATAATATAAACAACAACAACATCCACCACTGAAATAACAGCTCATCAACAAGCAGCAATCACAAATCATCCACCAGTGATCATGATGAAAAAAAAAAAATAATAAAAATTGTGTCGCGATGTGTTAAATGGCAATGAGCACAGTGAGTAATCCTTTCTTTTTCCCTCCCCTTTCTTCTTTCAAAATCAGTTTTTTTATAATAACTGTGGTATTGTGAGAAGAAACTCTTCTTGCAGTGCCAGAGTTGTTATAAAATCTGACTCGGATATATTATTGATTTTTTTTACTAAATAGCCAACAGGGACGGATCAGCTCAAATTGTCAATAAGGCATAACACTATTGACAATTTGTTTTTGTGAAGTTTCAATTGGGATTTAGATAATGAAATCATTATAGGTAATTGTCCGAATAGGTTTTAGATAGTTTTTTTTTGAGTTTTGAAATGGTTTATGAATTCAGGGTCGACTATGCCAACGTTCGTGGGCTAAGATCCAATTTCTGTGACGTGTACATTTATACTGTACAAAACAGGCCAGCTGTTTTGGCACTGAGCGAAACACAAATAAGTGAAAATACGGATTATTCTGAACTTAACCTATTTGGATATAACTTAGTGCCATTATTCTTCTCCCACCATGGTCTCGCCGTTTATATTAGGAATGATGTCGCATACCAACTTCAACCACAATACGGTCCATGTGTAAACACAAATTTTAATTTCATGTGGTTTAAATTCACGGTAAATAAGCGCATCATCCATACATGTTTTATTTATCGGAGCCCCAATTTGGACAGTAATTCAACTTCAAACGAACTTGACGCTCTGTCCGACTCTATTCAAAGGATTGTTTCCCTTTATCCTCGCACTGAAATCGTTGTTACGGGCGATTTCAATGTACACAATTCTTCGTGGCTTCGTTATTCTGGCCAGACAACACCCGAAGGAAGGTATGCCGAGATCTTTGCTGAGTTAAATCACCTAACTCAGCTAGTTGACGAGCCGACTCGAATATCGGACGTTAATGGTCGAGCTGAAAACACTCTAGACTTGTTTCTTACCTCTGACCCTGATAAGTACACAGTTAGTGTATTATCGCCTCTAGGCACATCAGACCATTGTGTCATATCTGCAAATTTCTCGTGTCAAACAAACCCAGTTAAAGAAAAAGCACCCAAAAGAACTGTCTGGCAATACGAGAAAGCCAACTGGGAGGGACTCAACGAATTCTTCAAAAACTTTAACTGGTCGCTATGCTTCCTAGATAGTGACGTTGATTCCAGTGCAGATATGATAACAAATTTAATTCTCTCCGGAATGAGAAATTTTATCCCGAATAGGGTTAAAACAATCAAACCGAAAGAGAATACATGGTTTGATTCGAGCTGCAAAGAGGTTATTAGGGTTAAAGAGGTAAGCTTTCGATGTTATAAAGCCAATCCCACTGAGGAAAACCGAAAAAAGTTCAAACAAGCTAGAAAGGCCAGCAACGCCCATAAAAAATACTACAATGTCCCAAAGGTAGTAAAAATTTTTGGTCATTTGTAAAAAATATTCGCAACACTACTCCATTTGTTAGCTCTGTTGACAAAGCTAACCTACTTGCGAGGCAGTTCGCTGCCAACTCAACACTGCCTGATAGTGTCATGACTCCGCCAGTACTTGAGGACGTAAACGGATTCATGGGACGAATCTTCTTTCGCACTCGTACAGTAGCAAGAGTTCTTAAAGATCTTGACATTCACAAATCCGCTGGCCCGGATACACGCAAAACCACTGCGTAAGCTTTTTCATCTGTCCTATTCTACTGGTCTCTTCCCGAGTAGATGGAAAACAGCATTTGTCCAGCCTGTCCCTAAAAAAGGCGAATCTTCTTCACCCTCAAACTACCGACCGATTGCACTTACGTCCCTTCTTTCCAAGGTCATGGAAACGTTGATTAACTTTCAACTTAAGAAATATCTTGAGGAACGGAAGCTTCTAAATGACCGGCAGTACGGCTTTCGTAGCAACAGGTCCACTGGTGATCTGATAGTTTATCTCACCGAGCAGTGGAACAAATCTTTACATCGTTTTGGAGAAAGTAAGATTGTTGCACTTGATATTTCAAAGGCATTTGATAGAGTTTGGCATCAAGCTCTTCTTTCGAAAATGCGTGCTTTTGGCGTCGATGAATCTCTTCTTCGTTGGATTAGAAATTACCTTTCGAACCGTTCAATACAAGTTGTATTGGATGGATTCAAATCTGAAACCCACAAAATAAATGCTGGTGTGCCCCAGGGCTCCGTTTTGTCTCCGACTCTCTTTCTCATTTTTATAAATGATCTCCTGTCTACAACTTCTAATCCACTCAACTGTTTTGCTGATGATAGTACCCTCAGTTTTTCATATTCGTTTCCTGATTCTCGCCCATGTTCTTCGGAAGTGGATCTTGAACGGCTTAATATGATAAGCTCATTAAATTCTGATCTTGATAGCATTGTCCAATGGGGAATAAAAAATCGCGTAGAATTTAATGCTTCAAAAACACAGTGCTGTTTACTTTCATTAAAGCGAAACCTTCCTTCCATGCCACTTTCCATGAGTGGTACTTGCATCGAGGAAACCGAACAGCTTTCAGTTCTCGGTATGTGCATTACAAACCACCTTCTGTGGAATGAACACATATTTGACACCGCTAAATCTGCTGCGAAATGTTTAGGTTTCCTCCGAAGATGCAAGAAATTTTTCTCCCCGTCTGATCTAGCCATTATTTATAAGGCATATATTCGTCCAAAGCTCGAATATAACTCCCACATCTGGGCAGGTGCTCCAATAACGTCGTTGAGTTTCTTGGATAGAATACAAAATAGAGCTATAAAAATGATAGGTGATAGGTCAATAACTGATACAATTACGTCTCTCGAGCACCGTCGAAACGTATCATGTCTCACGTTGTTCTATCGTTATTTTTATAAGCAATGCTCAGAAGAAATAGCTAGCTGCATTCCTTCCCTCAAACAATTTAACCGTAATACTCGTGCTTCAAGGAATGCTCATCAGTTTACCCTAGAGTCCAATTTCGGACGTACCGTTAAATACAGAGATTCTTTCTTCAGCCGCACTACACGAATGTGGAACGCATTACCCGCCTCTGTTTTTCCATCAATACAAGCATTTTTTACTATGGGTGGGGGGGTCTATCTCCCTCCGTTTGAGCGGGAGGGGCAATTTTATAAAAACAGTGCTAAAAATTTAAAACAAATATTAAAAAATAACGGTAATACTTATAACTAAGTTTTATATCTTTTTTTAAAGCCAATACTTTTTTATATTAGATGTTTTTTTAAATCAAGTGAAACCTATGCATAGTCTTTGAAAAAACGGACTTTAAACTCAAAAATTGCGAAAAAAAGGTAAAAAAAACTTTGAAGTGTGATTTTTCAAAACTGTAAAATAAAATACTACTTTTTTTATAAATTTCGTTGCTCATATTAATTTTAAATCATAAACTGAAAACAAAATGATTTTATGTTTTCTGGTTTTTGAGAAAATGGAAAATTACTAAAACTACTTTCTTATGTGGCGACCCACAAGTCAGACATATAATACTTTACTTATAATATTCAAAATATCTACCTGTTCAATATCACTTAGTTATAATTCACTTTTGTATTCGGCATTTCATTGAAATAATTGTTTTGTTATTTTCTAAATTTAAATATTATTATCCTGTAATCGTTCAATCAATTAACAACTATTAATTATCTTGTATAATAAATTGGAATAGGAGTCTTTCATTCCTATATTGGTGACCCCAATAAAAAAAAAACAATAAAACAGGAGCCTGACTTTATAAGACATCAAGAAAATGCCTATTATACACGATGACGCTCAAGCGGAACTTGCAGCCTTAAGAGAAGAAAATGCACGTCTTTCTCAACAAATTGCAGCAAACGAACAACATAATAATGGAAGAGACATTCGCCAAAACACAGGAAGTTCATTACAACCAGCTGTTCACCGAGTTGCAGTAAAATTGCCACCATTTTGGGCTGAAAAACCTAGTTTGTGGTTTTCCCAGGCTGAGTCACAATTTATTGTCTCCGACATAACAAATGAGGTAACAAAATTTCATTATGTTGTTTCCCAATTAGATACCCGTGTGGCTGCTGAAGTAGAGGATATTATAACGTCTATCCCAGTTCAGAACCCGTACACCGTATTAAAATCTAAGCTCATTGAACGTTTATCGGCATCAGAAGAGCAACGTATTCGACAGCTCATCAGTGACGAAGAACTTGGTGACCGTAAGCCTTCACAATTTCTTCGACATCTTCGTTTTCTTGCTGGTCCCGCAACGTTACAGGATAAGCTATTGCGTCAACTATGGTTACGACGACTGCCATCACACGTCCAAGCTATTTTGACATCCAGATCTGATTTCTCTCCAGAACAATTATCGGAAATAGCAGATAAGATTCTCGAAGTTTCTCCAGCACCAGTTCCTTTAGCCATCCATGCTACCTCAACGAAAAAGGAACCTGACTCTAATTCAACACTTTTGAACGCTATCGACAATCTTACTAAGCAAGTGTCCGAGTTATCTACGCATCGTAAATATCGTGACCGTTCATACAGCCGACGAAGGGAATCCCCAAGAAGCAGATCAAGTTCTACGAAGCGGCAAGGATGGTGCTGGTTTCACTCAAAATATCAGCACAAGGCTCGAAAGTGTAACAAACCCTGTACTTTCCAGGAAAACGCAAACAGCAGTTCATAATGACGACGAATGACTGCAAAGTTTCTGGAAGTCGTCTTTTCGTAACTGACCAAAACTCAAAACATCAATTTCTTATCGACACCGGATCTAACCTATCTTGTTTTCCTACCCATCTTCTTCCACAACGACGTCCTGCAACCGATTACGAACTTAGCGCTGCAAATGATAGCAAAATCAAAACCTATGGGTTTCTGAATTTGGAATTAAATCTAGGACTTCGGCGAAGTTTTATTTGGAGATTCGTGGTTGCTGATGTAAGCATACCAATCATTGGTTCAGACTTTCTTGCCAATTATCATTTGCTTCCAGACTGTCAATCAAAACGTCTTATTGATACTTTTACTGGTCTTCAAACCAAAGGACAAACCGCACAAATTAATCAGAACAGTGTGAAAACAATCAACAATTCATCTCCATTTACAGCTTTACTGTCCGAATTTCAAGAAATCAACCGTCCAGCTGGTTTGCCACGTACTGTCAAACACAAAACCGTGCATCACATCCGAACCACACCTCCAGTCGTTTGGCTCCGGAGAAACTTCAAATCGCAAAAAAAGAATTCGAGGAAATGCTACTAGCTGGAATAATTCAACCGTCAGACAGTCCATGGTCTTCCCCGTTACACCTGGCTCGCAAAGGAGAACATGGTTGGCGTCCTTGCGGAGATTATCGAGCATTAAACGCCCGATCGATTCCAGATAGTTATTCTGCTCGTCACATTCATGATGTTACGCATAACGTCCACGGAAGTAAAGTGTTTTCAACCATTGATTTGTTGAAGGCATACCAACAAATTCCAATAAATCCAGATGACGTTAGCAAAACTGCCATCACAACCCCATTTGGACTTTATGAATTCCTCTTCATGACTTTTGGACTACGGAATGCTGGAAACACTTTTCAACGATTAATGGACGAAATTTTATTTGGATTGGATTTTTGCTTCACATATGTCGACGATATCTTAATTTATTCTAAATCTTCAGAAGAACATATGGACCACTTGCGCAAAATATTTCAAAGGCTCTCCGACTACGGGATGGTTATCAACCCATCAAAATGTGTTTTCGGTGCTCCAGAGGTCAAATTTCTGGGATATACGATTAACGCCCACGGAATTAAACCACCTCAAGAACGAGTCAAGGCCATTCAGGATTATCCACTTCCAAAAACAGCTAAAAGTCTTCGTCGCTTTCTTGGAATGGTTGATTTTTACCGAAGATTTGTCCCTAAAGCGTCGGAACTTCAAGCACCACTTCACAATGCTATAAGTAATCCACAACTGAAAGGATCCCAACCTGTTCCATGGACACCAGATTTAGAAAAAGCATTTTGCAGTTGTAAAGACGGCTTATCTTCTGCAACTCTTCTTGTACATCCTTGTTACGGAGCTAAACTTGGTCTTTTTACGGATGCATCCAACCACTCAATTGGCGCTTGTTTAATGCAATTAATAAATGGCATTTGGCAACCTCTTTCTTTCTTCTCAAAGAAATTATCTGCAAGGGAGAATGCCTGGCCTACTTACCATCGAGAACTGGTTGCAATATATGCAGCAATTCAACATTTTCGTCATCTTTTGGAAGGTCAACAATTTACAATTTTTACTGACCACAAACCTTTGATTTACGCATTTCAACAAAAACGAAAAAAATTATCACCTGTGCAACTGAACCAACTATCATTTATCGCTGAGTTTTCCATCCAATTCCATCTAGACGTTTTTCGCATGTACACGCTGATATCATCGGACCACTTCCAGTAGTGAACAACTTTCGATATTGCCTAACTGTTACGGATCGTTTCACACATTGGTCTGAAGTATTTCCTCTCCAATCACCGCAGAAGTTGTCTCCTTAGCATTTCTGTCATGTTGGATATCTCGTTTTGGATGCCCAGAAAAATTGACCATCGATAGAGGATCTCAATTCACCTCACACAGTTTCAGAGACATCGCAAAACAATTTGGCATCGAACTTCATTACACAATGAGTTGGCATCCTCAAGCAAATGGGATAATCGAACGATTTCATCGTCAATTGAAAGCTGCAATCGTGGCTCACAACAACGAAAATTAAATTAAACCACTTCCACTTGTGTTGCTAGGAATACAATCTGCCTTTAAGGAAGACATTCAGGCAACAGCAGCAGAACTGGTCTATGGTGAAATATTGAGGCTTCCTGGAGAACTGCTCATACAAACATCTAAAAATCAAGCAGTCGAAGATCCAACGAATTTTCTTCATCGTCTTCGGAAATACATCTCACGTTTACGACCAACTCCTGCCTCCAGACATTCTCAACCTGGAACTTTCGTCTTCAAGGAACTGGCAAACTGTCGTTATGCCTTTCTTAAAATCGGACCTATTCGCAAGTCTCTTCAACCACCGTACATAGGACCATACGAAATTCTAGCTCGTGATGAAAAGACTATGACCTTAAAAATAAATCGCGAGCCGATGAAAGTTACAATTGATCGAATCAAACCAGCTTTTGTGTTACAAGAAGCTTTGTCGCATTCATCTCAACCAAAATCTAAACCAACATCTCAACAAACATCTTCACAATCAACATCTAACGCACCTGATGTCCAACAACAACTAACAACTCGCTCAGGACAAAAAGTACGAATTCCGGACCGCTTCAAATACTGAACATATGGAACGTAATTTTTTTTATTCCCTAAGGAGATTCGGCATTCCATTGAAATAATTGTTTTGTTATTTTCTAAATTTAAATATTTTTATCCTGTAATCGTTCAATCAATAAACAACTATTAATTATCTTTTATAATAAATTGGAATAGGAGTCTTTCATTCCTAAACTTATAAGAGTTTTTTTTTTTTGTATACGGTGAATGTTGTTCGTAGGTTCGTTTTTGTAATGATGCTTGGGCATCTTTAAATGCAACAGAAACTTTGCATACACCCAACCTCGCACCCACCCCAAATACTATAGTGTGTCCAAGCAGGGGGTTGCCAGGGGGCAGCATGCCCCCCCCTTACATACCACACTGTTTATAAAACAAGTATCCAATAAAAAAGTGTTTTTAGTAAATTTCCATTTTCTCAAAAACCAGAAAACATAAATCATTTTGTTTTCAATCTATGATTTAAAATTTATATGAGCAACGAATTTTATAAAAAAAAAGTAGTATTTTATGTTACAGTTTTGAAAAATCACACTTCAAAAATTTTTTTTTACTTTTTTTTGGCAATTTTTGAGTTTAAAGTCCGTTTTTTCAAAGACTATGCATAGTTTTCACTTGATTTAAAAAAACATCTAATAGAAAAAAGTATTGGCTTTAAAAAAAGATATAAAACTTAGTTGTTAATATTACCGTTATTTTTTAATATTTGTTTTAAACTTTTAGCACTGTTTTTATAAAATTGCCCCTCCCGCCCAAACGGAGGGAGATATACCCCCCCACCCATAGTAAAAAATGCTTGTATCTGTTCTACAAAAAACAGTTATCAATTCTTGGCGCCAAAGTTATCGTACTCGTGCCCAGATCCCAAATTCACATTTAGTAATTTTCCATTTTCTCAAAAACCAGAAAATATAAAATCATTTTGTTTTCAGTTTATGATTTCAAATTAATATGAG
This sequence comes from Baccha elongata, assembly GCA_951217065.1. Classification (NCBI taxonomy): domain Eukaryota; kingdom Metazoa; phylum Arthropoda; class Insecta; order Diptera; family Syrphidae; genus Baccha; species Baccha elongata. Next base: position 80,381 of record CATNUY010000144.1, read on the forward strand.
CAACGAATTTTATAAAAAAAAATAGTATTTTATTTTACAGTTTTGAAAAATCACACTTCAAAGTTTTTTTTTTACCTTTTTTTTCGCAATTTTTGAGTTTAAAGTCCGTTTTTTCAAAGACTATGCATAGGTTTCACTTGATTTAAAAAACATCTAATAGAAAAAAGTATTGGCTTTAAAAAAAGATATAAAACTTAGTTGTAAGTATTACCGTTATTTTTTAAAATTTGTTGTAAATTTTTGGCACTGTTTTTATAAAATTGCCCCTCCCGCCCAAACGGAGGGAGATATACCCCCCCACCCATAGTAAAAAATGCTTGTATCTGTTCTACAAAAAACAGTTATCAATTCTTGGCGCCAAAGTTATCGTACTCGTGCCCAGATCCCAAATTCACATTTAGTAATTTTCCATTTTCTCAAAAACCAGAAAATATAAAATCATTTTGTTTTCAGTTTATGATTTCAAATTAATATGAGCAACGAATTTTATAAAAAAAAATAGTATTTTATTTTACAGTTTTGAAAAATCACACTTCAAAGTTTTTTTTTTACCTTTTTTTTCGCAATTTTTGAGTTTAAAGTCCGTTTTTTCAAAGACTATGCATAGGTTTCACTTGATTTAAAAAACATCTAATAGAAAAAAGTATTGGCTTTAAAAAAAGATATAAAACTTAGTTGTAAGTATTACCGTTATTTTTTAAAATTTGTTGTAAATTTTTGGCACTGTTTTTATAAAATTGCCCCTCCCGCCCAAACGGAGGGAGATAGACCCCACGCCCATAGTAAAAAATGCTTGTATTAATCTGTTCTACAAAAAACAGTTATCAATTCTTGGCGCCAAAGTTATCGTACTCGTGCCGAATAATAATTCAGAAAAGTCCACTTAAAATAAACTGATTCCAACTGAACAAGAAATTTCAGTTTCATATGTCTCGGTGATAACTGACAACTAAAGTCTCGGTTAGCCTGACCAACGGATCAAGTGTCGGTTACGATTCTTAACCGGAACTTTAGCAAAATATTTATTTGAAGTGGCTGGAAAAATACACTTTCAGTTTTTTTTTTCGTTGACGAGCGTAGATTGCAGCCATATATATATGTATAAGCAACCTAGCCTGGATTTATATAAATTTTTAGCTTTTTGAATTAATAAGTGGGCTTCAGGTCAAAAAATGAAACAAAGTTAATTTGTGTTCGACGTTTCGTCCATGAATATGGACATCATCAGGAAAGATGTGCAATCTATATTTGTATACATAATTATTAGTTACAATTCACAATATATTTAACATAAAAAAGAAGAAGACTTACAAATGTTACATTTATATTGCACTTTAAAATAAATATGTAAGCTGAACTTACAAGTAAAATCAAAACTTTATAATGAAATAAGAAACAAATAAAACACATATTCTCCTTGATTGTAGTTGTTAGCGAGCTTTTTTCCCTCTTTTCTCTAACAGATGTTTGTATTGTGGGCTAACGTTCTCCATATCTGTACGTCTGTTGATTGTATTGTCGGCATTAATGATGTGAAGAGTTTCAATTATCATTCTCTTATTTGGGTTCTCTTCGCGTTGTAAAATTTTTGTGTCGTCGTAGTTTGGGGAATGCTGAAGTGTGATGCAGTGTGCTGCCAGTGCTGTCTTCTGTGGTGCGTTGTTTTTAATGTCAGATTTGTGTCCTAATAATCTTTTTTTAAGTTTTTGTTTAGTTGTCCCTAAATAAATTTGGTCGCAATTGTCGTTTTTTCCTCCTTTGCAGCTAATTTGGTATATTACATCAGAGTGTTCCATTCTATTCGTCTTTGCTTTTAGTTTTGTATACAGTTGTGTTGCGGTATTTGTCGATTTCATTGCCATTTTGTATTTTTCGGTGTCGAATAATTTGGCAGTTTTAAACCTGTCAGCAACTTGTTTTACGTAGGTAAAAGATTTGTAAATTATATTTTGTTCTTGTGGTTGGCTGTTTCTGTTTGCATGTTGTCCTATTAATTTTCTTATTATGTTTTCCGGAAAAACATTCTGCATTAATATATTCTTAATTCTTACTCGATTTTGTTTGTGGAATTCTACGTCACTTATTAGGAGTACTCGATTTATTAGATTTTTGGCAGTGTTGAATATGGTTTGTTTTGGATGTTGGGATCGGAATAAACCAAAGGTCACATCATATACATAATATATAAATTTTTAGAAGACGAATCTAATAAATTATAGCAACTCTATTACATGGCTTTACTTGAACAAGGTATTTCATCCAAATTATATTATTTTGAAACACTCGACGATTAAGATCTTAGAAATAATTTTAGTGAACAGCTTTTGAATTACTAATTTTTGAACTCAAACATTAAAAATTAATGAAAAAAATTCTTGATTGGAGTTATTGTGAATTAAGCTTAATTTTATTATATTTTGAACACCCTTAATTTTATAACCATACCTACTAGAAGAGTATAACCTTTTGATTTAATACAAAATCAAACCTTTATGGTTGTCACAACCAGAATCACACTGGCCGCGATCGGAATGTGAACCAGTTGACGAAGCACTGTTAAAGCTAAAAACTGTACAAACTTTTACCACCCAAATTCCGGACTTTGAACATGATCTGTGCAAATTTTCCAATTGGCATAAGATCATTTGTGTAATGGCATACATGCTGAGATTTTACCATGCCACAGCAAAAATTTTTGATGTTACAAAAACGCGAAACCCCAGAGCTCTCATATATGATAAAGTAGTATTGGCAAAACAGAAATTGATCATGTTGACTCAAAAGAAGTATTTTCATGCTGAATACCAGGCGTTAACCAAGTGGCGAACAGGAAGCTCAAAAAAGTTGGTTGAGTAAATTTAATCCATTTATTGATGAAAAAGGTTTCATTCGTTCAAATGGTACATTATCGTCTTCAACATTGTCGTACAATAAAAAGTTTCCAATACTATTACCTGCCAATTCCCTTTTTATACAGCTTTATGTGAAATATGTGCATGAACTCTCTTTGCATGGTGAAATTCAACTCATGATGCGCATGATAAGGTCCGAATATTGGATACCAAGTTTGAAAAAACGCATTAAAAAATGCATTTTTGAACGCACAACTTGTACGCGATACAAAAAACACGTTCAAATGCAGTTAATGGGTGCGTTACCAGTAGAAAGGACAGTGTTAAGTCGAACTTTCACAAATATGGGAGTTGATTTTGCAGGATCATTCCTGATCAAGACTTATTACGGTCAAAAATATCGTTTAGGAAAGGGGTCCCAATCTTCGTATGTTTCGCAACACGAGCCATACACTTAGAACTTAGAAATTTCCACAAATCGTTGGTAGATTGCCCTTCAGCTTCTGGTCATCACTTTGCACAAATAAAGTGGAATTTCATCCTACCTGGCTCAACACAAATGAGCGGATTATGGGAAGCGGGGATTAAAAGTTTTAATTTGCAGTTCAGAAAGTTAGCTGATAATGAAAAATTTACAGTCGAGGAATTTACCACTTTAATTGAATCCAGTTAAAATTTGCGTCCTTTGTCACCCATATTCGAAAATGTTCCTCTTACACCATGCCATTTTTTGACAGGTGGATTGCTGGAAGGTTTACCCGAACCTTCATATCAAAATCAATCGCTGAGTATAATGAACTGGTGGAGAAAGTTGAAAATTCTTTATCATGAACTTTGCGCAAGATGGAAAGAAGAATATTTGAAGGAGCTCCACAAGCGTTATAAGTGGGAAACCAGCAGTGAAATCTTTAAATTAATGATCTCGTCATTATTCGCAACGAAAATTTACCCTTCAACGAGTGGCGTCTTGGTCGAGTCGTCAAAGTTCATGCCGGAAGTGATAATAACATTAGAGTCACAGCGGTAAAAACTTAACAAGGAGTCGTCACACGATCAATCGCTTAACTTTGTATCCTCCTACCTCAATAAGTCCAAAATAATTTTTGTTTGTCGCTTAACTCATTAACAATCCAATCAAAATTGGGAGAATTGCTTTTAAACAAATGTGCCTGAAGAGACGAAATAATCGTCATCGTTTGCACCAAACTTTTTTTTCTTTTGTTTCCATATTAGATATATCATCTTATTTAAAAACAATCTCTAGAACCAGTGCTCCGCGATCTTAATTGTTTCATTGTTGTATTGTTTCCATGTAGTTTTGACTAAATATATCATCATCATCATCGGCTCGACAACCGGGATCCGGTCCTGGCCTCCTTCAACAAGTCTCTCCACCTATCCTGATCTCGAGCCGACGCCATCCAGTTGCGCATCCCAAGGCTCCGGGCGTCCTGGTCTACGCCATCTCTCCAGCGCAAGCATGGTCTACCACGCCATAGAATGTACCACAAAGAACGTTCCTAAATATATGTTTATTGTTAATATATGTTCGTGTATGTTTATGTGCATGTGTTTTTATGTTCGTATAGCATTATGCTTACTAACAAGTAACACCTGCACTAAGTGATGAGCCAGTGGAACACATATTCTGTGTTGGCAGATCTTCTTTCATTAGTTCTTGCTTGCTCAAAGCTCTAGTGTAAAAAAAAAAGGCAACTCATCGATTTCACCTATTTACCAGGCCAAATTACAATTTCTAAAATGAAACGTATTTTATGATACAATACTCATATTATAATGCATAGAAAGTACCTATATTCAAAAAAGTTTAGAACATGTCGTCTCCTTCCCTCCTAAGCAATTGATCTTATAGACCACATCTGCTTTCTCCAAAGTCTCCATTCTTCCTTTGATATTGGTGAAAAGTTTGTTTCTCAGGGAAAAAGCAGACTACCAATTAAGAGAGGCGAACTTCCTCTCTTCAAGATTATTGCACATGGAGAAGAATTGGTAAAAACATTGGAACAAGGTGACCAGGAGATAGCCCGATCAAATTTTACAGAAACTTTGCAAAGTCATTTACGATCTACATATACACATTCGATAAATTTTTGCATAAAATTTATAATGAAGCCAGAATGTTCCTCCGAAACCATAAAGACGTTTTTATTGTCCCTGCTGATAAAGGCAATGTCACAGTAGCTATATACAAGACAGATTACATGGAAAAAATGCAAAACCTCATGGCAGACAGAAACGTTTACAGGGTTCTGAGGAACAATCCAACAACAACGTTGCAGAATCGGAACAATGATTTTGTAAAGGATTTGCTAAAAGACGGTATCATCTCTCAATATGAAAAAAAAGCGAATGACAACTTATACCAAGTAGTCCGAAAATCTATGGCTTACCCAAGATTCATAAGGAAAATACTCCAATGCGGCCTATATGTGCTTCGACGAATGTACCTAGCTATGAGCTGTCAAAATTTTTGTTAAAAATTCTTCAAAACTTGACACAGAATTCAAAATTTAATGTCAAAAATTCAAAGATTTCATCGATAAAGTGGCTTCTATTAAACTGGAAAACGGTGATATATTGGCTTCACTTGATGTTGTTTCTTTGGTCACAAGCATCCCAATCGGTCTGATTAAAGATATTATAAAGATCAACTGGAATAGAATATAAGAGCACTCCAATATTAAAAAGACAAAGTTCTTCGAATTACTTAGGTTTTGTATTATTGATAACAACTATTTGGAGTTTGACAGTAACATTTATCAACAAAAACAAGGTGTACCCATGGGAAGTCCAGCTTCGCCAATTTTAGTGGATCTTGTTATGGAAAATCTTTTGGAAAATGTACACTTACATTTGTAAACTAACAGAAAAACTTAAAGTGATCGTCAAATATGTAGATGACCTATTCGTTGTGATTAAGTCCGAAGAAGTACAGAACACATTGAACGCATTAAATTCTTTCAATCACAAAATTAAGTTTACGGTAGAAGTGGAAGTTAATGGTGAAAGCAGATGAGGTCTATGAGATCAATTGCTTAGGAGGGAAGGAGATTACATGTTCGTCTGTTTACCTTGGAACCTCGAAACAAAAATTAAAAATCGTATCTCTGGACATAGGTCTGATTAAGATTGCGGAGCTTCTCATAAAACGGCGTTAACACAGCATTGCATACAAGAGAAACATTCACCGGACTTAGAGAATGTTGAAATTCTTCAAACGGAACAACATTATTCAAAACGAATGTTGCTAGAAATGTTGCATATCTTAGACAACACTAATGCCGTCAACCGTAGGTCAGACTGCGACAATCTAAGCAATGCCTATAGCCAAATTATAAAAAGGCCAGCAACAAAAAGTAGGATCAAAAGTAGGTGATTGTGTAGTGCAGTGCAATGGAAAATTTTAACTGTTGTCAGTATTTTTCTTTTAAATAATTAGTTTAAAAATGTTTGATTTAACTATTGACTTTGTTTTTTAAGTTACTGTTAAATTGATGTTGAACTACATTTAATTTCAATTTAATATTCTTTGTTTCTTGATAATTGTTGTAAGTAATTTTGACGTCACATTTTTCAAAAATGATTTTAAAAATTGTATACTAATATATGTATGTATTATTTTGTTTCTTTTGTTGTAATAAAGGCCTGATAAAGAGTACAAACATACTCGAAACGTTGCAATGAATAAATAACATCTTTTTATTACAATCGACCTATAGCCCATAAACAACAGTTAATAAGCTTGATAAAATCTTTCTATCAGCACTCTCAGTTCTGATATATATCACAGCTATGTATGCCTTTTCAGAAGCATCTGAAAAGCCGTGTATTTCTTTCCGTACATGCTCATATGTACCTATCCATATGTCTATTCTCATATCTTCAAGATACTTTATTTCTTTCCAAAAATCTATCCATCTTTCCTTTATCTCTTTCGGTAAATTTTCGTCCGAATCAGTGTTCAAACTCCATATGTATTGAATAAATATCTTTCCTTGGCTATGTTTCTCTTTGTCTGGTGCGTTACATTTTGTCTTTGCAGTTGTTTTACCGCTACTTTTCAGTGATGTATCAATACAAGGCAAGATTTTCTTGTAAGTTTAATGAATTTTGTCCAGTAATCAGTCGCTTGTCAAATGAAAGTGGGCCCGAGAATAAGATTCCTGCCCCCAAAATAAAGGCTGAAACTGCAATACAAGCTTTGAATACAGCAATTCGATGGCCTGAACAGAATTCAGCCTCTATTGAAAAAATATTGAGTCTTCAAAAACTGCAAAAAATGGCGGTTTTACAAAAATTTTAAAATCTCAAAAATCCAAACAAAAATGTCCAATTTTTTCAAAAGAAAAAAATTATAGCTAATAGAAAACTAAACCTATGTATATACTTATATGTACTTACATCAATGAATTAACTTATTTTTGTTTTGTTTCTTATTATTTATGTGTTATTGAATACAAATTTGTCGGGAATCCTCTGCGTTAAGCAATGTTCAATGAATAATGCCATCTGATTGCTGTATTCGTTGGATTCGTTATTTCCAGGAGTTCTAATACCTGTCTCTCTTCCATACCAGAAAGTCATTTGATAAGATAATGCTTTTTTGAAATTGGTTAATATATATAAATTCCTCAGATATATTAATTTATAACAAAATGCTGTTCCACTGCTTACAACCCATCCCCATCCACCCTACTCAATACATTTGCATATATAGATTTGGCTTAACTTAATTTTTTTTTAAATCGGTTGTGCAAAGTTGATGGAAAAATCCGAGGAAAAATTGAATTTAAAAAATAAATAAAATAAAAGTTTTGAAAATAAGAAAAATAAACTTTGAGATTAAAACCAAACATGACATAACTTTTGTAAAGAGAGGACGAAAAGAGTCTATTGGTCTCTATCGACACCTAAAGCTTAAATGGTAAGGGCTATTTTTTTCGAACATGGTAGAAAGTATTCTTAAGAGTAGTATATTACCTGGCGTTAGTATTTATTTTGAATCTAGGTCTGTAACAAACGGTTGATCAATTTCAATAATATTGCAATGTAATAGATTTTTTCCGGAGAATCTAATTAACGGAACCATGCCTGCTGCCATAGATCCAAACTATTTTGATACCGATAATCTTTTGAATAACTGCACCGATTTTGACAAAAGTTTATATTTTAAAATTCAAAAAGTCAAAAATTAAAAAAAATATGAACGGCACGAAGCACAAACTCGCTCTTGGAAACTTTTTCAAAAATAAATTTTTTTTTCGTAGGTAGGTAGATATTTAAAAAAAAAATATATGAGGGCACGAATGGGTAGCAAAAACTTACTCTTGGAAACTTTTTCAAAAATACATTTTTTTTTTATTTTTTTTGCAGTAGGTAGATATTATTCACGTTTAGCTTTTTTTTTTAGAACATTAAAAGATAGTCCGAATAATATCGCCGATACCGTTAATAAGCTGATTATGAAAAAAGAAATTTAACATGAAGGACAACACCATCATTGCCAACAAATCATTATCGGTTACGCTAATTTTGCAGGTACTGTTATTTTGTAGATTGGTCCAAAATAAAAAAAGTAAATCCGGGGATATTTCTCTAAAAATATAGTTGGTAGCAAGTTTGAAGAAAATCGGCCCTACCGTTATTATCGTGGCTCCAGGAGTTGATACATCCAGACAGACAAACAGAGACAGACAAAATTTTCGGACCTAATTTTTTCGTCTTCTCTATTATAGTAATATCATTTGATTGTTAACTGTCTCAAAACTTTTTTTTTGCACGAATCCAAGACTTTGCTTTATAGTATCTATAAACCTACCTATAATTCCAAGTAAAAATTTCTCAAAACTTATTTTATTAAATTCTATTTTTCTCTAAAACTTGAGATGAGTGCTTTGAAAAGTCGATAATATTCCATGTCATTAGCACGAATGTAACTAGCAAAGTTCGGTAATTTTCGGTTCGATCAATTTCTTTCGATAGCTTTATTGCAACTTTCTTAGAATCAGCATCGGTAGTGCATTCATCCGTATAAAAATCTTCTCTAATTCCTCTTGCGGCACTCGGAAAGTCTATCTCTGAGTCTTTCGCACACTGCATCAATGCTCTTACAGCATTGTGAGCTGATGAGGTCATACCATAGGTAATAAACGTCATCCAATATTCTTTCAGTCTTTCCTGTGGATTTTCTCTCCAGAAAATGCGTTGCAAATCCCATTGTTCTTTTGCTATCTTTACCATTCGGAACATAATTTTTATGTCCGCTCTTATTGCTATGCGATATCTTCGAAAACGCATTAAAATTTCTGTCCAGAATATGCGTTGCAAATCCCATTGTTCTTTTGCTATCTTAACCATTCTTAACATAATTTTTATGTCCGCTCTTATTGCTATGCGATATTTTCGAAAACGCATTAAAATGTCTTGCAAGACTTTTTCTAGTTTCTCTCCCAACATTTGAACTTCACTTCCTTCCCTTTTGTCTTTCCTTCAGTCTCTCCAAAATTTATCTTTCCAACCATGGTATTCATGACAAGTACCGTCTGGTTGTTGTCCCAGTACTGATATATATGTCTTTGCCAAAATCTTACATTCAATTATTAAATCTACTGGACCTGCTTTCCAATGTTCGGGGTTTGCCAGTGGCATTCCACCAGAACTGTAATTCGAAATTTATTTAATGTCATGATCTGGCACTTTCCTTTGGTAATATCCGAAATTCTTGCTCAATGAAATTGTTGGAAGCAAATTATGGGCTTATCTTCAACAGTGTTTTGTATTTTATAAAAAAACGACTCGCCTTCTATCCCAATTATCTCTTGAGTCATAGGCGTTTGGGATAAATTTAGTCTTTCAAATAACTCATAAGTTATGAGATTTTGCTGTGCACCAATGTCTAGTGGAGCACGAATTGGCCCATATTTCTTTCCGTCTATCTCCAGTCTTACCTGTGCCGTTGGCAACAACGCTATTCTTACCAATTTATTTAAATAAAAAGTATTTGAATAAGTATCAAATATTTTATTTTGATCGTTGTCATTAATTTTTTATGTTTTCTTTTAAAGTCGCCCCACAATTTATCATCTTCTGAATCAGATGATTCCACATCTTTCCCCTTCCTTTTTAACATTGTAATTCCATTTGTCTTTCCAGTCTTCCGTGGGCGCTTCGATGCTCTTTCGTCTAGTCATGCTTTCTTCAACTTATCGCTGTCACCAGTGCGTTTGCCTAATCTCGGAATGTAAATCCAGTGTAGCCACTTGTCTTTCCACGTCGTACGGTATGTTCACTTGGACTGCAATCGGCTGCTCCTGTCTTTTCATTAGCACTGGTTGAAGCTCTTTAATCGTCTTTCCGAGTTTGGCGGCAGCGTCAAAACAGACGGATTCTGCCTTTGCCACTTTTCTTTCCAGGTCCGCTAGTATTAGCGGGTCTTTCGTTTGGGACAAGTTATTCTGCCCGTCTTTCACTCTAGCCCAAGCTTCACCCAGCGCGTCTTTCCTAGTCTGGGGTTCGAGCGTACAGTTGGCGAACTCGTCTGAGTCCAAATAGTTCTTCATCCTTTTGATGAAATTAACCGCTGAATCAATAGGAAGGTGTCATTATCGTGATGATCTGCATCCATTTTCGTCTAAAGTAAACATATAAACAAACGAGAATGATATTTTAAATGAGGATTTTGTTAAAATTTGACCTTTCCTCTAATCGAGAAAAATCAAATAAGGAAAATGGGCGATCTGTTTAAAGATTTTCACCTAGAGATTGGAAAATAAAGAAATTATTATTTTACATACGTACTTAAGGAAAATACATATACCTACAAAAAATATATGATACCTAGTTGCCGTGTGTTATTGATATATTGTCATAATTGTATTTCCAATTTTATGTATATATATCCGAGATAATTTCTATGGATATTAGTCTTTCCTGAGAATTAATATTCTCATTCTTTCCGTTTAATTGTTTGTTGCTCTTTCGGTTTTAATGTGTAAACAAAATTTTTTTATCTTTCACAGAAATTATTTTTGCTTTTAAACGAACTTTCGGTATACTACAAAAATGTTTATTTTGAAATATGTTTTCTTGTCTTTCGATTTTGATTAATTTCTAAAAATATTCGTTTCTTTCGTCAATTTTTTTTTTGTTTTGTTCTTTCCAATATGTAATGTATGTATGCGTCTTTAGTGAATTTCTTATGTGCAGTGATAAAATCTATTAATGAAATAAAATGTCTAAATTGTGATAGCTCATCTTCCGAGATTTTCTTTGCATAAACTAAGATAAAATAAATAAAAGGAAATTACTTCTCACCATAAAAGACAAAACACTGCATTGGTACTTAAAAAAAAGAATGTCTTTCCGCTTGCAAGCACTTTTTCGTGTTTCGTTTGGTAATTAGTACATCTGTACATTGAATGTCAAAAAATGTTTGTCTTTCGTTATTTTATGTTCCGAACTTTAAGTAAATATGTAGGTACATTTGTACAATAACAATCTCAGCTTTCACTCTTTCCGTGTCAATGACGATTGCCTGGCTTTCTAAGCAAACGGCAAATATCAAAATAAATTTATCTATAATAAAATTAATGTCACTGGCACTTTTAATTTTTGTTTTTCGTCTTTCCAAATATTTTTTTGTTTATTATCTCGCCCTTTAGTCAAGGAATTTATTATAACACAAAATTAGCACTTTGATAATAAAAATATTGCGCTTATGATGCATCGACACACTTGGCAGCACTTGTAACTAATTTTTCCTTTCTTTCGTGAAAATCGAATTCTTTCTTATTTCCGTGATAAAATATAAAGAATTTGTTCTTTCAAATCTCTCACTAGTCTCTCCATAAAATACTATCTCTAGCACAGTGGACTGTAAATAAAGTAGTTCTCACCTCTTTTTTTTAGTTTTGTCGATAAAATATGTTACGCGTTTTAAATTATTAATTTGCACAATTTTATTTTCTCTCGTTTAGATCAAAAAACTTTCGTGTTTTTCTGTAACAGTTCACACTTGAGTGAGAATGAGAATAAATTATAAAATATGAAAAATAGTACTTTTCGAACAGGTACATGCTCAAAGATTATCTAATAAAGATAAAAATCTATCGTTACGTCCGTCCCAATCAATATCGAAGAACGTGTGAAGAAAGCGAGTATAGCCTTCTATGCATGTAGTAAAACTTTCGGGAAAGAATGGGGTTTGAAGCCTAAAATGATATTATGGACTTACACAGCTGTATTTTGTCCTATTCTAACATACGGATCGATTGTATGGTGGCCAGCCCTAAGCAACAAATATAATATAGACAAACTGAAAAAGGTTCAAAGAACAGCCAGCATAGGTAACACAGGTGCAATTAGATCTTGCCCAACCGATGCCTTAAGCGTTATTCTTAATCTTTTGTCTCTAGACCTTCACATTAAATACATGGTATCCTGCAGTGCAACCAGGCTTAAAGAAGCAAGCTGTTGTGCAGAAAGACCCTATGGTCATGGACAAATTTTAAAACTGTTGCCAATAGATCTTCGCTTAGTCCATATTGACTACCAATCCCCTTATCTTGAATTTGATAAAAGTTGCTATGTGCTTTTTCCTACCAGAGACGAATGGAAAAATGATACGGTGACTAAAGAATATGACACCACAATTTTCACTGACGGCTCAAGGATAATTGATGGTGTTGGGGGGGGGGGGTGTTTACTTCGACTTAAAATTAGTCGATTGTTCCGTCTGCCCGACGCTGCCAGCATATTTCAAGCTGAAGTGCTGGCTATTAAGGAAGCCTGTAGGATACTCAAACAAAAAACAATATCTTAACAAAATATTCACAATGTAGCCATTTTTATAGATAGCCAAGCTGCAATTAAAACAATTAACAGCTGGCTGCTGTCTTCAAAGATAGTTCATCATTGCAGAGCAGAGCTCCCAGGTTTCAGTGATAATATACAAATTTCTTTCATTTGGGTCCCAGGCCATAGTGACATCCAAGGCAACGAGCAAGCAGATGATCTTGCTGAAAGGATCAGCCCTTCTTGTCTCTCAGGCGGAATCAGTAGATCTTCCACTGGGCTTCGTGAAGGGCAGAATATATGACCATTCCCTTTCAGACTCAACAAAGACTTCAAAGGTTTGGCAAACTTCAAAGGTTTGGCAAACTGTAAAATAACTAGAAAGATTTGGCCAACCTATGACAAAAACAGATCGATTGATTTAATAAAACGAAACAGAATAGACAAGGCCAGGATCGTTGCAGTCGTCACATTGGCCAATAGGCGAACATGCAGCTAAACTGCGCATACCTTCTGTATTGTTCTTTGTATGTTCAAGTGAAACACGTCCAATCTGTTACGATGCTTAGATTCAACTAACTTTATTTAACATTAAGATATATACTTAAGAACAAAGAATACATGTGTATGTATGTTCATTATGTTGTGTATAGTAAATAAAGCTATTACAATACACCTTTCAATAGCTACTGCCGTAGCTGTAGAAATCCGCTAGAGAAGGAAACTATTGAGCATTTCCTCTGCTACTGTCCGGCCCTGGCTAGGTCTCGCCTCCAGGCAGGCATTCGGTAGCCTGTTTTTCGACAACCTAAATGATAAATGATTTTACCGCTTTTCTCAACAGCACCAGTTGGCTCTAAGAAACCAAGAAATATCTCTATTTCAACTTTCACTTTTGAAGTTTTTGGAACTTCCCTTTAGGACTGGCTTAGAGCACTGATTTATACCTGGTAGGTATAAATTGCCTTTGAACGGTCCTAGCCTCATATAGATCTAGTGTAAAGTTATTGGGCAGGCTCTCAGTCCAAATGGAACCACCTGGCACACAAAGTGAGCTAATTTCTTCCCTTAGAACTGCGGGCACAGACCAAAAACTGGTCCCCTTAGCTTTTCAAAGCACTCACTCACTCTCCATTTCCACTTTCACCTTTTAGTTTCTGAAACTTTCCTTTAAGACTGGCTTTTCGGACTAGCACAAACTAGGTAAAACGAGTTATGGTATCTAAATGGAGCTTTTTGGCGCTAATTGGGTTTCTTCGGAACAATTGTTCTGCGAAACCGCCATTTTACCTACCCACCTATGTCCGGCCCTCTGGTTACCCAATGTTTACATTTTTGCATTTCGCGTCTGTGAATACGTGTGAAGTTGGTGACGTGGACCAATAACAAATCCAGGTAGATTTTAATAAAATTCGTTTGTCGTTTTGTAATATTTAGCAACAAAATAACAATAATAGGTACATGCTATCAATATTTGAAATAATATTTTTAAAAATAAGTCTGAATTGTTTTTATTAATTAATTTCCCTCAAAACAACAAAATGATTTTTCTCACTTATCATAAGGAATCTTGTTTAAAATACATATAAAATGCATATTGATTTATCCATATTTGCTGTATTATTTTTATTTACATAAATGTTTCTGGATGATTTTTAAATGTCTTCCAAATATTACATACTGCTTTTCAATAAGCAACACGGCAGTTATAGTTCATTACTTTTTTTTACGTTTCCCCTTAAAATCATAAGCTGTGGTGGATTTAAGGGCGTGTTCATAAATGAGAGCTAAGCTAAGATTACACTTGTATTTTCAGCTGGTACTAATTTTGTCTGCATATCTAGTGTTTCTTTTAATTTTATTTTTATTTTTCAATAGCGGATATCCTTGTACTTTGTTTACGTATCTAGACTTTTTAAGACACAACACAAGTGCAAGATCAGATTCAGCTTTTCGCATTCGTGACTTTAGCTAGGTTATAGCATTGACTTTATACACATAGAGGAATTAAGATGATTTCAAACTCACCGAAGAAGATGTCGCTAAATGATCATACCGAGTAATTATTATTGCAATAATTCCATGTAACGAAAAACCCTCAACCCAAACCGATACAATTTTTTCTGTATACATTTGTATTTGTTTTTCTTTATTTCTCTTGCCTTTTAACTCTTAACTCTTTTAATGGGTCCTTCAGAAAAACAAAACCCTAAAAGTAAACCAGAGTTTACAAAATCGGTATCGTTTTTTAACGAAGTAACTTTGGAGGAAGAAATCCAAAAATTTTGGAAATTGGAAGAACTTACGACTGCAGAACAGTATTGCGAAACTCTCTTTGAAGAACCGAGATGAAACTGGTCGGCATGTAGTGCGATTGCCTTTTAAAGAAGATTTTCTCCAAAATCTATGGTAAGGTGTTTCGCGTATAAACGCGCAAATTCAATTTATAAGAAACGAAAAAAGTTTTATTTTTTTGACCTAGGTCACATGAAGCCAGTCGCCTAACACGAAGAGAACTGAATTTTTTCAAGCAAAGTGAACTCTCGTGTTTAATGCGTCTTTTGCTTCTTCAAACGGGAGGAGCTTAAATAAAGTTTTGTATTCGGGTCCAGCTTTGCAGACAGATATCACCCTCTTAGTTTTTATTTGGCGGCTTTATCGATACATGTTCAACAGCTATATTGAGAAAATGTATCGAAAAATTAAGACACATCCCGATCAGACGCCTTTTCAGCGAATTTTATTTTGTGAGAATCCGGAAAATTCTCTTACTGCATTCAAAATGCTATCACTTACGTTTGGAGTAACGTGTTCCCCATATTTAGCGATCCGTACGTTGCAAAAGTTGACCTGAAAGCTAGATATTCTCATCCGCTCGCGTCTGATATTCTTTTAATTATTCGTAGACGATGTATTATCAGGAGCGCATGAAAAGTCTAACGGTCTCTCATCGCAATCTGAGCTTGTATCTGTTCTGCAATCTGCTGGTTTCCATTTACGGAAATGGACGTCTAAAACTATTGAGTTGTTGAGGCATCTACCCAAAAGTTCACGTCTCAATGAGGATTTTTGAAATTCGATGACAAAAGTACAGTCAAAACTCTTGGTATACAGTGGCAGGCATCTTCGGACACATTTTCTTTTTCTGTTCAAAAAACTTTACAACCTTCAAAGCCCATTACAAAACGGTTTTGTCTGTAATCGCAAAGTTGTATGACCCAGTAGGGTGGTTGGCCCCTATCGTGGTTATTGCAAAAATATTAATGCAACAAATTTGGAAAGATAAGGCCGAACGGGATAAATGTCTCTTTCCCACAACTAAACAAAGTTGGAAAATCTTTGTGTCCAAGTTTCCAGAAGTTTCAAATGTTCATATTCCACGTTGGGTGGAATATACTCCCGATGCTGTAACGCAAATACATGCCTCGAAAAGGCTTTCGCTGCTTGTATTTTTTCCGTGTGCAAACGGTAAGCAAAATCACTGCCCACCTATTATGGGCCAGATCAAAGGTGGCTCCTGTTAATACAATATCTCTTCTTACAGGGTGCAGTTCTGTTATCTAAAATGATACAAATGATAATAGCTTCAACTTCTCTCAACATTAAAATATTTCGTCGGTAAAATTGTGCTTCAATTGTATTAGCCTGGCTTAAAAAACATCAAAGTTCGTGGAAAACGTTTGTGGCTAACAGAACGGCCGAAAAAACAGAACGGCCGCGGAAAATCCGGCTGATTTAGCCACCAGAAGAGTATATCCTTTTGATTTAATACAAAATGATCCTTTATGGTTGTCACAACCAGAATCACACTGGCCGCGTTCGGAATGTGAACCAGTTGACGAAGCACTGTTAAAGCTTAAAACTGTACAAACTTTTACCACCCAAATTCCGTACGACTTTGAACATGATCTGTGCAAATTTTCGAAATGGCATAAGATCATTTGTATAATGGAATATATGCTGAGATTTTACCATGCCACAGCAAAAATTTTTGATTTTAAAAAAAAGCGAACCCCAGAGCTCTCATATGATAAAGTAGTATTGGCAAAACAGAAATTGATCATGTTGACTCAAAAGAAGTATTTTCATTCTGAATACCAGGCGTTAACCAAGTGGCGAACAGGAAGCTCAAAAAAGTTGGTTGAGTAAATTTAATCCATTTATTGATGAAAAAGGTTTCATTCGTTCAAATGGTACATTATCGTCTTCAACATTGTCGTACAATAAAAAGTTTCCAATACTATTACCTGCCAATTCCCTTTTTATACAGCTTTATGTGAAATATGTGCATGAACTCTCTTTGCATGGTGAAATTCAACTCATGATGCGCATGATAAGGTCCGAATATTGGATACCAAGTTTGAAAAAACACATTAAAAAATGCATTTTTGAACGCACAACTTGTACGCGATACAAAAAACACGTTCAAACGCAGTTAATGGGTGCGTTACCAGTAGAAAGGACAGTGTTAAGTCGAACTTTCACAAATATGGGAGTTGATTTTGCAGGATCATTCCTGATCAAGACTTATTACGGTCAAAAATATCGTTTAGGAAAGGGGTCTCAATCTTCGTATGATTCGCAACACGAGCCATACACTTAGAACTTGTTAGTGATCTAACCACGCAGGCATTTTAAGCGGCAAGCTTTTTCAGACCAAGGTACAAACTTTGTGGACGCGTTTAAAGTTTTTCTGCAAATTTCCACAAATCGTTGGTAGATTGCCCTTCAGCTTCTGGTCATCACTTTGCACAAATAGAGAGGAATTTCATCCTACCTGGCTCGCCACATATGAGCGGATTATGGGAAGCGGGGGTTAAAAGTTTTAATTTGCAGTTCAGAAAGTTAGCTGATAATGAAAAAATTACAGTCGAGGAATTTACCACTTTACTCGCCAGAATTGAATCCAGCTTAAATTTGCGTCCTTTGTCACCCATATTCGAAAATGTTCCTCTTACACCATGCCATTTTTTGCAAGGTGGATTGCTGGAAGGTTTGCCCGAACCTTCATATCCAAATCAATCGCTGAGTATAATGAACTGGTGGAGAAAGTTGAAAATTCTTTATCATGAACTTTGCGCAAGATGGAAAGAAGAATATTTGAAGGAGCTCCACAAGCGTTATAAGTGGGAAACCAGCAGTGAAATCTTTAAATTAATGATCTCGTCATTATTCGCAACGAAAATTTACCCTTCAACGAGTGGCGTCTTGGTCGAGTCGTCAAAGATCATGCCGGAAGTGATAATAACATTAGAGTCACAGCGGTAAAAACTTAACAAGGAGTCGTCACACGATCAATCGCTTAACTTTGTATCCTCCTACCTCAATAAGTCCAAAATAATTTTTGTTTGTCGCTTAACTCATTAACAATCCAATCAAAATTGGGAGAATTGCTTTTAAACAAATGTGCCTAAAGAGACGAAATAATCGTCATCGTTTGCACCAAACTTTTTTTTCTTTTGTTTCCATATTAGATATATCATCTTATTTAAAAACAGTCTCTAGAACCAGTGCTCCGCGATCTTAATTGTTTCATTGTTGTATTGTTTTCCATGTAGTTTTGACTAAATATGTGTTTATTGTAAATATATGTTCTTGTATGTTTATGTGCATGTGTTTTTATGTTCGTGTAGCATTATGCTTACTTTTTTTTTAACACTATCAGATCCTCTTCATAAGGAGCTTAGAGCAAGCTTCAGCTTACGAACAAAGATTTGCCAACACATAATATGTGTTCCACTGGTTCATCACTTAATGCTGGTGTTAGTTGTTAGTTGTTAGTAATGTAAAACAAATCACTACAATAACACAAGCACTATAATACAATAAAACATATAATTTAACAATACAAAATACATAAAACATGAACTAAAAGCGTGGAGCACTGGTTTTAAGTACATTCTTAAGATTTATTTTATTGTCATTAAAATCAATCATTTTAGAATTTAAATTGAAAAGCCTGCACATGCGGGTAAGCGGCTAATTTATACCATAATTGTATACTTATATTTATACCATAATTGTATTGATGGTAAGGATAATGTAGGAGCTCAAGGCTACGCAGATGGTGAGCACCCCCACGATAATTGAGTCCAACACAAGTAAGTAGATCAGGTGCATCTAATGCGCCCGAAAGAAGTTGGTGGATAAAAACTATATCATTATTTACACGCCTCTGTAGCAAGGACTGAATGTGCAAAAGCTGAATTCGGTGTTCATAAGGTGGAAGGTTATAAGGATCTGTCCAAGGAAGACCTTTTAAGGCAAAACGAACAAAATTATGCTGAACTGCCTCTATCCTAGATCTATGAACATCAAAGAACGGAGTCCATACCTGCGATGCGTATTCCAGATGCGGACGAACAAAACAATTGTATAAAGATAGGGTAACATAAGGGTCTTGAAACTCTTTGGACCATCTTTTTACAAACCCTAACATTGAGTTGCTCTGTGAAATCAAGACTTGAATTGAAGACGATTCCAAGATCTTTAAAACTAACAACACGGCACAATGTATGTTGTGAAATATTATAGTCAAATATGATTGGTACTCGTTTCTTTGAAAAAGTCATAGTTTAACATTTCGCTGCGTTAAGGTTTAATCCGTTCTTGCTGCACCAAGTACAAAAGCTATCAATGTCGGCTTGCAGATTCACACGATCACCGCTTGAGTATATAGATTTAAAAATCTTCATATCATCAGCAAAAATCAGAACTTCACTATTGCGAATACATGATGTTACATCATTAATAGCAAGAATAAAAAGAATGGGACCTAAATGACTTCCTTGCGGTACTCCAGAGTTGGCAGCAAAAGGGTTTGAAAATGTTTTTCTGAATTTCACCTGGTGGGATCTATTTTGAAGAAAAGAATATATCCAATCAATAAATCCAGCAGAAAATCCAAAGGCCTTAAGTTTAAAAATTATAATGTCGTGTGAAAGTTGGTCAAAAGCTTTTGAAAAGTCGGTATATATGCAATCTAGTTCCTGTCCGTTCTCCAAAGCATTGGAGCACTTGTGTAAAAACGTTAGAAGGTTCGTTACCGTTGACCGCCTCTGCATAAATCCATGTTGTTGATTACAGATAATATTTTTGCAGAAAAACGTCATACTATTACAAACCACTTGCTCAAATAGCTTTGGAATACAAGAGAGTTTGGCAATCGGTCTGTAGTTCTTTATGTCAGATTTACTACCCTTTTTAAAAACGGGTGTAATAAATGATTTTTTCCATACACTGGGAAATTTCCCCGACTTAAGGGATAGCTCGAAAAGTTGAAGAGGAAAAGCTATAATGGAGCTACATTTTTTCAGTATAATTGGAGGAATGCCATCTGGGCCTGGAGAGTAGTCATCTTTAAGCAATGAAAGAAAATGTAAAATTTTGTCATGTTCCATCGGAACGTTGTTAAAAGTAACTTGAGGACAGTCACGCAAATATTCAAAGAACTCAACATCAATGACAACACGAGTGTCAATAAAAGAGTTACTAAAATTTTCTGAAAATGCATTACAGATATCAGAAGAGCTCGTTAAAGAAGAATCATTATAAACAAAGTTTATTGGATATCCATCAGACTTCTTTTTTGAATTTACAAAATTCCAAAACTTCTTTGGATCAAGTTTCAATGAAACCTCCATTTCCTTTAAGTAGTCAGAGTATAAACTTTTAGAAAGGTTATTAAACTGCTCAAAAAGCGAAATATACACATTATGATCCAAAGTAGAAAGACTTTTGATATAAGTTTTCCAAGCCTTATTTCTTTTGTTACGAAGAGATGTGAGCTCCGTTGTAAACCATGGATGTGAAACTTTGGAAGTTTTAGACAGTTTAATAGGAACAGATTTTGCTAAGCAGTTATTGAAAATAATATAAAATTCAGTAACTGCAACGTCAATATTAGTTAAAGAAATATCTGAAATTCCAGAGGAACTTAATTCATCATAAAGTAATTGAAAATTAGCTTTACGAAAATTAAGAGAATATGAACAGTCATGAGACTGAGTGTTATTGAGCAAATGGCAGCTCAAATCCAAAAATATATCAAGGGGAGGATGATAGCTGTCTATATTAGATAAGGCTGTGGCAGATTCTACCACAACAACACTAGCAGCGACAGATGAAAAGACTAAATCGAGAATTCGATTTTTAAAGTTTTTAATACAGTTTACTTGCTGTAAGTCAGTACAAATAATATTATCCAAAAGAAGAAGCTTCTGTTGAGAGGAAGTAGGAGATGCTTCAAAATAGGACTCGTCTTCTGAGGGGATCCAATTAACGTTAGGCAAATTGAAGTCACCCACCAGTAAAATATTACTATTAAAGCCAGCTGTAACAATTACATGATCCAAAGCTAAGGAGACCTCAGAATAAATTGCTACTGGACTTTTAGGAGGAATATAAACATTCAGAATGTAAAAATCTTTGGATTCAATTGAAATTCTAAGGCAAATAAGTTCAACTGATATATTAAAAGGGAAAGAGATAAGATTAGATGTGAAGTGATTACGAACAGCAATCAAAACACCACCACCAAATTCTTTGGGCTTATCTACATGACGATCTCTTCTGAAAACATTGAACTCTTCGTCAAAAATTTCCTTGTCTAAAAAGGTGTCATTGAGCCATGTTCAGTAAGAACAATGATATCATGCGGAAAAGCCTGAGATTTTTTGAAAATTTCAGCAGTTTTGCTGCGAATCCCTCTAACGTTCTGATAGAAGAGGGATAACCTATTTAGTTTTTTGAAGCAGGGATTTCCGAAGATTTTCGATTAACTCTTTGTTTAGAACGCACCAAAAATTCCTTAACAAGAGTATCGGTAGGCCAATAATTGCTATTACAAAGAGCATCAAATAATGATGAGGGAGCTGTTATTTTGAAAGAAGATACGAAGCTATCAGGTTTACTGATTTTAGTGCATTTAATGCATGAAGAAGAATGTATCTCATTTGATGTCCACCAGATGTTGGAGTATATCACTGGATTGAAGTTTGGGGTCCAGTCGGGACACAAATACTAATTTGGGCCTAGGTACTGATTCAATTTTTTTCGGTGCTACAGAGGTTATCACGGAAAGAGAACTAATGGTAGGATTTTCAATGTCAACTGTTTGGATGGGCGTATCAACGGAAGCTACTGGTTGATCTAAGTCAGCAATGTTCATTTCCTGGACAGGAACTGAAGCGTTTACAACTGTTTTATTATTTATTATATTACTAGCAACTAACACCTGCACTAAGTGATGAGCCAGTTTAACACATATTCTGTGTTGGCAAATCTTCTTTCATTAGTTCTTGCTTGCTCCAAGCTCTTTTGAAAAGATCTGATAGTGTAAAAATTACAATTTCTAAAATGAAACGTATTTTATGATACAATACTCATATTATAATGCATAGAAAGTACCTATATTCAAAAAAGTTAAAAAAAAAAACAGGTTTTTCAAAAATCTGGTCCGACGATTTTTGCTTCCATAATTTCATATGAACCAAATAATTTCTTTCGCACACTCTGACTTCGGATTGAAACTTTATAATATTTTTTAATTTTAGTTTAGTGTGTGCGATAAGTCAAGTTCGTTCGACCCAGTCATGCTTTTCAATTTAAATTATTGTTCGCCAGTGATTTCTTTTTGTACCTTCACTCTTCGCTTAGAGCTTGAAACAAACTACCAGACTTCCTGATGCACTTGTTTCATAAAGATCATTCACTGTAGGTACTCGGTATCCTCAGTGTCAAAAAAACTGTTTTAATTGCATATGCTTCATTTAAAAAAAGCACTCTAGCTCGGGAGAGGAATCAAAGAGAGTATTTGTTTCGAATTCAAGCGATCGAATGTTGTGTGTGAAAGAGAGATGTTCAATTTTTGTACACACTACTTTGTATTTTTACAAAGAATAGAATTGCCAGTTCAACATGAAGTTTAAGTATCCAGCGCTTGTCAAACAGTTTTACTGTAAATTTTTTTTATTGAACTTAACATTGATGGTATTCACATTAGCTTTTTGTCAAAAAAGTTATGTAAGTTGAGATAGAAAAATCTTTAAATTGCGTACTGACAAGGTGCTTTTTGCTGGACGTCATCTGACGAGCCCACACCCTAGCACCGGGCAAAACGCAATGTTTTCTTAGACTATAAGAGGACGCTTAATGCTTTGATTTTGAATAATAATTCAGAAAAGTCCACTTAAAATAAACTGATGCCAACTGAACAAGAAATTTCGGTTTCATATGTCTCGGTGATAACTGACAACTAAAGTCTCGGTTAGCCTGACCAACGGATCAAGTGTCGGTTAAGATTCTTAACCGGAACTTTAGCAAAATATTTATTTGAAGTGGCTGGAAAAATACACTTTCAGTTTTTTTTTCGTTGACGAGCGTAGATTGCAGCCATATACATATAAGTAACCTAGCCTGGATTTATATAAATTTTTAGAAGACGAATCTAATTAATTATAGCAACTCTATTACATGGATTTACTTGAACAAGGTATTTCATCCAAATTATATTATTTTGAAACACTCGACGATTAAGATCTTAGAAATAATTCTAGTGAACAGCTTTTGAATTACTAATTTTTGAACTCAAACATTAAAAATTAATTAAAAAAAATCTTGATTGGAGTTATTGTGAATTAAGCTTAATTTTATTATATTTTGAACACCCTTAATTTTATAACCATACCTACAGAAAGGTCACCTGCCAATTTCTTTACTTGCTCAATAGGCAATTTTGGTTTCGTGTAAAAAAATTAAACCTTAAAAAGTAGGTTTCGTCATGCCATCCCTCGGTTTGTGCGGTTTGTGCGTATAAGCGGGTGTGCATATGTGCGTTTGTGTGGTTGTCTGAACTGATCTACAGCCTAAACGGTTTGACGGATTTTCTTCCTACTTAGCGTATAGGTATGCTGCCCTCCCAAGCAAAAAGGTCGTAACTCATTTTTTTTATTTTTTATTTTTCTTGTTTTGTTTAATCTCAAACTCTGAAACCTGAAGATATTTTTTTATAAAAAAAACGTACATTATTTAAAAATACTACAAGGTATTTAAATAAATAAGTTTAAAAAAAAAATCGAAAGCCTAAGAAAATTCGTCATTTCTCAGCATGCTTCGCTAAAAATTGTAATTTGAGATAAGACCTTTTCGCTAACGAGGGCAATATAGTACTTTTTGATAATTCCCTAGATAACAAATTTGAATTTTTGTTTTAGCCCGACTACAACGGTGAGCCAATTTCTTCTAAATTCGGTTTAAGATAGCTAAATTAGATCTTGATCCCACAAGAGTTTATACTACAAGAGGAAGTTCGTGCGAACCAGTCGTTTCCTAAAAAAAATTATCTTAAAATAATATAATAAGATAAAAGAGTATTATTTCTGATTACCTATACAAAAAGATGTTCTTTTTAACGATTTAATTTTTATTTTAAGTCATTTTTTTTTTTAATTGAACCTCTCATCTAAACATAAAGATATAATTTCCGCTCTTATACGATTTTTTTCTAAACTTAACCCAACTTATAAGCTCTTGCTCTTGCTTTTTGTCTACACATTATGTGACACCCTACACAAAGAATTTTACAATTTTCAGTGACTGTTATCTCTAAAATTTATTTATTTACTATTGCGTATACTTGATTTTCTGTAGTATTACAGCTCCACAAATGAGTTCTACAAAAAGTGGCTACTAAATTGAACCAAATAATTTCTTTCTCACTTTGTTTAGTATTTTTTAATTTTAATTTTGTGTGTGCGATAAGTCAAGTTCGTTCGACCCATTCATTTTAAGTTATTGTTCGCCATTTTAAGTTATTGTTCGCCAGCGATTTCTTTTTTTACCTTCACTCTTCGCTTAAAGCTTGAAACAAACTACCAGATTCCTTATGCACTTGTTTCATAATGATAATTCGCTGTAGGCATTGACGTATTAGGTATGGACAGCCAGTAGCCAACTTCACGCGTGTTCCAACATAACTAGGGGCGCCATCAAATACTAGCAGGGAATCTGCGTAGCAGTGATATGATTTTTTTAATAATTTATTTACTATTGAAATATTTATGGAAATTATTATCAAACGACTTTTATTTTACAAAACACATCCACTCCTAATGCCATGAGTTACTTAGAGATGAATATATTACCGTTTTCATTTAAATTCTAATGGTGAAATTAGTACACGTATTTAACACAAAAAGATGATGGCGTTTTTAGACTGTTTTTAGCTGGAACAACTTTTTTTTTAGATTAGATTAGATATATCTTTATTTTGACTTACAAAAAATAATAAACTTACATACAATTTTTATAAAGAGAATTAAAGCATGGCATATTAGCCGTCTGCCGAACAACTTTTCTTTGCTGTTTGTATGAAAATTTAAACCGACTAGCGGTCCATATCTAGTACGTCAATGGCTGTAGGTACTCGGTATACTCAGTGTTAAAAGAATTGTTATAATTGCACATGTTTCATTTAAAAAAAAAGCACTCTAGCACGGGAGAGGAATCAAAGAGAGTATTTGTTTCGAATTCAAGCGATCGAATGTTGTGTTTGAAAGAGAGATGTTCAATTTTTGTGCACACTACTTTGTATTTTTACAAAGAATAGTGTACACCGAAGTGGTATACTTGTTCAGGGAAGGCAAACGAATCCATTCATGCGGATGCTTGATTTTCTGTATTACAGTTCCACAAATGAGTTCCACAAAAAGTGGCTACTAAATTTAACCACCACCTCGTTTAACCGAGACATGGACGATGAAACAGAAAAAAAGACACTTTAGTTGGAACACATGAAACTGGCTGGTTGAATATAATAAAAACTTTTTAAATTAATTTTCATGTTAGTATACAGAATTTGTATCATTATTTATTTTATAACAGGAAGACACAAGTTGTCCAAGATTCTGCGAATTTCCATCAATGTTGGCCTCATCCAAAAGAATATTTTCGTCGCATCGTAGTTTTGCTTTATTCAAATTTAATGAACAGCAGTTGCTCACTCTCAACTTTCTTATACACATCAACCGCATATTTTTGAAATAAACCGTAACACTTCAATCACAATTCGGCCGATGCATCATTCGATAGGCGTAGTTGAAGGATCAACGTCTTAATTAATGTTTTACTTGTAATGAGATTAAGGACTTTCAACAAACTATCGTATCCAAATTACCCTTTAAACAAATTATGGGGTACTGCAGAGAGTCATATAGTCTATTATTTTTGGATAGTCTTTGTGCCGTTCCAATTGTTCTTCGCTGAAGGACAAACTCTCGGTTGTGGGCTAGATAGCGGAAAACCAATGCTTTAATGTCTGCAAAAGTTGGATCATTGTTTCGCCGTAAACTTTATTTCTCGGACTGGAGCTTCATCAGATTTGAAGATAAATTCCAATCGTCTGAGTTTATTCTCTTCATCACGATTTGCAACATTGTGATGAAAGTGTAGTTCGCATAATAAAATTGTTGGAGTTGTTAAATGACGTTTTTTGTCACTCTTGTTTGATTCTGAAGTATATGTGTCATTGTAGTGGTTTTTTTTAAACTATCAGATCCTGTTCATAAGGAGCTTAGAGCAAGCTTCAGCTTATGAACAAAGATTTGCCAACACATTATATGTGTTCCACTGGCTCATCACTTAGTGCTGGTGTTAGTTGTTAGTAATGTAAAACAAATCACTACAATAACACAAGCACTATAATACAATAAAACATATAATTTAACAATACAAAATACATAAAACATGAACTAAAAGCGTGGAGCACTGGTTTTAAGTACATTCTTAAGATTTATTTTATTGTCATTAAAATCAATCATTTTAGAATTTAAATTGAAAAGCCTGCACATGCGGGTAAGCGGCTAATTTATACCATAATTAGTCCGATGGTGTGGATAATGTAGGAGCTCAAGGCTACGCAGATGGTGAGCACCCCCACGATAATTGAGTCCAACACAAGTAAGTAGATCAGGTGCATCTAATGCGCCCGAAAGAAGTTGGTGGATAAAAACTATATCATTATTTACACGCCTCTGTAACAAGGACTGAATGTGCAGAAGCTGAATTCGGTGTTCATAAGGTGGAAGGTTATAAGGATCTGTCCAAGGAAGACCTTTTAAGGCAAATTGAACAAAATTATGCTGAACTGCCTCTATCCTAGATCTATGAACATCAAAGAACGGAGTCCATACCTGCGATGCGTATTCCAGATGCGGACGAACAAAACAATTGTATAAAGATAGGGTAACATAAGGGTCTTGAAACTCTTTGGACCATCTTTTTACAAACCCTAACATTGAGTTGCTCTGTGAAATCAAGACTTGAATTGAAGACGATTCCAAGATCTTTAAAACTAACAACACGGCACAATGTATGTTGTGAAATATTATAGTCAAATATGATTGGTACTCGTTTCTTTGAAAAAGTCATAGTTTAACATTTCGCTGCGTTAAGGTTTAATCCGTTCTTGCTGCACCAAGTACAAAAGCTATCAATGTCGGCTTGCAGATTCACACGATCACCGCTTGAGTATATAGATTTAAAAATCTTCATATCATCAGCAAAAATCAGAACTTCACTATTGCGAATACATGATGTTACATCATTAATAGCAAGAATAAAAAGAATGGGACCTGAATGACTTCCTTGCGGTACTCCAGAGTTGGCAGTAAAAGGGTTTGAAAATGTTTTTCTGAATTTCACCTGGTGGGATCTATTTTGAAGATAAGAATATATCCAATCAATAAATCCAGCAGAAAATCCAAAGGCCTTAAGTTTAAAAATTATAATGTCGTGTGAAAGTTGGTCAAAAGCTTTTGAAAAGTCGGTATATATGCAATCTAGTTCCTGTCCTTTCTCCAAAGCATTGGAGCACTTGTGTAAAAACGTTAGAAGGTTCGTTACCGTTGACCGCCTCTGCATAAATCCATGTTGTTGATTACAGATAATATTTTTGCAGAAAAACGTCATACTATTACAAACCACTTGCTCAAATAGCTTTGAAATACAAGAGAGTTTGGCAATCGGTCTGTAAATCTTTATGTCAGATTTACTACCCTTTTTAAAAACGGGTGTAATAAATGATTTTTTCCATACACTGGGAAATTTCCCCGACTTAAGGGATAGCTCGAAAAGAAGTTGAAGAGGAAAAGCTATAATGGAGCTACATTTTTTCAGTATAATTGGAGGAATGCCATCTGGACCTGGAGAGTAGTCATCTTTAAGCAATGAAAGAAAATGTAAAAATTTGTCATGTTCCATCGGAACGTTGTTAAAAGTAACTTGAGGACAGTCACGCAAATATTCAAAGAACTCAACATCAATGACAACACGAGTGTCAATAAAAGAGTTACTAAAATTTTCTGAAAATGCATTACAGATATCAGAAGAGCTCGTTAAAGAAGAATCATTATAAACAAAGTTTATTGGATATCCATCAGACTTCTTTTTTGAATTTACAAAATTCCAAAACTTCTTTGGATCAAGTTTCAATGAAACCTCCATTTCCTTTAAGTAGTCAGAGTATAAACTTTTAGAAAGGTTATTAAACTGCTCAAAAAGCGAAATATACACATTATGATCCAAAGTAGAAAGACTTTTGATATAAGTTTTCCAAGCCTTATTTCTTTTGTTACGAAGAGATGTGAGCTCCGTTGTAAACCATGGATGTGAAACTTTGGAAGTTTTAGACAGTTTAATAGGAACAGATTTTGCTAAGCAGTTATTGAAAATAGTATAAAATTCAGTAACTGCAACGTCAATATTAGTTAAAGAAATATCTGAAATTCCAGAGGAACTTAATTCATCATAAAGTAATTGAAAATTAGCTTTACGAAAATCAAGAGAATATGAACAGTCATGAGACTGAGTGTTATTGAGCAAATGGCAGCTCAAATCCAAAAATATATCAATGGGAGGATGGTAGCTGTCTATATTAGATAAGGCTGTGGCAGATTCTACCACAACAACACTAGCAGCGACAGATGAAAAGACTAAATCGAGAATTCGATTTTTAAAGTTTTTAATACAGTTTACTTGCTGTAAGTCAGTACAAATAATATTATCCAAAAGAAGAAGCTTCTGTTGAGAGGAAGTAGGAGATGCTTCAAAATAGGACTCGTCTTCTGAGGGGATCCAATTAACGTTAGGCAAATTGAAGTCACCCACCAGTAAAATATTACTATTAAAGCCAGCTGTAACAATTACATGATCCAAAGCTAAGGAGACCTCAGAATAAATTGCTACTGGACTTTTAGGAGGAATATAAACATTCAGAATGTAAAAATCTTTGGATTCAATTGAAATTCTAAGGCAAATAAGTTCAACTGATATATTAAAAGGGAAAGAGATAAGATTAGATGTGAAGTGATTACGAACAGCAATCAAAACACCACCACCAACTTCTTTGGGCTTATCTACATGACGATCTCTTCTGAAAACATTGAACTCTTCGTCAAAAATTTCCTTGTCTAAAAAGGTGTCATTGAGCCATGTTTCAGTAAGAACAATGATATCATGCGGAAAAGCCTGAGATTTTTTGAAAATTTCAGCAGTTTTGCTGCGAATCCCTCTAACGTTCTGATAGAAGAGGGATAACCTATTTAGTTTTTTGAAGCAGGAATTTCCGAAGATTTTCGATTAACTCTTTGTTTAGAACGCACCAAAAATTCCTTAACAAGAGTATCGGTAGGCCAATAATTGCTATTACAAAGAGCATCAAATAATGATGAGGGAGCTGTTATTTTGAAAGAAGATACGAAGCTATCAGGTTTACTGATTTTAGTGCATGCAGAAGAATGTATCTCATTTGATGTCCACCAGATGTTGGAGTATATCACTGGATTGAAGTTTGGGGTCCAGTCGGGACACAAATACTAATTTGGGCCTAGGTACTGATTCAATTTTTTTCGGTGCTACAGAGGTTATCACGGAAAGAGAACTAATGGTAGGATTTTCAATGTCAACTGTTTGGATGGGCGTATCAACGGAAGCTACTGGTTGATCTAAGTCAGCATTTAAAATTATGGCGGGTGAAATGTTCATTTCCTGGACAGGAACTGAAGCGTTTACAACTGTTTTATTATTTATTATATTACTAGCAACTAACACCTGCACTAAGTGATGAGCCAGTTTAACACATATTCTGTGTTGGCAAATCTTCTTTCATTAGTTCTTGCTTGCTCCAACCCCTTTGGAAAGATCTGATAGTGTAAAAATTACAATTTCTAAAATGAAACGTATTTTATGATACAATACTCATATTATAATGCATAGAAAGAACCTATATTCAAAAAAGTTTAAAAAAAAAAACAGGTTTTTCAAAAATCTGGTCCGACGATATTTGCTTCCATAATTTCATATGAACCAAATAATTTCTTTCGCACACTCTGACTTCGGATTGAAACTTTATAATATTTTTTAATTTTAGTTTAGTGTGTGCGATAAGTCAAGTTCGTTCGACCCAGTCATGCTTTTCAATTTAAATTATTGTTCGCCAGTGATTTCTTTTTGTACCTTCACTCTTCGCTTAAAGCTTGAAACAAACTACCAGACTTCCTGATGCACTTGTTTCATTAAGATCATTCACTGTAGGTACTCGGTATCCTCAGTGTCAAAAGAACTGTTTTAATTGCATATGCTTCATTTAAAAAAAGCACTCTAGCTCGGGAGAGGAATCAAAGAGAGTATTTGTTTCGAATTCAAGCGATCGAATGTTGTGTGTGAAAGAGAGATGTTCAATTTTTGTACACACTACTTTGTATTTTTACAAAGAATAGAATTGCCAGTTCAACATGAAGTTTAAGTATCCAGCGCTTGTCAAACAGTTTTACTGTAAATTTTTTTTATTGAACTTAACATTGATGGTATTCACATTAGCTTTTTGTCAAAAAAGTTATGTAAGTTGAGATAGAAAAATCTTTAAATTGCGTACTGACAAGGTGCTTTTTGCTGGACGTCATCTGACGAGCCCACACCCTAGCACCGGGCAAAACGCAATGTTTTCTTAGACTATAAGAGGACGCTTAATGCTTTGATTTTGAATAATAATTCAGAAAAGTCCACTTAAAATAAACTGATGCCAACTGAACAAGAAATTTCGGTTTCATATGTCTCGGTGATAACTGACAACTAAAGTCTCGGTTAGCCTGACCAACGGATCAAGTGTCGGTTAAGATTCTTAACCGGAACTTTAGCAAAATATTTATTTGAAGTGGCTGGAAAAATACACTTTCAGTTTTTTTTTCGTTGACGAGCGTAGATTGCAGCCATATACATATAAGTAACCTAGCCTGGATTTATATAAATTTTTAGAAGACGAATCTAATTAATTATAGCAACTCTATTACATGGATTTACTTGAACAAGGTATTTCATCCAAATTATATTATTTTGAAACACTCGACGATTAAGATCTTAGAAATAATTCTAGTGAACAGCTTTTGAATTACTAATTTTTGAACTCAAACATTAAAAATTAATTAAAAAAAATCTTGATTGGAGTTATTGTGAATTAAGCTTAATTTTATTATATTTTGAACACCCTTAATTTTATAACCATACCTACAGAAAGGTCACCTGCCAATTTCTTTACTTGCTCAATAGGCAGTTTTGGTTTCGTGTAAAAAAATTAAACCTTAAAAAGTAGGTTTCGTCATGCCATCTCTCGGTTTGTGCGGTTTGTGCGTATAAGCGGGTGTGCATATGTGCGTTTGTGTGGTTGTCTGAACTGATCTACAGCCTAAACGGTTTGACGGATTTTCTTCCTACTTAGCGTATAGGTATGCTGCCCTCCCAAGCAAAAAGGTCGTAACTCATTTTTTTTATTTTTTATTTTTCTTGTTTTGTTTAATCTCAAACTCTGAAACCTGAAGATATTTTTTTATAAAAAAAACGTACATTATTTAAAAATACTACAAAGTATTTAAATAAATAAGTTTAAAAAAAAAATCGAAAGCCTAAGAAAATTCGTCATTTCTCAGCATGCTTCGCTAAAAATTGTAATTTGAGATAAGACCTTTTCGCTAACGAGGGCAATATAGTACTTTTTGATAATTCCCTAGATAACAAATTTGAATTTTTGTTTTAGCCCGACTACAACGGTGAGCCAATTTCTTCTAAATTCGGTTTAAGATAGCTAAATTAGATCTTGATCCCACAAGAGTTTATACTACAAGAGGAAGTTCGTGCGAACCAGTCGTTTCCTAAAAAAATTTATCTTAAAATAATATAATAAGATAAAAGAGTATTATTTCTGATTACCTATACAAAAAGATGTTCTTTTTAACGATTTAATTTTTATTTTAAGTCATTTTTTTTTTTAAATTGAACCTCTCATCTAAACATAAAGATATAATTTCCGCTCTTATACGATTTTTTTCTTAACTTAACCCAACTTATAAGCTCTTGCTCTTGCTTTTTGTCTACACATTATGTGACACCCTACACAAAGAATTTTACAATTTTCAGTGACTGTTATCTCTAAAATTTATTTATTTACTATTGCGTATACTTGATTTTCTGTAGTATTACAGCTCCACAAATGAGTTCTACAAAAAGTGGCTACTAAATTGAACCAAATAATTTCTTTCTCACTTTGTTTAGTATTTTTTAATTTTAATTTTGTGTGTGCGATAAGTCAAGTTCGTTCGACCCAGCCGTGCTTTTCATTTTAAGTTATTGTTCGCCAGCGATTTCTTTTTTTACCTTCACTCTTCGCTTAAAGCTTGAAACAAACTACCAGACTTCCTTATGCACTTGTTTCATAATGATAATTCGCTGTAGGCATTGACGTATTAGGTATGGACAGCCAGTAGCCAACTTCACGCGTGTTCCAACATAACTAGGGGCGCCATCAAATACTAGCAGGGAATCTGCGTAGCAGTGATATGATTTTTTTAATAATTTATTTACTATTGAAATATTTATGGAAATTATTATCAAACGACTTTTATTTTACAAAACACATCCACTCCTAATGCCATGAGTTACTTAGAGATGAATATATTACCGTTTTCATTTAAATTCTAATGGTGAAATTAGTACACGTATTTAACACAAAAAGATGATGGCGTTTTTAGACTGTTTTTAGCTGGAACAACTTTTTTTTTAGATTAGATTAGATATATCTTTATTTTGACTTACAAAAAATAATAAACTTACATACAATTTTTATAAAGAGAATTAAAGCATGGCATATTAGCCGTCTGCCGAACAACTTTTCTTTGCTGTTTGTATGAAAATTTAAACCGACTAGCGGTCCATATCTAGTACGTCAATGGCTGTAGGTACTCGGTATACTCAGTGTTAAAAGAATTGTTATAATTGCACATGTTTCATTTAAAAAAAAAGCACTCTAGCACGGGAGAGGAATCAAAGAGAGTATTTGTTTCGAATTCAAGCGATCGAATGTTGTGTTTGAAAGAGAGATGTTCAATTTTTGTGCACACTACTTTGTATTTTTACAAAGAATAGTGTACACCGAAGTGGTATACTTGTTCAGGGAAGGCAAACGAATCCATTCATGCGGATGCTTGATTTTCTGTATTACAGTTCCACAAATGAGTTCCACAAAAAGTGGCTACTAAATTTAACCACCACCTCGTTTAACCGAGACATGGACGATGAAACAGAAAAAAAGACACTTTAGTTGGAACACATGAAACTGGCTGGTTGAATATAATAAAAACTTTTTAAATTAATTTTCATGTTAGTATACAGAATTTGTATCATTATTTATTTTATAACATGAGTTAATGGTAAGACACAAGTTGTCCAAGATTCTGCGAATTTCCATCAATGTTGGCCTCATCCAAAAGAATATTTTCGTCGCATCGTAGTTTTGCTTTATTCAAATTTAATGAACAGCAGTTGCTCACTCTCAACTTTCTTATACACATCAACCGCATATTTTTGAAATAAACCGTAACACTTCAATCACAATTCGGCCGATGCATCATTCGATAGGCGTAGTTGAAGGATCAACGTCTTAATTAATGTTTTACTTGTAATGAGATTAGGGACTTTCAACAAACTATAGTATCCAAATTACCCTTTAAACAAATTATGGGGTACTGCAGAGAGTCATATAGTCTATTATTTTTGGATAGT
The DNA here is from genome assembly GCA_951217065.1 of Baccha elongata. Lineage (NCBI taxonomy): Eukaryota > Metazoa > Arthropoda > Insecta > Diptera > Syrphidae > Baccha > Baccha elongata. Next base: position 114,151 of record CATNUY010000144.1, read on the forward strand.
CTTTGTGCCGTTCCAATTGTTATTCGCTGAAGGACAAACTCTCGGTTGTGTGCTAGATAGCGGAAAACCAATGCTTTAATATCTGCAAAAGTTGGATCATTGTTTCGCCGTAAACTTTCTTTCTCGGACTGGAGCTTCATCAGATTTGAAGATAAATTCCAATCGTCTGAGTTTATTCTCTTCATCACGATTTGCAACATTGTGATGAAAGTGTAGTTGGAATAATAAAATTGTTGGAGTTGTTAAATGACGTTTTTGTCACTCTTGTTTGATTCTGAAGTATATGTGTCATTGTAGTGGTTTTTTTTAAACTATCAGATCCTGTTCATAAGGAGCTTAGAGCAAGCTTCAGCTTATGAACAAAGATTTGCCAACACATTATATGTGTTCCACTGGCTCATCACTTAGTGCTGGTGTTAGTTGTTAGTAATTTAAAACAAATCACTACAATAACACAAGCACTATAATACAATAAAACATATAATTTAACAATACAAAATACATAAAACATGAACTAAAAGCGTGGAGCACTGGTTTTAAGTACATTCTTAAGATTTATTTTATTGTCATTAAAATCAATCATTTTAGAATTTAAATTGAAAAGCCTGCACATGCGGGTAAGCGGCTAATTTATACCATAATTAGTCCGATGGTGTGGATAATGTAGGAGCTCAAGGCTACGCAGATGGTGAGCACCCCCACGATAATTGAGTCCAACACAAGTAAGTAGATCAGGTGCATCTGTGGTGGATAAAAACTATATCATTATTTACACGCCTCTGTAACAAGGACTGAATGTGCAGAAGCTGAATTCGGTGTTCATAAGGTGGAAGGTTATAAGGATCTGTCCAAGGAAGACCTTTTAAAGCAAAACGAACAAAATTATGCTGAACTGCCTCTATCCTAGATCTATGAACATCAAAGAACGGAGTCCATACCTGCGATGCGTATTCCAGATGCGGACGAACAAAACAATTGTATAAAGATAGGGTAACATAAGGGTCTTGAAACTCTTTGGACCATCTTTTTACAAACCCTAACATTGAGTTAGCCTTTTTAACAAGAGAGTTGATGTGCTCTGTGAAATCAAGACTTGAATTGAAGACGATTCCAAGATCTTTAAAACTAACAACACGGCACAATGTATGTTGTGAAATATTATAGTCAAATATGATTGGTACTCGTTTCTTTGAAAAAGTCATAGTTTGACATTTCGCTGCGTTAGGGTTTAATCCGTTCTTGCTGCACCAAGTTCAAAAGCTATCAATGTTGGCTTGCAGATTCACACGATCACCGCTTGAGCATATAGATTTAAAAATCTTCATATCATCAGCAAAAATCAGAATTTCACTATTGCGAATACATGATGTTACATCATTAATAGCAAGAATAAAAAGAATGGGACCTAAATGACTTCCTTGCGGTACTCCAGAGTTGGCAGTAAAAGGGTTTGAAAATGTTGTTCTGAATTTCCCCTGGTGGGATCTATTTTGAAGATAAGAATATATCCAATCAATAAATCCAGCAGAAAATCCAAAGGCCTTAAGTTTAAAAATTATAATGTCGTGTGAAAGTTGGTCAAAAGCTTTTGAAAAGTCGGTATATATGCAATCTAGTTCCTGTCCTTTCTCCAAAGCATTGGAGCACTTGTGTAAAAACGTTAGAAGGTTCGTTACCGTTGACCGCCTCTGCATAAATCCATGTTGTTGATTACAGATAATATTTTTGCAGAAAAACGTCATACTATTACAAACTACTTGCTCAAATAGCTTTGAAATACAAGAGAGTTTGGCAATCGGTCTGTAGTTCTTTATGTCAGATTTACTACCCTTTTTAAAAACGGGTGTAATAAATGATTTTTTCCATACACTGGGAAATTTCCCCGACTTAAGGGATAGCTCGAAAAGAAGTTGAAGAGGAAAAGCTATAATGGAGCTACATTTTTTCAGTATAATTGGAGGAATGCCATCTGGACCTGGAGAGTAGTCATCTTTAAGCAATGAAAGAAAATGTAAAATTTTGTCATGTTCCATCGGAACGTTGTTAAAAGTAACTTGAGGACAGTCACGCAAATATTCAAAGAACTCAACATCAATGACAACACGAGTGTCAATAAAAGAGTAACTAAAATTTTCTGAAAATGCATTACAGATATCAGAAGAGCTCGTTAAAGAAGAATCATTATAAACAAAGTTTATTGGATATCCATCAGACTTCTTTTTTGAATTTACAAAATTCCAAAATTTCTTTGGATCAAGTTTCAATGAAACCTCCATTTCCTTTAAGTAGTCAGAGTATAAACTTTTAGAAAGGTTATTAAACTGCTCAAAAAGCGAAATATACACATTATGATCTGAAGTAAAAAGACTTTTGATATAAGTTTTCCAAGCCTTATTTCTTTTGTTACGAAGAGATGTGAGCTCCGTTGTAAACCATGGATGTGAAACTTTGGAAGTTTTAGACAGTTTAATAGGAACAGATTTTGCTAAGCAGTTATTGAAAATATTATAAAATTCAGTAACTGCAACGTCAATATTAGTTAAAGAAATATCTGAAATTCCAGAGGAACTTAATTCATCATAAAGTAATTGAAAATTAGCTTTACGAAAATCAAGAGAGTATGAACAGTCATGAGACTGAGTGTTATTGAGCAAATGGCAGCTCAAATCCAAAAATATATCAAGGGGAGGATGGTAGCTGTCTATATTAGATAAGGCTGTGGCAGATTCTACCACAACAACACTAGCAGCGACAGATGAAAAGACTAAATCGAGAATTCGATTTTTAAAGTTTTTAATACAGTTTACTTGCTGTAAGTCAGTACAAATAACATTATCCAAAAGAAGAAGCTTCTGTTGAGAGGAAGTAGGAGATGCTTCAAAATAGGACTCGTCTTCTGAGGGGATCCAATTAACGTTAGGCAAATTGAAGTCACCCACCAGTAAAATATTACTATTAAAGCCAGCTGTAACAATTACATGATCCAAAGCTAAGGAGACCTCAGAATAAATTGCTACTGGACTTTTAGGAGGAATATAAACATTCAGAATGTAAAAATCTTTGGATTCAATTGAAATTCTAAGGCAAATAAGTTCAACTGATATATTAAAATGGAAAGAGACAAGATTAGATGTGAAGTGATTACGAACAGCAATCAAAACACCACCACCAACTTCTTTGGGCTTATCTACATGACGATCTCTTCTGAAAACATTGAACTCTTCGTCAAAAATTTCCTTGTCTAAAAAGGTGTCATTGAGCCATGTTTCAGTAAGAACAATGATATCATGCGGAAAAGCCTGAGATTTTTTGAAAATTTCAGCAGTTTTGCTGCGAATCCCTCTAACGTTCTGATAGAAGAGGGATAACCTATTTAGTTTTTTGAAGCAGGGATTTCCGAAGATTTTCGATTAACTCTTTGTTTAGAACGCACCAAAAATTCCTTAAGAAGAGTATCGGTAGGCCAATAATTGCTATTATAAAGAGCATCAAATAATGATGAGGGAGCTGTTATTTTGAAAGAAGATACGAAGCTATCAGGTTTACTGATTTTAGTGCATTTAATGCATGAAGAAGAATGTATCTCATTTGATGTCCACCAGATGTTGGAGTATATCACTGGATTGAAGTTTGGGGTCCAGTCGGGACACAAATACTAATTTGGGCCTAGGTACTGATTCAATTTTTTTCGGTGCTACAGAGGTTATCACGGAAAGAGAACTAATGGTAGGATTTTCAATGTCAACTGTTTGGATGGGCGTATCAACGGAAGCTACTGGTTGATCTAAGTCAGCAATGTTCATTTCCTGGACAGGAACTGAAGCGTTTACAACTGTTTTATTATTTATTATATTACTAGCAACTAACACCTGCACTAAGTGATGAGCCAGTTTAACACATATTCTGTGTTGGCAAATCTTCTTTCATTAGTTCTTGCTTGCTCCAAGCTCTTTTGAAAAGATCTGATAGTGTAAAAATTACAATTTCTAAAATGAAACGTATTTTATGATACAATACTCATATTATAATGCATAGAAAGTACCTATATTCAAAAAAGTTTAAAAAAAAAACAGGTTTTTCAAAAATCTGTTCCGACGATTTTTGCTTCCATAATTTCATATGAACCAAATAATTTCTTTCGCACACTCTGACTTCGGATTGAAACTTTATTAAATTTTTAATTTTAGTTTAGTGTGTGCGATAAGTCAAGTTCGTTCGACCCAGTCATGCTTTTCAATTTAAATTATTGTTCGCCAGTGATTTATTTTTTTACCTTCACTCTTCGCTTAAAGCTTGAAACAAACTACCAGACTTCCTGATGCACTTGTTTCATAAAGATCATTCACTGTAGGTACTCGGTATCCTCAGTGTCAAAAGAACTGTTTTAATTGCATATGCTTCATTTAAAAAAAGCACTCTAGCTCGGGAGAGGAATCAAAGAGAGTATTTGTTTCGAATTCAAGCGATCGAATGTTGTGTGTGAAAGAGAGATGTTCAATTTTTGTACACACTACTTTGTATTTTTACAAAGAATAGAATTGCCAGTTCAACATGAAGTTTAAGTATCCAGCGCTTGTCAAACAGTTTTACTGTAAATTTTTTTTATTGAACTTAACATTGATGGTATTCACATTAGCTTTTTGTCAAAAAAGTTATGTAAGTTGAGATAGAAAAATCTTTAAATTGCGTACTGACAAGGTGCTTTTTGCTGGACGTCATCTGACGAGCCCACACCCTAGCACCGGGCAAAATGCAATGTTTTCTTAGACTATAAGAGAACGCTTAATGCTTTGATTTTGAATAATAATTCAGAAAAGTCCACTTAAAATAAACTGATGCCAACTGAACAAGAAATTTCGGTTTCATATGTCTCGGTGATAACTGACAACTAAAGTCTCGGTTAGCCTGACCAACGGATCAAGTGTCGGTTAAGATTCTTATCCGGAACTTTAGCAAAATATTTATTTGAAGTGGCTGGAAAAATACACTTTCAGTTTTTTTTTCGTTGACGAGCGTAGATTGCAGCCATATACATATAAGTAACCTAGCCTGGATTTATATAAATTTTTAGAAGACGAATCTAATTAATTATAGCAACTCTATTACATGGCTTTACTTGAACAAGGTATTTCATCCAAATTATATTATTTTGAAACACTCGACGATTAAGATCTTAGAAATAATTCTAGTGAACAGCTTTTGAATTACTAATTTTTGAACTCAAAAATTAAAAATTAATTAAAATAAATCTTGATTGGAGTTATTGTGAATTAAGCTTAATTTTATTATATTTTGAAAACCCTTAATTTTATAACCATACCTACAGAAAGGTCACCTGCCAATTTCTTTACTTGCTCAATAGGCAATTTTGGTTTCGTGTAAAAAAATTAAACCTTAAAAAGTAGGTTTCGTCATGCCATCCCTCGGTTTGTGCGTATAAGCGGGTGTGCATATGTGCGTTTGTGTGGTTGTCTGAACTGATCTACAGCCTAAGCGGTTTGACGGATTTTCTTCCTACTTAGCGTATAGGTATACTGCCCTCCCAAGCAAAAAGGTCGTAACTCATTTTTTTTATTTTTTATTTTTCTTGTTTTGTTTAATCTCAAACTCTGAAACCTGAAGATATTTTTTTATAAAAAAAACGTACATTATTTAAAAATACTACAAAGTATTTAAATAAATAAGTTTAAAAAAAATCGAAAGCTTAAGAAAATTCGTCATTTCTCAGCATGCTTCGCTAAAAATTGTAATTTGAGATAAGACCTTTTCGCTAACGAGGGCAATATAGTACTTTTTGATAATTCCCTAGATAACAAATTTGAATTTTTGTTTTAGCCCGACTACAACGGTGAGCCAATTTCTTCTAAATTCGGTTTAAGATAGCTAAATTAGATCTTGATCCCACAAGAGTTTATACTATAAGAGGAAGTTCGTGCGAACCAGTCGTTTCCTAAAAAAATTTATCTTAAAATAATATAATAAGATAAAAGAGTATTATTTCTGATTACCTATACAAAAAGATGTTATTTTTAACGATTTTTATTTTAAGTCATTTTTTTTTTTAAATTGAACCTCTCATCTAAACATAAAGAGATAATTTCCGCTCTTATACGATTTTTTTCTTAACTTAACCCAACTTATAAGCTCTTGCTCTTGCTTTTTGTCTACACATTATGTGACACCCTACACAAAGAATTTTACAATTTTCAGTGACTGTTATCTCTAAAATTTATTTATTTACTATTGCGTATACTTGATTTTCTGTAGTATTACAGCTCCACAAATGAGTTCTACAAAAAGTGGCTACTAAATTGAACCAAATAATTTCTTTCTCACTTTGTTTAGTATTTTTTAATTTTAATTTTGTGTGTGCGATAAGTCAAGTTCGTTCGACCCAGTCGTGCTTTTCATTTTAAGTTATTGTTCGCCAGCGATTTCTTTTTTTACCTTCACTCTTCGCTTAAAGCTTGAAACAAACTACCAGACTTCCTTATGCACTTGTTTCATAATAACTAACCTTTGTTTTCGTGAAAATCTTTCACTTATACATCACAAACCAAAAACAATAATTTGTTATTGTTTTAATTTTTTTAATTTCTTGTAAAGCCTGGCCACGGGTAATCTTTCTTTTAAGTTGGTGCATAACCTTAAACAAGGTTCCCAACAATATAATTAACAGCAGTAATTGCAAATTTGTTTAATAAGGTCTCTTCCATCGACCAAAACAAATCATGCGTCTAAGAAAAATAGGTACATGGCATCTTATTGATAAGCCCACCGTGTATATATACCTATTTGGGCGAAACGCATCCAATGATGTAAAGGCCACTAACCTTTGTTTTCGTGAAAATCTTTCACTTATACATCACAAACCAAAAACAATAATTTGTTATTGTTTTAATTTTTTTAATTTCTTGTAAAGCCTGGCCACGGGTAATCTTTCTTTTAAGTTGGTGCATAACCTTAAACAAGGTTCCCAACAATATAATTAACAGCAGTAATTGCAAATTTGTTTAATAAGGTCTCTTCCATCGACCAAAACAAATCATGCGTCTAAGAAAAATAGGTACACGGCATCTTATTGATAAGCCCACCGTGTATATATACCTATTTGGGCGAAACGCATCCAATGATGTAAAGGCCACTAACCTTTGTTTTCGTGAAAATCTTTCACTTATACATCACAAACCAAAAACAATAATTTGTTATTGTTTTAATTTTTTTAATTTCTTGTTTCATAATGATAATTCGCTGTAGGCATTGACGTATTAGGTAAGGACAGCCAGTAGCCAACTTCACGCGTGTTCCAACATAACTAGGGGCGCCATCAAATACTAGCAGGGAATCTGCGTAGCAGTGATATGATTTGTTTAATAATTTATTTACTATTGAAATATTCATGGAAATTATTGTCAAACGACTTTTATTTTACAAAACACATCCACTCCTAATGCCATGAGTTACTTAGAGATGAATATATTATCGTTTTCATTTAAATTCTAATGGTGAAATTAGTACACGTATTTAACACAAAAAGATGATGGCGTTTTTAGACTGTTTTTAGCTGGAACAACTTTTCTTTGCTGTTTGTATGAAAATTTAAACCGACTAGCGGTCCATATCTAGTACGTCAATGGCTGTAGGTACTCGGTATACTCAGTGTTAAAAGAATTGTTATAATTGCACATGTTTCATTTAAAAAAAGCACTCTAGCACGGGAGAGGAATCAAAGAGAGTATTTGTTTCGAATTCAAGCGATCGAATGTTGTGTTTGAAAGAGAGATGTTCAATTTTTGTGCACACTACTTTGTATTTTTACAAAGAATAGTGTACACCGAAGTGGTATACTTGTTCAGGGAAGGCAAACGAATCCATTCATGCGGATGCTTGATTTTCTGTATTACAGTTCCACAAATGAGTTCCACAAAAAGTGGCTACTAAATTTAACCACCACCTCGTTTAACCGAGACATGGACGATGAAACAGAAAAAAAGACACTTTAGTTGGAACACATGAAACTGGCTGGTTGAATATAATAAAAACTTTTTAAATTAATTTTCATGTTAGTATACAGAATTTGTATCATTATTTATTTTATAACATGAGTTAATGGTAAGACACAAGTTGTCCATAATTCTGCGAATTTCCATCAATGTTGGCCTCATCCAAAAGAATATTTTCGTCGCATCGTAGTTTTGCTTTATTCAAATTTAATGAACAGCAGTTGCTCACTCTCAACTTTCTTATACACATCAACCGCATATTTTTGAAATAAACCGTAACACTTCAATCACAATTCGGCCGATGCATCATTCGATAGGCGTAGTTGAAGGATCAACGTCTTAATTAATGTTTTACTTGTAATGAGATTAGGGACTTTCAACAAACTATAGTATCCAAATTACCCTTTAAACAAATTATGGGGTACTGCAGAGAGTCATATAGTCTATTATTTTTGGATAGTCTTTGTGCCGTTCCAATTGTTCTTCGCTGAAGGACAAACTCTCGGTTGTGTGCTAGATAGCGGAAAACCAATGCTTTAATATCTGCAAAAGTTGGATCATTGTTTCGCCGTAAACTTTCTTCTCGGACTGGAGCTTCATCAGATTTGAAGATAAATTCCAATCGTCTGAGTTTATTCTCTTCATCACGATTTGCAACATTGTGATGAAAGTGTAGTTCGAATAATAAAATTGTTGGAGTTGTTAAATGACGTTTTTGTCACTCTTGTTTGATTCTGAAGTATATGTGTCATTGTAGTGGTTTTTTTTAAACTATCAGATCCTGTTCATAAGGAGCTTAGAGCAAGCTTCAGCTTATGAACAAAGATTTGCCAACACATTATATGTGTTCCACTGGCTCATCACTTAGTGCTGGTGTTAGTTGTTAGTAATGTAAAACAAATCACTACAATAACACAAGATAATACAATAAAACATATAATTTAACAATACAAAATATATAAAACATGAACTAAAAGCGTGGAGCACTGGTTTTAAGTACATTCTTAAGATTTATTTTATTGTCATTAAAATCAATCATTTTAGAATTTAAATTGAAAAGCCTGCACATGCGGGTAAGCGGCTAATTTATACCATAATTAGTCCGATGGTGTGGATAATGTAGGAGCTCAAGGCTACGCAGATGGTGAGCACCCCCACGATAATTGAGTCCAACACAAGTAAGTAGATCAGGTGCATCTAATGCGCCCGAAAGAAGTTGGTGGATAAAAACTATATCCAAGAAAAAGGTTAAGTAGCCTATACTCCGATGTGTTTCGCCTGAGTGTGAACGGTAGGCATCATCAGTTAGGCCGTCCACACTCTCCTAAGACACATATTTTATTTTAGTCGATGTAAGTGACTATAAAATGCAAGGCAAAAAAGCGTTGCGAATTTTATAATATTAAAGGAAAACTTTGGTTAAAGTCCAACCTTTATGAAAATTATACCCGTGGCTAGGTTGTTTACAAAAAAAGAAAAAATTATATAAAAACAACAACTATTGCTTGTTGTTAATTTTTATTTTAGTTTGGTGGAGTAATTATATTATAAAATTCGCAACGCTTTTTTGCCTTGCATTTTATAAAGTCACTTACATCGACTAAAATAAAATATGTGTCTTAGGAGAGTGTGGACGGCCTAACTGATGATGCCTACTGTTCACACTCAGGCGAAACACATCGGAGTATAGGCTACTTAACCTTTTTCTTTGGTTTTAATTCAATTACTCCACAAAACTAAAATAAAAATTAACAACTAGCAATAGTTGTTGTTTTGTATTTAATTTTTTTCTATTTTTGTAAACAACCTAGCCACGGGTATAATTTTCATAAAGGTTGGACTTTAACCAAAGTTTTCCTTTAATATTATAAAATTCGCAACGCTTTTTTGCCTTGCATTTTATATAGTCACTTACATCGACTAAAATAAAATATGTGTCTTAGGAGAGTGTGGACGGCCTAACTGATGATGCCTACCGTTCACAATCAGGCGAAACACATCGGAGTATAGGCTACTTAATCTTTTTCTTGAATTTCATTCAATTACTCCACCAAACTAAAATAAAAATTAACAACTAGCAATAGTTGTTGTTTTTATTTAATTTTTTCTTTCTTTTTTTTTTAAACTATATCGTTATTTACACGCCTCTGTAACAAGGACTGAATGTGTAGTAGCTGAATTCGGTGTTCATAAGGTGGAAGGTTATAAGGATCTGTCCAGGGAAGACTTTTTAAGGCAAAACGAACAAAATTATGCTGAACTGTCTCTATCCTAGATTTATGAACATCATAGAACGGAGTCCATACCTGCGATGCGTATTCCAGATGCGGACGAACAAAACAATTGTATAAAGATAGGGTAACATAAGGGTCTTGAAACTCTTTGGACCATCTTTTTACAAAACCTAACATTGAGTTAGCCTTTTTAACAAGAGAGTTGATGTGCTCTGTGAAATCTAGACTTGAATTGAAGACGATTCCCAGATCTTTAAAACTAACAACACGGCACAATGTATGTTGTGAAATATTATAGTCAAATATATGATTGTTACTTAGTTAAACATAAACTCAAATTTTGTATCCATTTTGAATACAAACCCCACATTGAAATACAAATGAAATTTTTTTTTTAATAATATTTAATAATATTTATTATCTTTTTCACTTTGTGTTTTTAACTAAACTTTTTAATTTTCATTAAATTGCAACAAAAAGCGCAAACCGAAAAATGACAATTGACATTGTTTTGAAGTATACTTCTCCAGGAGAAGAATAGTCATTCTGAGTGTCAACCGAATAATTTCAGAAGGGATCTGGATGCTTCCGGTTAATGCTATCCAGACGATAGTAAATTCTTATTGCAACATTCTTGCGTTTGGTCATGATGTTGCTCTGTATAACAAAGGGAGACATTTTGTTACTCTGAACAACCCAAAAATTCAAGGATACTTGTTCTTTCTCCGATAATAAACTTACGAAATGTTTATCTCTATTATGAATTTGTTTATAGAATGAACTCTATTAATAAAATATTGTAAGGCTATAAATTTAAAATAAAATCAGAGTTTAGGTGACGATTCACAATTTAAATGTTAAAAATTTATTGTGGAAGTTTTGCAATATTAGTTTTAAGAGTAAAAAATGATTATGTAGCTTTCCCTTGAATGATCTATTTTAAATCTCTCTAGCTATTATTGTTCTATATTTTATTAAACCATAGTTGAAAAGGATAATGCTATCATAAATCTATAAAATTATGTTATTATCAAATGTAAGCGTTTAGCGGCATATATCCCAAGAAAACATTGCGTTTCACCCGGGTGCTAGCTTGTGGGCTCGTCAGATGACGTTCAGCAAAGAGCACTTTGTCTATACGCAGTTTAAAATTTTGTTTTTAGATCAGCTTACATAACATTTTTGACAAAAAGCAAATGTGATGTAAATAATACCAGCAAGATTACGGTTGCAAGATTTTTTAACTGCGGAGGTGGTGTTTTTCTTTTGCCTCGTGGCCAAGGCTATAAGATATAACAAAGAAATAAAATTAATAATGATACAAATTCTATATACCTACCTACTAATATGAAAATTAATAAAATTGTTTTTTTTTTTGTTTTTTATAAAAATATTCAACCAAGTAGAAGACTCAGCATCATTTTATTTTAAGTACTTAAACTTTTCTGAATTATTATTCAAAACAAACGTGTTAAGCGGCCTGTAGTCCAAGAAAACATAACGATTCGCCCGGGAGCTTGCTTGTGGGCTCGTCAGATGACGTAAAGCAAAAAGCAACTTTGTCATTACGCAATTCAAAGATTTTGCTAGCTAAGCTTACATAACTTTTTTGACAAAAGCTAATATGAAATATACCACCAAGATCACGGTTGCACTCATTTTCAACTATAGGTTGTGTTTTTGTTTTGCCTCATGGCCAGGCTAAGATATTATAAAGAAATAAAATGAATAATGATAAAAATTCTATTTGAAAATTAATAAATTTTTTTTATAAAAATATTCAACCAAATAAAAGCTGAGCATTATTTTATTTTCAGCGCAATGTTTTCTTGGGCTATAGGCCGCTAAACGCTTTAATTTTGAATGATAATTCAGAAAAGTATACTGAAAATAAAATGATGCTGAGTTTTCTACTTGCCTGAATATTTTTATATTAAAAAAAAAAATTAATAATATTCATATTGTATCATTATGCATTTCATATCTTTGTTGTTACCAAATGTACACAAATATTGTATACCTATTGGTACCTATTAAAATGAATTGAAATTGGTATGACTTCAAACATTTTTTAAGGCACTAGAAAGTCTCCATTTAAAATACCTACTTTATCAGAAGGATGAGCTAAACAAAAGCCGCATTACAAGAAATATATATCTAATTAGCAAGTTATGCATTCGTAAAAAAAAAGTTTTGAAATAACACTAAAACATGACATTACGATGATAGAGAACACCAAAAAAGTAGGTCCGAAAATTCATTATCTTTCTGTCCGTCTGTCAGTCTGGATGAGTCGACATCTTCAGCCCAAACAGTTTAGCCAATTTTCTTCAAACTTGGTACACTGTATTTTTAGAGTTATATGCCTAGGCGTATTTTTGATTTGTATCCTGGGACTATAAATGACCTGTCATATTAGCGTAATAGATAATTCAATTTTTCGCGAAAATGCGATCGATTTTTATAAAATTTCGTATGACTGATTTTTTGACAACGGTGATGTTTTCGTCAAATAAATTTTTAGAACCGGTGTACCTGCCATATAAATTTGGACCACAAATTCTCTTCATTAAAAAAATTGACTTGTTAAATAATTGTTTTTTTTTAATGACATAATTTGTTTATGGAGCTCAAAAGATGAATTGGTTCTTAGAAAAAGCTAAATTCCTCCTCTTTTTCACATCTGGCAGACAAATCACTTAAACCAATTAGTTACAGGGTCTACAATGTAGTATGAGTTTCTGTGTCGAAATAGTTTTTAAGCGGGAAACTCAAGAAGCAACGAAAACATAATGAGTGAATAGGTGCCATTACCCTACCTTAATACGTATACATAGGTAGTTACAAACAATACTCTTTTTGTTAACAAAAAAAAAGGAACACAAATTGATAAATGAAGACAGTTGGCGGCCAAGTTATCAAGGTTTAAGAGAATTTTATTATAAAGTTTCAACATTTTGACGTTCAAAACATAAAAGTTCTTTCAAACAAAAATACCTATCGCATTTTTGTTTCGTAATTTTTCTTAGTAATACAATTTTGCACCTCATAATGTTATCTTTTAATGCAAGGACCATTGTTATTGCTATCTCAGACCTCAGTTCCCACCGCCACTCATGCAAGATCATTGCGGTTATTAAAATCACCACACATCTTAATTCAGTGAGCAGACGACGCGTGGCATCGTTTTGCGTCATATGCCCTATTATTTTTAAAGTGCGATATGCGAGCTACATTACTAACTTCCTATCGCGTGTACATCTTCAACCTATCACACAGATTCGCTTTCTGATTTAACAAACGTGTGTGTGTGCTCTGCTACGGTGAACCCGTTGAGCTCGCCACGTTGTACTGCACCGACCCAACCGATTCAAAGCACAATTGAATTATAGATGATTCATTCATTCATTCATACTCTCGTGCAATAAAAGCACGATGAGCGTTGCCATGCCACTAAGTTTTGTTTCACACTTATGGGGTTTCATTAGGTTAGGTCGCATTTGGGTTTCTATTGGACTTTTGCCGCCTCGTTCACACACATGGGGTTTGTATTAGGTCTGTATTCGGCAAATCACTATTAACTAAACAACAAACAAAAACAACAAACTTAATTAAACATGAAAAAAACTAAAACGAACCAATTAAGAACCTTGCAAGTGTGAACGCTCTCATTATTTTCTGTGCCCTAGAGTCAGTCCAATACAGAAGATGTCTATTGGGTTTCTATGGGGGCGTATTGGGTCGTTTCCATCGGTTCACACTTCTGAGGCAGAATACTATAGAAACCCAATGAAACCCCATAGATGTGAAAAGATCCTAAGGTATCATATTTTAACTTATTTTTTTTTTTAGTCGTAAGAAGTATTATTTAGATCAATAATCAAAGCACTTGTAAATATTTATTGGGTCAATGAATCTTATAATTTTTCAATTGGAAAAAATAATTCTCAGTTTTTTTAAAAAATCTATGAACCTAGGTGAAAGGTGTTTTCTGAATCGATGGGCAGTTGATGTTGAAACTGAAAAATGTGAGGCAAAGAAACGTTGAAAGAAGGTATTCAATGGATGTGATCTCGTTTTATTTCAACCATTTAGGTTGTCTTAAAATGAAAAAAAAGCAAAATTAGTAATTCTCGCTAAGCTAACTTATTGATGAGCAAGGAATTAAGGAAATTTCGTTTTTTTCGGACTTAGTCGTCTAAAGGCTTGTCAGTGACCATAAAAAAGGTGAAAAGAACATCGACAGAGAAGTTTGCTACCTGCCATTTAGTGAAAAAACTGATTCTTAACATGCGTAACAATTTTCATTGTTTTTTTAATCAAGTATTGATTATATTAATATGTTTTTTTTTTCAATTTAACTATTAAATAAAACTTTATTTGCTATTTTGAATGTATTGTATATCAAACTTAGATCTTTTATTTCATTAAATAAAACAGAACTTTTTGTACAATATAGACTTCTGAACATAATATCACAAGCTTAACAAGCGGAGTCCTTCTTTAATATATGTAGGGGAACATGCTTAAAATACCATTTTAAACAAGTTCGAATTAAGGTAAGACTATATGGTTCTGAACGAGTTTTCCTACCCCCCCTCTCCCTTGTTGAAATTATAGATACGCCCTTGCACTTCTCCCTGGTATTTTGTACCTACGTTTTAATAGAATTTTAGAGTGAAATAACAGAGTTTCCGCCTTTTCAAGTTCTTAAAATCTGCGGGTTTTTTTCTGTAGAGGGAGTTCCGGCCGCGTATTTAAGTACATTATTCTCTTATCTATGCAACCTTTACTACTACAAACAACAACACTACCTTCTACCTCTTACTTCGAATGACTCGTTTAATCAATATTTATAATCAAATCACTATACCGATACTCGATACATAAATTATGTATTTAAAAATGTTTAATATCATATTACGAACAATTTAATGCAAATGTTTTAAGATATTTGTAGCAATAAAATTAAAATGAGAAATATATAAATTAAACAAAAAAACTAACATTGGTTTGGTACGTTAGATCAATTGGCAGCACTGGCGCATCCATCATCATCCACTGAGAAGGTATAGGTAATGTTACCACTACCAAAACAGAACATGTGCAACACAAACTCAATAATAAATCGCATTTGTACCCAATCGGATCGTTACACATGAAGAACCGAGGAAGAATATGGGCGGGACCAATTTGTTGCAGTATTTTTATAGAGACGGAGGTGGCACTGGCAATATTGATCTTTTCGGGAAGCAAGCTTCCAAAAATTTACGGTTTTTATTCGAAAAAAAAAAATTATGTCTAGGAAGGCAGAGTAGCAGTATCTTTCTTGTGTGGCATGCCTATATTGTAAGCGATCGGTACTAAATTTCCTTCCATCTCCTTCTTCACCAACAACCGCAATTTGTTATTGTTTTTACCTCTATCTGATTTTATATTTTGCATCCTCTTCTTCTGCTGGTTAATGACTTTTCGCTATTAGAGAAAAAAACCAGAAGTAAAGTAGGAAATAATATTCCACGGCAGTGCTTGACGGTAAGGCACTTTGGTAGGTGAGTATGTAAATCGTACCTATACCTATAGTATATACTTATTCAAAGAAACGATGATTTCTGGCGGTAGTGCTGTTTGCAGTTTGCTGGTTGTTGCCGTTTGTTATGTAAATCACTGGCATTAAAAATAAAGCCATTGAAGTGTTTTTGTTTACTTAAATATTCTCCGTAGTTCTGGATGAACTTTTGTTTAAAACATTATAGGTATATGTACCTAGGTTCTATACATTTTGTGTTGTATACTCAAAGTAGGTAATACCTACATAAGTAGATATAGACAAAGAAGTACCTAGTTTTCTTCTATTTTTACGTGCTTTTTTAAATGTATAAAAAAAGGTATGTAGGTACTTATATACACATAATGTTTAGTGTTGAAATAAATAAAACACTTTTTAACAAATAAAAAAAAAGACGGAGCTCTAGATTGTCGAGGTTATCTTTATTTGAAAGTATATTAAAGTCTGACCAGAATGTCGCAGACAACTGGTAGGTATTAATAATCTTAATTTTAAAGGCGCACGTTACCTATTTCAGATACGACTTCTTTTAGTATTAATCTCTATTTTGTTTATAAGACGGTTGCATTTGAGCGGATATGCAATCGTCAATAGAAAATTGTTTAACCTTCCGTTTGGATAAATGTGGTCCTTGTGTCTTTGTTTAGATTTGAAGTTGTCTTAAAAAATGCTTTTATCATCATTCTTTGTTATAACATATACTTACCTATAAATATACATAATAAAACAAAAAGACAGGAGAACTGTCTAGTATGGTGTTTCTTCATGTAATAAGCAACGGAAGCGACAGTTCGGATGTGGCTTTTTCATCACATCTTAAGCTACGATTCCGTTAGTGCATATTTGGGCTTTCTCCAAGGAAAATGATTGCACCACGCTTTGATTTAATAGGAAACCTACCACATAGTTAGAACGTTAAAATTTCCAAAAAAAAAGACTTCAACACCAAAAAACTACTTCTCTGTTCAACTTTTGTATGTTTCAACTTTTTTAGCCTTCATTACAATACCTCAGATAACAAAAAAAGGTTAATTAATGTCTCGGATTTACCTCTTTCAGGGCCAAATTACCACATACGATTCATTAAGCAATCTTAAAATATTATGAGACGTAACTTCCTTCATTGACTTCGAATGATTGAATATAGATAATCGAGTTGTTATACTAATAATAACCATTAGACAAAAACAATCTTCTGAATCTCGATAGCTGATTTTGAATTGTAAAGCAAAAATCTACAAGTCGATGTGAAACGTTTGCGGTAGTTTGGCCCAGAATTCATAAAAAAAATCTTAAACTATATGGAATGAACGTGTTTATTTAGGTTATTACACGAAATTTAAACTAAAATTTTGGTTTAAACTACAGAATTTACAGGCATTGAGCTACAATTTGAAAATGAACGATCACTGTGAAACTAGGGGTTAGACCTATTTTTGCAGCAATTTTATTTACGACTTATAAGGTAGGTAGGTGAATCAAATAAGGCCCAGTGGACAGTAAACAACAAAATCTACAATTAACTAGACTTTTTTTTCTTGGTATATGTAACCCTTCGCATTTCATCTCACACAAAACAAAAAAATACCGGTTACTTTGATCGTGTTGAATTTTGTATAGTCAGTTGAAGTTTTCGAAGCTGTGGCCACGTGGCTTTTATAAAGAAGTTAATGAAAAAAGTTATTTTTTTTTGACAATATTGACAGGTAGATAAGTACCATTTTTATTTTTTTTAGGTAAATTCATTTCGTATACATTTATTTTACTTTAGTACAACTTTTGTTTACCGTTTAGATTTTTGTTAATAATTTTATAAACAAAGACCTATCATGGTCTTAATAAGGCCAATGAAAAATATGAGTGGGCCTTATTAAGTACCTACATGAAAAATTTAATTCCATTTTCTTCCAAACGCAGTTTCTCCACCGAAATCGACTTCGTCCATAAGGGAACCCGAAAGCGAAGTCATGGAAGAGGATCGTGGTGTTTTCACACTTACAAGATATAGGTTGAGTTGACAGCAGAAGTCGTGGAATTTGACTATTCACGTTGATGTTCAAAACATTCAATGAAAAATTGACAGAATGGTCAGTAATAAAACTGACATTCTATAGTATCTACGAATAGTACAATATAACAACAATAATAAAATTGTTAAGTTTTTGTTAATTTTTTTTATAGTTATAATTACATAATCACAATATCCTATTCCAAAATAATCTGTAGTATCGTTTTTGTGGCTCCAGAACGGTGATTTTTTGTATTATTTTTCAAACGAATTTATTTGGAGAAGAAAAAGTATGGGCCTTATTAGGAGCACAGGGCCCGTATTACGTATTACGAAACGAACGGCAAAAAGACGATAGTCAAGAAAACGAAAGCCGCAACATAAAGCGATTACAAGTAACGAGAATAGTTTCATGAAATTGTTGCCAGATAAAACAGAGAAATACTATTTTTTTTGAAGTGCATCTAACTTCACGTCGGTGTATAGATGTCAAAAATTGATTGAAATAAATAAAGACTTGAGTATGAAATTAAAGAAGTGCGGTATATTATCTTAAAAAATATTAAAATGTTTATTAACTACTACTTTTCGGATTGAAAACATTGTTCCAAGGGGCGAAGAAGTAAAATTCGTAACAAATATTTCAACGAGAAGAGCATGGAAAATGTGTATGTAAAAACCAAATAGTGTTTTTTTGCAATTCCGGACTTTGTTTACTTATAAGTGCAAGTGCGTTTATTTGGTTGTTTTTTTAATATTGTTAATAAAATGTTCTTTTATTATTTTTGTTTGTTCGGATTCACGTTTTGTTCCCAAATGTTACATAACCGGCAGACATATAAACACAACACAAACAAAATTGACAACATCGAGAACAAAGGCTAGACGACAGCCAAATAGCACTCGTAAGAAGAAACGAGTATCGTTGAAACTTAAACGATAATCGTCTTACGTAATCGCATTTGAACGAAAACGAGGGTTTTTCAACGATTATCGTAATACGTAGTACGGGCCCAGGTTCCTAAAAAGGCCCAACAGAAGGTTTTTTTAAATCATCGATCAAAATATTGGGTTATTTTCTTAAAACCTCGTTTCTGATTGCATAATTGAACTTATTTTTATAATCCATTTAGTTCGTCTACATTCATAAAATACAGGAGTTATTGAAGAAAATAAATAAGTTGGTCCTTATTTGGTTCACCTACCTTACTTCTTATAATTATTTTTAAAACTAGTGCCAAAAACTCAGACTTATGTAACTTGCATTAAAAACAAAATTAAAAAGTGTAATTTGATTGTGAATAAAAAAGTAAAGAGCTTAATACATTGTTTTTAAAAATGCAAATATTTCTTATAAACAGGGTAATTCTTATAATATCCAACAAAAGGCTATAGAGCGGAAGCTTCTATTATCAAGACAAAACCGTAATTCCATGCTTTAATTCGCACACAAGTTACATCTTACCATGACAATACGATGGTAACGAACTCGAAAAAGTGGGTCTGCGAATCATCAACGGCTGAACCGATTTGTTTTGAATTTTGTATGTAAAGTTTGAATAGACAATTCCTTAGAGGTTAAACTGAATTTTTTTTAGCTCAAAAAATAATAGCGAATGCTATACCGTTGTAAAGAAGCTTAATTTTCTTGAAAACAAACGGCTAGAACGATTTTCTTAAAAAAAACTGGAGATGGTTTTTGTCTGATTGTCTTTTGTTAAACTCTTTTTTTTAAGATATCTCGTGAGCTGGTTTATCGATTTTAACCTAAAATTTGTTTTAGAATGATCTAGATAAATTGATAAAGTTTCAATACCAAATTTTGCAAAAGTGATTAATTTTAATTTTAATAATTTTTTTGTATTTATTTAATTTATTTTAGTTATTGCACAATAAGTGTACACTATTAAGCACTATAAGTTGGCGTACTTCAGATTTATAAACAAAATTTCTTTTAAAAATTGCTAAGTAAATATCGATTTGTTTAAAAACCGCTCAATCGATTTTGAATTTTTTTTTTTTGGTAAACTTATATTCATGCAGCAAAATATTCTGCAATTATTTGCTTTTCTGTTTAAAAAGTAGTTTTAGCACTTCCAATAAAACTTTATATAATTTTCTTACTTTGTTATTAAAAAAATTGTAAAATTCAAAGTTTAACAAAGTTAACTATTCAACACAAAGTGGCATATAAAGTTTTTGGCTAAAAAAACGTTTAATAATAGCTACCATAACTTGATCTCACGTTTAAGCCATTTTCTGATGTTTTTGCCCATTGAACATAATTTATTAAATTGAGTTTTTTCAGTCTGAATAGTTTGCTGCAAGAGAACGCTCGGTGAACCAGTCGTGCATTTTATTTATTTCTGAATTAGGTAAAATTATATATTGCTGCTAGGTTAATTCTTCATAGTTTGTTGTTTGGTGCGACGTTGTATGATGTATGTAGGTACCTATGATATGGCGTGTAAATTATTGTTTCTTTCTTGTATACCTAGGTACACAGGTATTATTGCATTTAAATATTGTTTAAGTTGATTTAGGTAGATCTTTATTCTTTTCTTTTAATTAGGTAGGTATGGAAGTCTCTAAATAGGTATGAGCTTCTTAGAACTCGGTAGCAAGTACATAGTTTCTGCGTTATAACGTTAAGAAATTCTTGAGTTGAATTATTTAACGTTAGAATATTCATCACACCATATCACAGGTGGTGACGTGAAATAACGCCTAACGAAATAAGAACAAATTTAATTTTGGCCTTATTTCGTCTTCAAAAACGACATAACGAAAATTAAGTGGTAAACGAAATTATGCCATAAATGTTATGTTAAATTTTGGAAATGGAGCCAAATATTTAAAAAAAAACAGTTAGGTGCGTATGGGTTGCATGCTGCCCCCCTGCAACCCTCCTCCCTGGGCCTACAATAGGATATGGGGTGGGTGCGTGTTTGGGCAAATGCCAAGTTTTCGAATAAACAACTCTGCATATACCCAAATTTGCACCCACCCTAAATTCTATCTTAGGCACAGGCAGGGGGAATGCAGGGGGCAGCATGCCACCCCATACCAACCTCACTGTTTAAACGCCGTAAGCATGAAATACTTTGATCTTGTTGATTGGAAACGAAATAACGCCAAATTTCACGTCACCATCACAGGGAGGTATACGGTGACCATCCGTTTACTTTAATAATGTTCATTAGGATTACTACAACAAAGAAATAAAATAAATTATGATACAAATTCTATATACTAATATGAAAATTAGGCTAAAAGTCTATATTTTATATTAATAATATTCAACCAAGTAGAAGACTTAGCATCAGATTATTTTAAGTGGACTTTTCTGAATTATTATTCAAAATTAAAGCGTTTAGCGGCCTATAGTCCAAGAAAAAATTGTGTTTCGCCACGTGCTAGCTTGTGGGCTCTTCAGATGACGTCCAGCAAAAAGCACCTTGTCATTACGCAATTTAAAGATTTTTCTAGCTCAGCCTACATAAATTTTTTGACAAAAAGGTAATGTGACCTATACCAGCAAGATCACGGTTGCATTCATTTTCAACTGGGGGTGGTGTTTTGTTACATGTTTTTTGGTTGAAAATTACAGTTTGGCTGTTTGGAGGAGACAGACAGACAAACAGAATTGCTGGACCCACTTTATTCGTCTTCTCTATCATCGTAATGTCGATTTAAATTGTTATCTCAAATAAAGTTACAATACAGCAAGTAAAGCCAGTAAAAATAGCAATGGTTCATTGTACCTTATCCGTAGTTGATACCTAAAAATCATTGGGTTGGTTACGAAATCTCGCAAATCAAAATCTCGCTTCGAAATCTCGCATTGCGATATCTCGCAATCTCATAAACCCGCTTTTCATAATCTCGTAATTATATAATCCTGTTTCTTCAAATCTCGCAATAACAAAAACCCGCAAACTAAAATAACTAAAATTTCGCATTTAAAAAAGTATTGTTAGTTTACGACTTAAAAACAGTGAGATTTGTATGGGGAGCATGCTGCGTTGCTGCCCCCCTGCAACCCCCTGCTTGACCCCACTATATCATTATTGCGAAAGACCTATTAAAAAATCTGCAGTATCAAAGCCAAACGTTCATCGACTGTGTCATGCAGGGCCACCAGCGGCCTTGAACTCAAAAAAGCTTCAAAATGCACAAGGAGAGTATGCAGTTGATCGTACTATATTGAATTGTCTCCTACTATTCGCAAGAAATGTTTCTTAGCGGATTTAACTGCGCAGCTTCCCACAATCCACCTGGTGATACAAAATGCCAAAATGTGCCGTGATTTTCCAAATGTTGTTTAGTCTAATAACTATGCCATTCTTTTAAATCTTCCTTCATGATTCGATTAGCGCCCACAAATGGTAAAAAGTTTGTGACATGGGCCTCTTCCGTTGACAAATCTTGTGTACACATTAAGGAATGCTTCTGCAGATAAGTCTTCAACCAATTCTACAGCTTTAGTAGCCATATATACAAAGATTGCAACGTACGTTTTTTTCTTCTTACGTACCTTTTTTTCTCTCATGCATTTTTAACAAGGATACGTGCTTGTAAAATCCATATTTTTTTTTTCGAAGTGTTTGCAACATCAGTTGTATGCCTCCATGAAGTGTTTCATTGTTTGTATGTTGAATGATGAGACATGTCAAATTAATTCCTTGTGCCAATATAATTGGATGACGTTGATCTTCTCTCAGTTCTACATTTTCAAGACGACCCGGTACTCGTAAAATGTTATTTGCTTGAAGTCAATAAATGGATTCAAACTGTCAATTTTAATTTTTTCGCCAATTTTAGATGGGTTTGTTAAATGTGCAATTTCTGCCTTGAAATATCTTTGTTGGTCAGCAAATATTTGCCAATTTAATGCAATGTAAATCTCTTCAGTAGTGACAACGGAACTGAAGCGAAATGCTTGATGTGATTTTCGCCAGCGAAGAATGTACGCAGTTGTGCGTAATAATTTTCCAAGTGTACTGTAATCTTCCAACAGATTTATAACAATAAAGCGCTCACCAACTTTGTAATGTGTTTTAATATGGCAACAAAAACAATTTGTTGAACTACATGAACCCTTACTGATTTCATTTCAGCTTCAAGTTTCATCATATAGTCTTCTTCCAAAAAAATATTATCAGTCGTTTCATGGATTTGATCGTTTGGGCCATGCCACCAAAGATTATGGTTTATCTGATGCAACGACTTGCACAATCTGCCGGGTTAAATTGCGTTCGAATATGTTGCCAATTTGAAATGTCTGAGTGTTTCTGAATGTTTCCAATACGATTTGAAAAATATGGTTTTAACTGTGAAGTTGATTTTTGAAGCCAACAAATTAATGTGCTGCACAATTCGAGTCTTGGAATTGTCATTGCTTTTTTGAAGCCACTTTAGTTTTTGCAGTGATCAATCTTGTAGTATATGTACCATCAGTTAATTTTGAAGTTATTTAAATCACTGCTGCATATCGTAGGCTAAGGATGCACACTAATATTCAATTTATTTCCGGCTTTCAAAAATCAAAAGTAATGAAGGATTTAGGTGGTTTTCTTTGATTATATTCGCAAATTTAATAGTTTTTTTTAAGTTTATTATTTTAAAAAGAGATTTTTATCACATTATCAATCCAAAAAAGAGTTGCCGAGCAACTCAAATAAAGCGCACTACTGGGTCGCACGAACTTGCTCTTGTAGCAAACTGGATACAGAAAGTGACTACCTACAAAAATTTAATTTTATCAAGTTCTGAATAATATCAAAAAATTGGCTAAACGTGAGATCAAGTTGTATGGCTGCTATTATTAAACGGTTGTTCAGCAAAAAACTGTGAATGTCATCTTGTGCTAAATTTTAATGAAAAAAATTAATCCAGAATTTAAAAAAAATCGGCTTGGTCGTTATCAAGTTATGGCCAAATTAGCCAAAAACCTAAAATGCAGTTATTTAAGACAAGTGAGTAAGTACACAAAGCTTTATAAAAATCGTTAGACCTATTTAAGAGAAAATTTTTAAAAACTAAAATCGTTATATGGGAGGTACCCGTTATAGTCGGACTTAGACAATAAATCGAATTTCATCTCTAAGGAATCACCAAAAAGTGCTTGATACGAAATTTTAACTAAATCAGTCAAACCGTTTACGCTGATTGTCAGTGCACAGACAACCTAACATATACGCATATCCGCACTTCCGCAAAGACATACCGATGGACGGAATGACAAAACCTACTGTTTAAGGCTTCTCTAGTATCGTAATGATTTTTGTTCTTACACGAAACCAATACAAAATTTATTGTATTTTTTGATTTGCTCTGGCAACCATTTTCCGGCTTGATAATGTTATAGCAGTTATACATTATTAGATATTTTATACGTTTCAAACTACACTTTAAAGAAAAAAATTTTGGTGCTAAATTAGCTTAAAAGGTTAGGTACTTTTTTCTGGACTTTGCAGGGTTGTATCTCTGGTTTCCGGCCAATCGTATATTTTAATTGGGGTAGCTTTGGCGTAGATTTTTTGATAATACCTGTAATTATTCTATATTTGGCACAGGCTCAGTTATATATAATTGCATAAGCTCCAAATTAAAATTATTTTGATAATTATCAAAATTCCAAAATAATTTTGGTATGATGTTAAGTTGTTTTGTATTATGTGTAGTATTTCCATTAATGACACTTTAAACTTTACTTCTAATGGCATATGTTCTCAGGATACTTGGGTTCCAATCCGTTATGAAGTCTTGTCAGTTTCCCGCAGAAAAACAATGATCAATAACGGAACACGAAGTTCCTCGCAGAAAAGTTAATTCACCAAGGGAATCTCCTAAACAACTTCCGTTCAAAATTTGACAATCGATAGTATCTGTTAGTTCTAGTATCTTGCATCCTTGTAGGCCAAGATCTTTTCGCAAAATTCGCCACAACGACGTCACAGAGATGCCCAACGCTTGAAAACGACGTGTGAGAGACACATTTGTTCTTTCTGCAACTGAAGCCTCAGCGGCAGCAATATTCTCGACACTACGGGCACTTCTTTGTCTCACTGGCACGGAAACATTTTGTACTGTGCCTGTGGATTAAAATTTTTCCACTAGACGCTCAATTGTTGATCTGCTAGGACGATTACGACGATCATAAATTGGATGTAGCGCTCTTAACGTTGAGGCCACTGACTCCAGATTTCGGTAGTAAATTTTAATAATTTCGATTCGTTGTTGGCTCGTATATCTTTCCATCATGAAAAGACAAACCTTACTGAAGAGAAATGTCAAAAGAGCGGCAAGAAATATTGCGTCGTTTGCTGTCACTGTCGCTCTACTTTTGTTTGACGTGACTGACGTTACTTACAAATTGTTTTCACTTTCATTCATTAACTCGTCGATAGTATTTGTCACACCTGTGGATAAATTTCCAAGTAATTTGTAAAAGACTTCTTTCCGATTTAATTTACCACAATTCAGACCTTCCTAAGAATGCCAAGTAAATACTGTGTCTTCAACATACATCCTATCTCTTAAAATTATATGAACCAGAGATGACAAATCTTTATGTATAGAAATACCCGTGTTTTTTTAAGTTTAATTGTATTACGAAGTACGCTCGATGGAATGTCAGGGTTTCTCATTTGGACGATGATTGTTTTGTTGCGGGGATCACGGTTTGGGACTTTTTAAGCGCATTCAATTACATTGTTTGTATTCTGGTTTAAGAGTCCCGCACAAACAGATTTAGCTTTCTCAACTATGTCTTCCATTATGTTGTCAACAGGCAATCGTACAACGAGATTTTTTAAGTGGTTTTCATCATTATTTTGTCGATTCCAGGACTCCAGTTGCTTGTTTCGGTCTTCTAACTGTATAACCCTAGCTGTTATTTCTTCGTGTTTATTTCTTTAACATGTAATAAAATGTAGGTAAAAAGAAGCTGGAAGTCATCTTTGCTAGGTAGCTCTTTCACAAGCTCAGTGTTATTTTCCTTTAGTAAATCTTTAAGTATTTCTCTACTGCAAGTAAAGTTCCTCTTTTTTCTGCCTCGTATTTTTTCTGGGGATATTTCTGCCAGACCTCTCTTGTTCATTTATAGAGGCTATGGACGTAGTTGATTTCAATTAGTCGATTTTTTTCTTATTCGCTACAACTTACTCAGGGTTTTTATAGTTTTATTCTGAAAGGGTTATATAGAAACACTTTGGGTATGAATTTAAGTTAAAAATTAGTTTATTTATTTGGTCTTTAATGATTTTACTCGAAGCTTTTTTTTATGACTCTGTTGACAGTAAATTGGTTCAGTGATTGATGAAACACAGACGGATTAAGATTAGTCGTTATAATTATTAAAAAAGGCTTTATTTGCGTTACAAAAAATTATTTTACATAAAATAATTATTTGTTTGCCCTGTTATTTTGAGTTCCGGAAGTGGAACTTTGGTGTTGTTTTTAGCCAATAGTGGACATCTGTCCAGAAATATAGTCCCCACGACCTAGTTAGATATTTCTTCCATCGGTCGAGTGATTGCTGAAACACGGACGGATTAAGATTGGTCGTTAAAGTCATTAAAAAAGCGTAATTTAGAGTATCTTAGAAATTGCATTTTTTGATGATATACAAATTTTCAAACTTATCAGTTTAAATTAATAAACTATGTTTGACCAATTTATTAATGGATTGATCAAAATCCGATCGTTGGAAAAATATTCGAAATCGTATGGTAATATATTCAAATTTTCTGCGTTCCTGACTCATCATCCGATTGTAGTGAAACTTTTGTGATTTATGAGATAGATGTAATTAATCCAAAAATGTGGCATTTTCATGCCATCTCTGGCTCATGCCCACTCTGAGTACATTCATGACTAACCAGGGTTCCCATTCTCCAGTTAAAGGAAATGTTGTTTTTTTCTTTGGTCTAAGCTGAGGAGCTTTGAGAATTTATGCTTTTACGGATTGCTCTTTTATTATTTTAAAGAAGTATCTAGTCACTCTTGATATTTTTCTGTTCTCGTGTTTTCGTTTTTTATTTAGGTATGAAAAATCAGTTTACATACAGTTATGCAATTGTTGGCTATTTTCTTTAAGTAATAATTACCTACCTGCTATTTACGTGTGTTTTTTCGTTCAATAAATGCAATTTGGAGTGAAGAGAAAATAGGTTTTATTGGGGAAATCATGGATGCTAATGAGTAATGAAATAATGTTTATAAATTGATTGTAATTGCAGTAGGAAGAAGTGCGGTTGGGTCTGGGAACCAAATTATGTAAATTTTAATCTGATAAGAAGTAAAGAGAATGAAACGGTGTGTTAGTGGTGATGGTTTTATGAATTAATTAGTTTTATTACACTGATTAGAAGGTGACCCTTCTTTGAGTGGGAAATCAAGGTGTTTTTATTTTTTATTGATTTTTTTTATTTTAAGGATGTTGTGTGTGAATGGATTTTTGGTGGTTGCTGCTCAGGTAGGTCGAATAGAAAAGATAAAATTTTCGATTTTTACCTTAAGGATGTTGTGTGTGAATGAATTTTTCTACGTTAGTAGGATTTGAAAATTTGAACATGTAACGGAATTTTTGGTTGTAGGTGAATTGGTGGTTGTTTTTTTTTTTTTTTTAAGGATGTTGTGTGTGTGAATGGATTTTTAGTGGTTGCTGCATAGGTAGGTCAAATAGAAAAGATAAAATTTTCGATTTTTACCTTAAGGATGTTGTTTGTGAATGAATTTTTTTTTTTGTGGTTACTGTTTGGGGTAGGTCGAATAGAAAAGATACAAATTTCAATTTTTATCTTAAGGATGTTTTGTGTGAATAGATTTTTTTTTAAATTTTGATAAGTAACTGATGCATTTTAAAACAGTTTTATTGACTTTTTTATCTTGAGGATGTTGTGTTTTCGAACTCTGAAGAGGATGATTGAAATGCCGATCATGTTAAAAATGTTTTTGTACTTGAAGATAATGATAATGAATTTCATTTCTCGTAGACGAGCTGGTGTCCCTTGTACGTGTGAATATCATGAATATGATATATAAAAGATTTTCCGAGAAAGGATTTTGAATTTAAATTTGACAACTACCTAACTGATGCATTTTTTTTTTTTAGTTTTTAAAAGTGTAAAGTTATGTAACCTATGTTGCTGTTTTCTTTTTTCTTATAGGGTTATTGACTTTTTGGGTATTGAGGGGTAGAATTAGATTTGTAGAGTTAAAAACAATACGTTGCGAATGCTTAGAAGAAAAGACGATTGTCAAACCAATGTTTTTCTATTGAACATTTCTTCTTGTGGATGTGTTGGTGAAGAGTAGATAACCAATATTATGGTCAGAGTATAAAAGCAAACGTTCTAGGGGATTCTTAACTCAGTTAACAATTCTATTTTAAAGAAAAAAGAACTAAAAAAAATGTCATTTTTAAGTAAAATTAAAACCGCTGTAAATGTGCGCAACACAGAATCGTTAGGCTCAGGTGTGAAACCCATTATGAGCCTTTCGAAATTGATAAAAAAAAAAAAATTTTTCGATCACCCACGCCAAGAGGTGCAACACGAAATACGGGGAGCAAATATTGCTCGAACTGGAGGAATACAAGGTAATACAATTTAATCTTGCAGCATTGTAATTTAATAAAAAAAAATTATTTTCAGGTTTTCCTCCCAAAAAGATGCAATACGCAATTAGATGACGAGGACATACAACAATTAAAAAATTGTTGTCTTGAGGTGGTTGGGCCCTATGGAGAGATGTCGGTTGCTGTCGACTTCCACCTCAAAGAAGAGCAGCAGCAAGAAGAACAACAACAACACCAGCAGCACCAGCACCAACAACAACAACAACAACAACAACATCAACAGGAACAACAACAAAAACAACTGGAACAGCAACTGGAGCAGCAGCAGGAACAACAACTACAACTACAACAACTGCTACAGCAACAACAACAGCAACAGAAACCCCAGAAATCCGGGAGAAAACAGAGGCATCATTCTGAGGTAACTTCCATCATCGATCCCGCTTTATATTACGAAAATGATATGTTGCTCACTTCCCAAAAACATTTTTTTAAATAAATAAAAAATAATAAAAAAAATAAATTAAAAAATGTTTTTCTTTTCTTAAAATTTTTATTTCAGCGAATTAAAGTGTTGGCTGACTTTAATACCACAATTAAGCGATTTAATTTAAAAGGGCGGAAAATTGAATTTAAAATAAACCCTATTCCGAGCCATGAAGAACCAACTTCATAAAAAAAGCGATTGAAGATATGGTACGATTTGCCGTGCAAGGTCTCGACGAGACAGACAAAGTGGGGATTACATTTTCTGGCAAAAGTTTTGCTCATGAGCGGGGTAGTGGATGGATTAACTACAAAACCTGTTCAGAGCTCAGTATAGATGATGTTTGGGAGATGATAAACAAAATTTTCCAAAGCAACGCTGAAGGAATAAGTACAGATGATTTTTGCTTGTCAATAACATCAATTAAAATGCCAGCTGGGAAAGGAAATAATAGAAAACCCTCAGCTATGTACAATTCATTCAATGAAGAATGTACCAAGCGCAGAGGAATAATTGTCATTAAAAACAAAGACAATTTATGTCTACCTCGAGCTTTGGTTGTAGCGAAGGCATACGCAGACAAGGAAGACAATTTTAATAAAATAAGAAAAGACACCAACAAAATCCAGACAGAGAGAGCTTTGAAACTTCTCAATGATGCTAAAATAAGCATACCGTCAGAGGGATGTGGAATAAATGAGTTGAAATCATTTCAAGCTTATTTAAAAAAATACAAGATCTCTGTTTTCGAATACAAATCGAAGGGGCGCAAAATAATTTACGAAGGAGTTTCAAATGACATTGATGATAAAAAAATACATTTATTGTATTACAATAATCATTTCAATGTAATTACTTCATTAACCGCCGCATTTTGCTGTAGTTTTTACTGTGAGACGTGCCATTTACCGTATAACACGAAAAATGATCACCATAGATGTCTTGATCTTTGTGCGCAATGTCAGCATTTTCCAAAATGCAAAGAAACATCGAAAAAAATTCTGTGCCAAGACTGTAATCGGAATTTCAAGGGGCCAGAATGCTATGACAATCACAAAATGTGCGAGTCGTCAGGAAAACAATCTATCTGTGAGCAAATAAAAAGATGCCTTACTTGTTTGAAATCCTACGCAGGAAGTCGACAACATGTTTGTGGTGAATTATTTTGCAAGAACTGTAAAAAACATGTACCCGAAGACCATATGTGTTTTATTTTACCTGATACGAGAAACCCTGACCTGAAAAATTTCTTGTATATATTTTATGATCTTGAAAGTCGTCAAGAAAAAGTAATTGGGGAAAAAATATGGAATGACGGAGATGAAGCAACAACAACAAAAGCTTTTATTAAAAAACATGAGCCAAATTTATGCGTGTTTCAAAACAAATGCAGTAATTGCGTGGAGAATCCAGATTTGTATTTCTGCCAACATTGTAAACTGTCATTAAACGTGCTAGAAGGAGAAGACGTTGTGCCTAAATTTGTTCAGTATATACCCGAAATTCGGAAAAAATTTAATAAAGTGGTTGTAGTTGCTCACAATGGTCAAGCTTACCATTGTGACCATCAGTTCATTTTGAACTATGTTTTGGAGAAAACACAACTAACCCCCGAATTAATTATGCGGGGAACGAAAATAATATTGATGCAAATAGGAAACGTGAAATTTATCGACTCAATAAACTACTTTCCTATGACTTTATCGAAACTCCCAAAAGCATTCGACTTGCCGCCTGTTTTAAAGAAAGGTTACTTTCCGTATCTCTTCAACACAAAAGGAAATGAAAATTACAAAGGAACACTACCGGCAATAGAATATTACAGTGCAAATACTATGAGGACAGAAGAACGAGTTATTTTCTTAAAATGGCATTCAGAACATCAAAATGATTATTTTGATATGAAGCACGAGCTTGTAGAATACTGCAAGAGTGATGTAAAAATTTTGACGGGGGCTTGCTTGCAATTTAGAAAATTGTTTCTTACGCAATGTAACGTTGAACCATTTTTAGAATCGGTAACGATTGCTTCAGCATGCAATCTTTTATATAGGCGCAACTTTCTTAAGCCAAACACCATCGGGTTAATACCCAAAAAAAGATACAGATGCATTGACAACCAGTCACCAGAAGCAATCAAGTGGATGATTTGGGAAGAACGGCAAAGGAACATAAATATCAAACATTCGTATAAAGGCAAAGAGGTAGTTATCAACGGAGTAAAAGTTGATGGTTTTTGTGAAAAAACTAAACAGATATTTGAATTTCATGGATGTTATTACCATGGTCACCCTCTCTGTTTGAAGCACAAACGCGATGAGCCTCTACACGAAAACGAAAATGATACATTAAATCAGAGGTATGAAAGAACTATTGCTAAAACTGACAGATTGAAAAATTTCAACTACGAGGTCATTGAAATGTGGTCTTGTATTTTTCAAGCTCATCTTAAATCATTTGATAAAGAACAACTAAATTTTTTAAACACCCATCAACTGATTCAAAGTTCCCCACTGATTCCCCGCGACGCTTTTTATGGTGGACGAACCGGTAACACTGTAAGTTTATACAAATGTAAGAAAGGCGAACAAATCAAATACATAGATGTATGTTCTCTATACCCTTGGGTTTGCAAGAACGGAAAATTCCCAATTGGTCATCCTAAAATTCACATTACTGGCGATGCAATCTGTTCAACAACGAAATTGGATGGGGTAAATGGACTCGTCAAGTGTAAAATTTTACCTCCTGAAAACCTGCTGCATCCTGTATTGCCAATGAAACAAAATG
This sequence comes from Baccha elongata, assembly GCA_951217065.1. Lineage (NCBI taxonomy): Eukaryota > Metazoa > Arthropoda > Insecta > Diptera > Syrphidae > Baccha > Baccha elongata. Next base: position 145,827 of record CATNUY010000144.1, read on the forward strand.
ACAAGCTCATGTTTTCATTGTGTAGATGCTGTAGTGATGAAAAAAACAACGAGCGATTGTGTACTCATACTGATGAGCAAAGAGCAATGGTCGGGACTTGGGTAATTGACGAGGTCCTAAAAGCTGTTGAAAAAGGCTACATCATACTTAACATTTTTGAAATATGGGAATATAATGTAGTCCAATACAACCCAGACAGAAATTCTGATGGCGGACTGTTTACATCTATGATGAACAAGTTCTTAAAAATCAAACAAGAAGCATCTGGATGGCCAGCAGAATGTTGCTCTCAACAAGAAAAAGAGAAATATATTTCTGATTTTCTTGAAAAAGAAAATATTCAGATGGAATTTGCAGAAATATGTGTGAATCCAGGAAAGAGGTCACTTGCAAAGCTGATATTGAACTCATTTTGGGGAAAATTTGGACAACGTGAAAATCAACTTCAAACTGTCGTTCTGAATAACCCTTCAACTTTATTTCATCTGCTTACGCATCCATCGATTGAAGTACTTCATATTCTCCCCATAAATGAAGAAAACGTTGTCACTAACTTCGAGATGAAAGAAGAAGCAATCGATTCTTTATCGACAGTAAATGTTTGTGTTGCTGCTTACACGACTGCTTTAGCTCGACTTAAACTGTATAGCTACCTGGAGAGGTTAGAGGAAAGAGTTCTTTATTACGATACTGATTCGGTGATATATGTAAGTCGACAGGGGGAATTCGATCCTCCTACTGGACAATTCATCGGTGATATGACTAACGAATTAGAAATGTATGGCAGTGGAAGTTATATAACAGAATTCGTCAGTGGAGGGCCTAAAAACTATGCCTTTAAAGTGCTCAGTACAAAAGACAAGATAGAACACGTTGTCTGCAAAGTGAAAGGAATTTTTCTCAATCATGAATCATCGCAAATAATCAACTTTGATTCCATTAAAAATGCTGTTTTAAATTCGTCTTCTTCCTCAGATAGTGAAAGCATTATTATTAAATCTAATAATATTCGGCGGACAAAAGACCATCAAGTGCTTACCATACCAGAATAGAAAACCTACAAAGTCAAATCAGAAAAACGTCGTTTTCTTGAAGATCATAGCTCTTTACCGTATGGATTTAAAAGACAACGTTGTCTTTCAACAACTTCTGTTTAAAATTATGAAATAAAAAAAAATTATTTAAAATTGTTGTACTTTTTTTTATTTGAAAAAAATTTTTTGTTACATTGAATGCTTTTTTTTTGCTTCACTTGTTTTTAGGAAAATTGTTGGGGTCTTTTAAATTTTCTGTTAAGCTTCCCCCAAACTTTAAACAATTCTGGTGACTCCTTGATCAAGTGGATTATATTCAATTATACGATCATGTAGCATAAGACAGTAAGCTGAAGTGTTTACAGGAATGTTTTGTGATGTTTTCATCTCCAAACGTATATCGATGGGGCCTGTTTTCATAGTTTCGTTTTGATGTCTGCAGTCAATAACGAAAATTGGAGCGCGTGATTTAAATAGATCACAAGAAAGCAGAGGCTCACTGATGGTTTTATTGTAGTAAGTTTTTTGGAAATCAGTGTACATTTTGTAAAACAAACTATATCTATTTTTATCAAAAGAAACATTGAGATCTTCATGTGGATAAACATCAGAGTTAAGATATACTTTTAAGTCTGTTAGATTACAATGATCAAACGTTGTAGGATCAGCAGATAGTTTTTTATTTTTCTCAGTTTGCAGCGCAAAGACAATATATCTAGGTTTTTCAATTTGTGTTGTTGTCTTTACATTCCATATGTGATGGTCACAGGTTGGCAGCATAGGCTATTCATAAAGATCCCAGTTTCGGAAAGCAATTTTCATAGCATTGTTTTTATTTATAGATTTGTATAAATTCAATTTCATAGAGTCTGATAATGTCACGTGTGGTACTTTCCATTGTACCTTATGAAGTTGTACTTGTACTTTTTCATCTGTTTGTGAGATTAGAGCGTTTTCATCCATTCTGGCTCGAGTTATAATAAGATCATGTCGAGCGTTGGGAATAATTTTTTTATAATCTTCAGCAAACCCCAAAAGGCTATTTAATGGTATACAGTAATTAAAATAATATGGCTTTAAAATATTAATAGGGGAATCAGGAGACCAGGATGCATTTAAAAGCATGTCACTCTCATTTTTAGTTAAAGATAAATAGTTTTTGAGCGTTGAAGTAATTCCAACATTTCGATTGCAGTCAATTTCTCTCCCGTTGAGTTCATAACGTATTTCATCAAACAGAAAAGACATTGCATTGTTTGTTAGTTTTGTGTTAACTATTTCTCTTACGTCGTCTTTTCCAGCTGTCGTCGATAATGAGCCTTCAACATATAAAAAACTTTCTGAAGGAAGGACATTAAGATTTTGATGTTGTATACAAATCTGTATGATGTCATTTCTCTCAAAATTGTTTTGATATGATGAATAAGTATGATATTGATATTTAGAAATGCTTTCATTGATTTCAGGTTCTTGAAAAATGTTTAACATATTTTGGTTTTAATGTTTTAGAGTGTATCCTAATGATAATAAATAGTCCTGATTATGTTTTGTAAGATGATGACGATGACGTGTTACCACATCTGAGTTTGAAGATTGATTGAGCAAACTAGTATTTTTAACACTGCTTTTATAAGAAGTTGAGTCAGTTATATTTCCATACACAATCATTATTCTGGTTGTAAATGTATTCGAACCGTTATTTTTTCTCCTCTGAAATTAATGTCTTTACCGTCTTGATCGACGAACTTTAAGCACAACGATGTTATTCGTTTGACGTTCACAGGTAAATAAATAACATTCCTTGGAACTTCTATGATTTTATAGCCAGGACTTACTTTAACTGCAAATTCATGTAAAATGTGTGCGGATTGATTATTTACATACGCTCCATCTATTATATTACATTCAACGCGAATGGCATTAACTCTATTTATGTCAACGTAAAGATCCGATTCATGTAATAAGTTTGACTTCAACAATTTCTTACTAAACCCTAAAAGAGACCCAATAGAATTTAGTTTAGAGAAGTCAATGTCTTCCGAGCTGTAAATTTCACATTTCAGAGTGTTGTTATTTGCCTTAATTTTAATTTCACTTTTTCTTATTGCACTTTTCTTTTTTTTGTTAATTTCAACAAGTTTTTTCTGTATTAAATTATTTATATCTTCTATCTCATATGAACCTATAGGAAACGAAATAACACTATCACCTATATGCAGCAAGTTATTAAACTCATCCACATTTGGTATAGAGTTATATGTTTGGAAATCTATGAGTCCGCACACATAATTAGATTTCAATACAATTGGAGGGAAATACTCAGCATTAAGAATAGATTCATTTCCACTTAAAGTTAGTGTTAACGACATGTTGATTAAAAGACGAATGGCACAATTTAGACTTTTCCACATCATTTTATTCATTTCTTATTTTCAGTTTTGAAAACATTTTTACATTGTTCTAATAAAAACCTTAAGCATAAATGTCCGCATATAAATGTATCAAAGTCTTGTTCTTGAATATAATTATAATTTATTTTATTACCAAGATAGCTAATTACTTCAGTTGGCGGTCTTAAATTTCCAAAACTATCAAAATATTTTACAATACTGTTTTTATTATTTCTTATATATGCCACCCAATGAGTTCCAGTGCCAGCTTCACGATCCAAATTTATAACACCACATTCTCTACCCATTGGTGCTTTTGGTAATGAGTCTCTCATAAAAACTCCTCTAAAATATTGTAAGTGTTTCTTTCCAAATCGTTCAATGTCGAAATTGTTTAAGGGTCGATTGGGTAGCAGTTCAATTAGTTTTTTGGGGTACATGTGTTTAGGAAAAGACCAAGGCCATTTTTATATGGTTGTAAATATAACCCATTTCCTTGAATAGCAACTGCTTCCATAGACTTATTATGCCGTTTGTTTTCTTCAAGCAGTATTTTAGCAGCTCGTACATCATTCAGAGCTTTTGCGACACCAGCTGCTCCACCCGTTAAAGATCCAACAGCCGATAAACCAGCTAGAATCGGAGCTAGAAGTGGTAGAAAACCACCACTTTTTGGAAGTGGAATTATCCTCGGTGTTTGAATATGTTGTTTTTTCTTGTTTTTGAAAACATTTTTTGCAGCCTTCACAGCAATATTTGCTATAGATGTTGTACCACAACAATTGATATTGTTTTTAATTGCGTTCCTTGCTTCGCTTATGGCCTTCTTGAACAAATTTTTCTTGCAAACCTTTTTTGTCTTTGTTTTATTAGTTCTTTTAGTTTCAGTTTTAGTTCTTTTACTACCCATCCCAAACTTCGTTTTTGCTTTCATCATGTTGGTGACTAAGAGTCCGCTTAGTTTTTCAGAGGCTGATGAGTCACTTGCTTTGAATCTTTTCCACGCCTTATCGGTAAGAACTTTATCGGCAGAGTGTCGATCCGACAGAGAACTACTTTTAGAATATGCAATATCGTGTAGGCGACAAGCCTCGTCCAGTTGATTGATCCCTTTATCACCCCTTCTTAAACGTTTTTCTAATTTCGTTCCGGGACCACAGTAATTATAGGAGGGAATATGTAGTTCAAACGGTAGTTTGTCGATAATTTTATTCAAAAGCCCTTCTCCTTCAATTGATTTTCTTTTTTTATGACACTGATTTTGAGTATTATGATCAATCATATTATGGTAAACGTACCTTCTTAGTTGAGGTTTGAAACATGTATGAAAGCAAGTATATAAAAACGAAATGTTTTATTAAGAAAGCTGTTAGTTGTCATTATGCGCTTCGTAAAGCAGTCAGAAGTCATCAAAGTAAAAAATTTTGATTCGAATATAAAAGTCAAAAGAAAGCATGGAACATTGTTTCCAAACAGTATTCGAGGAATTATCGTAGGACCATCAAACTGCGGAAAAACAAATGTAATGCTAAGCATTCTCCTTGATCCTAACGGATTGAAGTTTGAAAATATTTATATTTATTCGAAATCCTTACATCAACCCAAATATCAGTATCTGAAAAAGCTGATTACATCCATCAAAGGGATGGAATACAATGAGTTTTCAAACAATTGTGAGATAATGTCTCCATCGGAGGCTAAAAATAACTCAATATTTATATTTGATGATGTAGCATGTCAGAAACAAAATAACATAAGAGATTATTTTTGCATGGGTCGACACAATGGGGTTGACAGTTTTTATTTATGTCAGTCCTATACCCATATACCGAAACATTTAATTAGAGACAATGCTAATTTTATCATTCTTTTCAAACAAGATGAATTGAATTTGAAGCATGTTTACAAAGATCATATAAACTCGGATATGACATTTAATCAATTTAAAGAGTTGTGTTCACACTGTTGGGCAGATAATTTTGGTTTTCTGGTTATAGACAAGGAAAGCAGTATTGAAAAAGGACGTTACAAAAACAGTTTCAATAAAATTGCAATACTATAAATATACATTTATTATTTAAAAACAATACATTCTGACAACAACACTGTTTGGGGGAGCTTGTTCTTCATTATAATCGAACAAAAAAAAAAAAAAAAAAAAAAAAAAACATAATTTACTTTTTTTTCACTGCTGTCTCAAATTTTGTAAGCACAAAAATAAAATAAAAATTAATGAAACGGTTTTAACTGAACTAGTTAAAACCAAAAATGTTCTTCGAAAAAAATATTTACAACTAAAAACTGGAAACATGATGAGGGGGGCTGTGTTGGAAAATACTTTCAAGCCCATTGTTGAGCCCTTGAAAAAATTGGTTGAAAATGTTGATAAAGTAAAACCACAAAGTAAGGACTATTCGCATGGAATTGTTTACAAGGAAGACCCGCAGCAGAAGTATGACATTAAAACGCCTAAGCGTTCTAAGCTACAATTCAAATCTTTTGATGAAAACGATGAAGAAGAAAAAGATAACGAAGGAATAGGATCACCAACACTAGAAATGAATAGTGTAGATAATTCTTTTTTGTTCAGTACACCAAAAAACTTAGAAACCCCAAATAAAACATCTTCTTTTGATCAAAAAATATTGTCAGAGTCTAATCGTGATACAACATATGGTCCATATTTTGATGCAAATACACATACCATAAAAATGGGGAGATGCAGTTTTGCGATGAATGATCATGATATTATAATTGGCGACGAAACTTTCACTCGAACTCCTGGCCTCATTGAATTAATGCTTAAGAAAAATCCACGTAAACAAAAATATACTAATGATGACTTAGAACAATATGGGAAAATCTTACATAAAACTAATGCACATAGAATTAATCACGACAGTTCATCTCGAATCAAGGCCAATAGAGGTGTAAAATATACTCACATAATTAAGGAACTTATTGACAGGCTTAAAAATGAAAACGGAAAAATAGGCAAATCTTATTCTGATATTACTGAGATGAAATATACAAATAAAAATATTGGATATGTGTACTGGAATGATCCTAATGAACTTGTTAGTCGACTTCGACTTTTAATGGCATCCAAAAACGCTGGAAACAACAACCATCAGAATGAAATCAATTCTATTATTGAAGAACTAAAGGAGTCCAATATTATATATTAGCATTATTTAAAAGCCAAATCCTTTACATATAAGCAATGAACGTTGACAAGTTCGGTAGGAACTCCAACACTTTTTTAAAAACCAGAAGCCTTGTTGGTCCTCCAGGAATAGGATTTAAACTTCTACCGTCTGGTGATTTTGATATGGATGGTAAATATATAAACAATATTGGTAAAAAACCCGAGTACTCACACCAGGCCGCCCCCAAAGGATATGTTGATGGACAAATAACCCTAAAGGAAGCAAGTGTTAGAAAGCACATCGATTCCTCTTTGGAAGAAATCTTAAGAACTATAAATAATGAAATTAGTATACTTAGAAATCACATAGACTCTTCTTTAAAGGAAGCACTAACAACTATGAAGCAGGAAAATATAAACTTACAATCACTTTCGAGAGAACCTTTAGATTTTACGAATGATGCTACTAAAAAGTTTGTTAACGAACAAATTAAAAATAAGATTGAAAAGTTCATTGAGCGGCGTATTTTATATCCGACAGCAACACCATTGGTAGATCGCAAGTAAAGTCTTACTAATTAGTAACCAAACAAAGCTGAAGCCGAAAAGATCTTTAAAATGGACTCCGGACTTATATTAAAAAACATTCGTGATTTTTTAAAATTGAAAGGCCATTCAATATTAGAAGAACACTACGAAGAGTTTTTAAATTGTATTTCTTTGCTTGAAAATTTTGAAAATACAACCTACATTGAAACAATTCATGGACATCACTACTCTAATTGTTGCTGGTCATCCAACCATTGTAAACAAGGACCAGACACTTGTGCCTGTTACATTATAGAAAAACATTTAGTTAGAATTAAGAAACTGATGTTATTTTTATTATTGCAATAAAAAAAATTAAAAAAAACATATAAGTCTTCATTTTTTATTAAACTGAATTCACTCTTTGTAAATATGAGTAAGCGAAAGGTTGTCGAAGAGTTGCATAAGACTGCACGTAGAAATTTTAAACGTCGTCATGTTATTATCAAGGGGTATGATGATTTATGGCAAGCTGATTTGGTTGAAATGATACCTTATAGTGAACAAAACAAAGGTTTCAATTATTTACTGACAGTCATTGATGTCTTTTCCAAATTTGCATGGGTCATACCAATGAAAAACAAAAAAGGTGTAACTATTTCAAAAGGAATGGAAGAAATATTTCTCTTTTCTTCTAGGATTCCTAAAAATTTACAAACGGACGATGGAAAAGAATTTTTCAATTCAAACTTCAAAACCTTGATGGAAAAATATAAAATTAACCATTACTCTACATTTAGTTCATTAAAGGCTTCAATTGTTGAGAGATTTAATAGAACTTTCAAAGATAAAATGTGGAAAGAATTTAGTTTCAATGGCAGTTATAAGTGGATAAATATTTACAAAGAAATACTGCATGAATACAATCACTCTTTTCATCGAACCATTAAATGTAAACCTGCAGATGTTAACAAACAAAATTCAAAGTCGCTATTACCAATTTTCAAAACCAAGAAAGAAGAACTAAGCAAACAAAAATTTAAAGTTGGTGACAAAGTAAGAATCAGCAAGTACAAACATGCATTTGAAAAAGGTTATACACCCAATTGGACTACTGAGGTTTTTAAAATAAGAAAAGTCCAATTAACAAAACCAGTCACATATCTTCTTGAAGACTACCAAGGGAAACCAGTTCAAGGTGGTTTTTACGAACCTGAACTGATGAAAACTAGATGCGCAGATGTATTCCTAGTTGAAAAAGTTTTACAAGCGAGCGGAAATAAAGTTTTAGTGAAATGGTTGGGATTCTCTCCAGAACATAACTCTTGGATCAATAAAAACGAAATTCTGTAAAATAAAAAATAAATTTGATTTTTTAAAACATTGGAATTTGTAATTTTATTTTTATGACATTTCATTTTTCTAAGTTTGTTATTATATACAAAAACATTACACGTTATTTCATTTTCATAAATTTAAGTTCATACGTTGCTCCAACTTGTCTAGTTATTTCAAAGACGTATCCTCCTCCACCAATTGCTGCTATGCTGCTTGTTGAAAGATTTGAATATCTGGCCGGTAAAAAAACCTGTAAATAACTTAATTAATAATAAAAATAAATAATAATAAAAAAACTTACCTTATATTCTCCAAGATCTGCTACAATCCGATCGCCCCACCGTGTTTTTACTTCTTGTAATGAAAAAATATTATATCTAAAATTCATTTGCAAATCAGACAGTTTTTTCGTTGGCTTGAAAACTGTGTTCTCGTTTATTGAGTTTGCCTCTCTCACAGCAAAATCATCCAGGGTAAACATTGAATATTCCACTTCCTCGAAATGCATGATGAAGACGATGAAGAATAATGTTTTCTCTTGATAGCTTCTTGAAACCAACTGTGCTCATCATAAACACATATCTTCCTTTTTATAGAAGTATCCCTCTCAATTTTCGTATACAAATTTTCGTACATAAATTAAGAATGTTCTTGTTCATGTTAATTGAGTAAAAACTTAAACATGAACATGAAAACAATTGTTACCCTTATTATCATTTAAGCTAAGGGGGTACCTAATACAAGAAAATTACGTTTTGGGTTTTAAACGTAAATGATGTTATAAACGTAATTTACGTTTTGGGGTTTTAAACGTAAATCACGTTGTAAACGTAATTTACGTTTTTGGGTTTTAAACGTAAATGATGTTATAAACGTAATTTACGTTTTGGGTTTTAAACGTAAATCATGTTGTAAACGTAATTTACGTTTTGGGCTTTAAACGTAAATCATGTTTTAAACGTAATTTACGTTTTGGGGTTTTTTAATGTAAATAAGGTTGTTAACGTAATGTACGTTTTTATTAAAAATGTCAAATTGGGGTCAAAATGAATTATTTTAAATTTTCAAACAAGGTCTTTGTTCGTCCTTGTAACGTTTTTCTATTCTACTTCCCCGATATACTCCTGATACACAGACACAAGGCACAAACCCCAATAAAAAAATTACTAAATTAAAACCACCCCCAATTTCTATCACCGCATGGCTCACTTCATTTTAAATTTAAGAAATGTCAATTACACTGTAATAAAATTCAACAGCTCCTTTTTAGATTTGAAATCAAAATCCTCCTACATAAAATCTTCAATTTCTGCTTTACTCAACATGCTTTCTGCTAAACATTATCATGATATTCATAACAATTCATCCTAAGAGTGTACATTTTACTTCACATATCATCCGATAAAAAATCACGTCCACGATATACAAAATCATTACGAAACACTTCATAACATCAATCATCAATTTTCCTTCAATACATTTGTCTTATTGTTGTGTTTTGTATTGTACTTCCCCCATGCAAAGGAAATAATACACATAGCGATACTCACAAGTCACAAACCCTATCAACAACAACAAACAATCAAACAAACCACCACCATACTCACTTCACCTTCTTTTCAAAATACACATCTAAGAAATGACCGTTTGATTATTTAAAAAAAATCCAACCGTACCTTGTCAGATTTGAATTTGCTCATTTGTATCGTTCTTTTATTCTTCAACGCACGTAATTTACATAACGATTCTTATCAGGCACAAACCCTATACAAACAAAAAAAAAAAAAAAAAAACAACCACCAATTCACCTACAACCAAAAATTCCGTTACATGTTCAAATTTTCAAATCCTACTAACGTAGAAAAATTCATTCACACACAACATCCTTAAGGTAAAAATCGAAAATTTTATCTTTTCTTTTCGACCTACCTGAGCAGCAACCACCAAAAATCCATTCACACACAACATCCTTAAAATAAAAAAAATCAATAAAAAATAAAAACACCTTGATTTCCCACTCAAAGAAGGGTCACCTTCTAATCAGTGTAATAAAACTAATTAATTCATAAAACCATCACCACTAACACACCGTTTCATTCTCTTTACTTCTTATCAGATTAAAATTTACATAATTTGGTTCCCAGACCCAACCGCACTTCTTCCTACTAATTGCCATTTTCGAATACACACACGATTACTTTGCTGATACAAATAGGTTGTAAAACATTTTCACAACAACCAAATATATGTGTCTATCCGTTACCAGGCGTTGCGATAGGTCATGCGATAACTAATTCGATTTTAAAAGATATACCACAATTGCATATTGTTTTGTTGTAATTGTAATACAAACAAAACAAAAATCATAAAAGTATGACGATAAGAAAGATAAAAAGGGAGAGAAAGGTTAGTGCTTGTGTATTGGTACATAAATACGAATTCATATTTGCATACCATATAAAAATATGAATGTGCAATCAGAAAAAATGGGTAAACATTTCTTAAAAATGTTCGGGGTGGGATTTTTGAGTGTTTTTTGAGTGTTTTTTTGAGGTTTAATTTTTTTTATTTATTCAATACTTTTTATTAGTTTTTTTTTGTATTTAATATAGTTTATCAGTGATTCATTTGTATCTTAAAATTGATCAGTGATTTAAAAAAACAAACCTTAATAAGCCAGTTGGTAACCCTATCGATATTTTTCAGAGAATTGCGGCAATTTGTATTACTCACAACGGCAACCCTGTAAGAGCTGCAAAATCAAAGTATATAGCTTATTAAAATCCATTATTATGGTTCGAAAAAAAGGCAAATATCCTATATTGCCTGTGGTGCACAGGGGCGGACTGGCCCACCAGGCTTCGGGCATTTGCCAGCAAAAAGTGCATAAGAGCCTGTCCAGTAAAAAAATTATTATGGAATTGGTTTTCATGGAGCAAATATAATATTTGTGTGGCCTCGAAATGTCTTTTGGGAGACCTCTACAGTCCGCTTTGTTACGGGCTCTATTACTTATATTTTTTTTTTATTTATTTGTTTATCTACGATATATGTACATATATCAACAGATTCGAAATTATAAATTCTTATATCCTAGAGTTACATTTGGGGTTAAATAAACCAACGACATACAACTTAGGTATGGCTTCATTAAAAAATCTATAACAAAGGCTTAAAGGCTCGCGTAATATATAATTAGTTCTATGCGCTACCTCAAATAGTAAAAGCCTTTGTCTTAAAGCTCTTGAAGGAGCATATATATTTGAGAAGCCCTTTCAGCTCTATTGGGTTCTCCTTAGTTCCTTTGGGGCCTTTTTGCTCTGTTGAAGAACATAACAGCTTGCGCGGAGGCCTCTTCAGTTATATTGGAGGCCCTATAACTCTATATGAGCTCTTTCAAATAGCTCTATTGGAGGCCCCTTTAGTTCCTTTAGGGGTTCCCTTAGCTATGTTGAAGGATCTAACCGCTCGAATGGCGGCCGGAGGCCCTATACAGCTCTGTTTGGGGGGCCCTTTCGTTTCTTTTAGATCTATTAGGTGCTCCTTGGTTCTTTTGAGGGCCTCAAGCTCTGTTAAAGGACCAAACCGATCGTGTGGAGGCCTCTTCAGTTGTTTTGGAGGCCCTACAATTCTATTATAGGGCCTTTCATCTCTATGGGGGCCCCTTTAGTTCTTTTGGGGCCCCATTAGCTCTGATTAAGTACCTTATTGCTCAAGTGAAGTCCTTCTTAGCTAGGTTTGGGGAGCTAAAACCCCATTAGAAGTCCTTTTAGATATACTAAGGGCCCCTCTTGCTCTGTTGAATGACTTAACTGCTTAAGATGAATGCTCTTCAGGTAAAACTAAATAAATTATGTAAAAAAAAATAGGTAAATAGTGTCAAAAACGACTTTCATCTGCCTCAAGAGGTCGGGATGTATTGTTAATTTTTTTATCGAAGACAACTGTAAATAATATTTTTAAAATAATTACCAAGTTTATTAAAGAAGCCATTTCTTAAGAGATCCGTATGGCCGGGGTGTTTTTTTATTCAAATCGATATGACGCCAGATATTTTGATCATGAACCAATGCAGCATCATCATTCGATATGTAACAGATCCTGTGCCCGAAAGACTGATATCGAAACGGGTCTGATTCCCTGTTTATTTCGAAGCTAGGACTTCAGATCATTTTCGATTCATTGAAGAAAAATAAGTCGGCAGGAGTAGATGGTATATCCAATATTGTACTACGACATCTACCTCAGGATGCAGTCGACATTTACACCACATTGTTTAACCACGCACTGAATAACGCATATTATCCAGTGCGTTGGAAGACAGCAGTGGTACATCCTCTCTCTAAAAAGGGGAAGGATAACTTCAATCCGGCAAATCTACGGTCGATAAGTCTCTTTCCGAGTATCAATAAGGTATTCGAAAAAGTTCTCAATAGGGCTTTGTTCAAATGGGCTGAGGACAAAAATATTATTCCTGATAAACAATTCGGCAAAAACAGTGCACGGGTGCCTGTCTGGTTGATTTGGAGAAAGCTTTCGACACCGTATGGTTAGAAGGTCTGTATCTAAAGCTGACCAGACTTGGTATTAGTAAATCATTATTGTATAAACTTTATGATATGCTCAACGGTAGAAAGTTTGTTATCAAGAGTGGCAGTGTAACGTCTACCAAAATATTTGAAATAAAAAATGGTCTGCAGCAGGGAGCGGTTAACTCGCCGATTCTTTTCAACATTTACACTAGCGATCTCATAAGTAGTCTAACTCATGCAATTGCGTATGCCGATGATCTAATAGCGTACAGAACATGTCCAAAAGTTGGAGTTATCAAAATTCTTTTGCAGCGTGACTTCGACAAGATTCAGCAATAATGCGATGACTGGAAGTTGAAAATCAACTTTCAGAAATGCGAAACTATTCTGTTTAGAACCCTTTTGTCTAGAGCTTCTGCGGATACGAGAAAGAACTGGCGAAAATTTGTGATCGTTGGACCCCTTGGACAGCCACTGGCAAGTAAAAGATTCGTGAAGTACCTTGGCATCTGGCTGGATCAATATCTGTATTTCGACAGACATATAGATGCTGCTCTGACTAGGGCTAGGGGAGCCTTTGCCCTGACAAGACGCCTGTTTTACAGCAGCCATCTTGATAGCAGGGTGAAGGTGATTTGTTACATGGCTTTAATCAGGCCGATGATTGCGTATGGATGTCCTGTGTGGTTCAACGTTGCACCATCGCAAATGGAAAAGATTCGGGTATTTGAGAGGCAGTGTCTTAGACGCTGCCTTGGATTGCACAGAACACCAGAGTCAGAGTACATAAAATATTATTCCAACGAGGTTCTACACAACAGGGCTAACATAAACAGAATAGATAATTTTTTAATCAAGCTGATTCGGAGTCATATTGCAAGAGCGATGACTTCAACTAATGGCTTGATTTTCGGGGCTTACTACCCCAAAGATGAATACTACGAAAGTGTGTGTCTAAGCGGATATATCCCACCCGACGCTTTCCTCTTTTTAGACAGTCGAGGGCTGATACAGGATAGTTCGGCGGTACCGCTGATCTACCATGTCAGCCGAAAATCTGTGGATAGGCGACTCCTTTATGGTTGTGACGTCGTCGCAGAAAGCGGAGCAGAGCGCCTTCGGTTCAGTAGGGCTGTGTCCGAAAGGGACCAGATAGATAGATTGGACCAAAATCGCCAGTTCTGGTGGTTGAATGATGTGTAAAATAACTAGTAAAATTTAAAAAATATATAATAATAAAAGTTTACTAATTGAGTTTATTGCCTTGGTTTGACTTGCGCAGGTTTAGGCGTGTCCTTGGCTTTAAAAGTAGGCTAACTAACTCACCTTAGTTCAAAACAATTATGGTGGCACTAAAAAGAAAAAAAACCGTTGCTGTGGCTGTTCTAGTCTTAAGTTATTTTAAGTAGTTTTAAGTGTAGTTTTAAGTTTTATAAAAAAATTAAAAATGATAGATATAATGAGTTTTTCCTAATTTTCTTATTTTTAAGTAATAAATGAATTTCTATAATATTTAAGCTAGGTACGCCGAAAGGCAATAATTTTAAGTTGGTTATGGTATAATTTAGAGCGCTCGCATAGGGCCAGTAAGTTAGTTAAATTATATGTAAGCTAGTTGTTAAGGTTTTTGTCTAGCAAGTACGTAGTTATAAGAAAATTAAAATATAAAAACTTAATATAAAAAAAAAAAACTGATATCAATAACTGTTTGATGCGTTCATTTGCGAGTCTATGAGGTCACTTTAATGCTCTCAAATTACTTGCAACCGAGCGGTATGGACGTTTTGGAAGCGCAACTGGTGGTAACGATGGCAGTGCAGTCTTTGGTAAATATTGATTTTTGCAATGTGGTAAAGATTACTCTGCATCAGGTCAAAATTCAGATTTGATCAAAACTCTTTTATTCAAGATTCTGCATTGAAAATTCTGCTATTCAAAATTCAGTTTTACGAGTTCTGTAAATTATGAAAGAGGAGATTCGAAAATATTAAAAAATCTTGTGCTCTCAAACATTTTTTAAACATTTATTTATAATTACCCAAAGTCATGAACGAATTCTGGATTTATACTACTGATAATAAACATATTTTTTTGAAATTCTGGGCCCTTTTTTGTCGTGGAATACGATAATGCAAATGAATGGCTTATATGCGTGGCAAAAGTAATAATTGCATACGATTAACTTCCACATCCTCCCACTCATCTTAATTTAAATCAATGCTACAACTTTGTGATATTTCTAGGTACTCTTCGTTGGGAGTAATTTTTTTTTGGCCAAGAAGAAGCCAAATCTGGTCACTGTCAGATCTGACGTCACAATAAATGGGAGAAACTTTCGAGTTAATTTTTTAAAATCCCTTTTTCCAATAAATGTGGAAAATTGAGGTCTAAGCACGAAAAATTCGCTGCTAAACTACCATGAACTGAGAATCGATATTTTAAAGCATTGACACAGGTATCTAACACGACATTGTAAACTTCAACTTCGTTTTTTTGTGTTGCATTTAAAATTTGTTTATCTATAGCTTTTTCTCCAGGCATTTGTTTCTTTCTTCATACCTTTGCCAATTGACTATTGAGTATGTATGTTATCAACTTATATTTTTAATAATTTTATAAATTTTATGTTATAAATGGTCCTTTTGCTAAAAGTCTTGGTGGGCCCTTTGACCCCCAGTCCGTCCCTGGTGGTGCAAATACGAAATGAACAAAGTTTAGCTCTGTTGATGGTTTGACACAGGAGATTGTCTATGCTAGAGATACAAGTTTCTCCTTTAGCTAACCCGAGATCGTACGACCAATTGATTGTGCAGTCTCTGATTCTTTGCTTCTTCTCTTCGTTTCTATAAAAAAAATTCAGTCACAAGGACTCGGTGCTGCTAGGCAGTCGCTTCTCCCATAATCAACTTCCAAATGGAAGTCAATCTGAGCGTTATTATCTCCACTGCGTTTATATTGGTAAAAGCTTTTTGGTTCTATGTTTTTGGATTCTGAACATGGATAAGTAATAAGATCAGTTAAGCTTATCTGTAATCCCAATCGGAACCATATAACTTTAATTTTATAATTTGATCGGAAGCTTAGCATTTTTCGGAGAATCGGTAGACACATCTTAATTTGTCTGTAGCCGTGTTTTGGCGTGAAGTGCTTACGCAGCAAACAATAAAACGACTATGTTCACTTTTAACTCATTTTTAGTTTTGGAAATGATGACGTACAGAGGGCGTTGCTAATGGTGTGGAGAAAAATATGATTATCAGAGACAGGCACCAAAACAAATAAATCCGGACCGGAAAGGTAAAATTTAAAATTTTAAAATGTTGAAAAATGTACTTTTATAAAAAAAGCAAGTTGGTCGCATGAAATTCGCGTTTAGAATGAAAATAAAATATTTAGTTCTGTCAGAAGGACAGTGAAAAGCCAGAGTCGGCCTGAGGCTTGTTCGTGTATATTGTCACTTTGGATTGAGAGTACACTAAGTGTAACCAATAGAAATTGCATTTACGCCAAAGGGACAATATACACAAATATTACTGTTATATATATTTGAATTGCTCTGTATAAACACCCCTAAGTCCGTACACTATTAATTATCATACCATAATTATCATTATAGTATACTCATTTAATATACATAATAAGTATATACTAAGCTAGTCTTTAAATATAACCTAAGCTTATGAATTCGCTCTCTCTTACTGTGACCGGCAACCAATAAAGTTGTTAACTTATTAAACGGTGCGTTTTGATTTAACATTGGCGACGAGGATTTTTTTTTAGTAACACAAATCTATAATTTTTTTTTTGTTCACACTTCAAAATGTCTCGTTTGGTGGGTTATATTGAACCGTTTGTAACGGGGAGCAATTTTAAAGCATACGAGGATCGCTTGAGGCAATTCTTCAAGATCAATGACATCAAAGAAGAAGCTGAAACTGCACTTTTTATTACAGTAGTTGGTGGAGAAATCTATGAAATTCTGATGTCTCTGACTATGCCAAAATTGCCTAGTGAAATGAAGTTTAATGATTTAATTGCACTCTTACGAAATCATTTTGCTCCAAAAGAAAATAAGAGGGCCGAGAGATACAAGTTCAATAAAATACAGCAAGAAGATGGTGAGCCGCTATGCGAGTTTATTGTACGGTTAAAGGCAGCAGCACAGACATGCCGTTTTGGTGATTTTGTGGATCATGTGATGAAAGCTGAAGTAAAGGTTGGAGAAGAAAATGAAGGAAATACTGCTGGCATTATGGATCCAAAAGCTGGATTATACAAGACGCACATACTAGATGAAGCTTTAACTGATCGCTTTATAATGGGTGTAAAAAGTGAAAGAATTCAAGAAGTTTTATTAGGAGATGATTCTTTGACGTTTCAAAATTGTTGTGCTAGAGCACTAAATATGGAATCTTCACAACAAGCTTCCAGGTCGATTCAACCTGCGTTCCAAAATGCAGTTTATAGTGGAAACAAAAAATTTAATTTGAAACATCGTGACCCAAGAGCACAGCATGATGATAAAAAGCAGTTTTTAGTTAGTGCTCAAAAAAGTTATCGTGCGAAGAAAAGGGAATGTGGTAGATGTGGTCGTTTAGACCACGTGGATGCAAAGTGTCCCGTCAAGAATTGGCAGTGTTTCGCGTGTAATAAAAAATGGCACTTGGCAGTAAAGTGTCGTTTTAATAAGGCCAACGTGTTTCAAGTTGGTGGTGCAAGCAGCAAAAACCCTTCCCAGCAAATAAAGGTGGTGGTAAATGGTGTGGAGTTATCGATGGAGGTGGACACGGGAGCAGCGGCGACTATTATCAACGAACAGGAGTATTTAGATAAGTTTAATAATTGTAATTTAAAAAAAATAGATTCTAATTTAATTTCGGTCACAGGTTCAAGGTTAAGAGAGCTAGGAACAATAATCGTTGAGGTTAGTTCTGCCAGTCACATGATGTTACAGTTACCACTAGTGGTGGTTCAAGGAGCGATGCCTAGAAAAGTTTTAATTGGACGCACATGGATTGACAAATTGTTTCCAAATTGGAGGAATGCGTTTAAGAACAACCTCATCTCAAAAGTAAGTACCCAGGCAGAGCCTTTAACGCGTATTAAGTTAGAGTTTCGAACCATAACCGTTCAAGAGTTAAATCATCTGATTGTGGGCTATGAGGCCGACATTGTTTTAAAACCTAATCAGACACCTATTTTTCACGCGCCATACCGAGTACCATATAAGTTACGCGATAAAGTAGAGTCCGAATTGGAAAAGTTAGTAAAAGAAGATATATTGATTACGGTAGAATTTAGTAACTGGGCTAGTCCGATAGTTATCGTGCCCAAAAGTGACGGTAGTATTCGTATATGTGTAGATTGTAAGGTCACGCTCAACAAATGTATAGAAATGCAGTACTACCCGTTTCCATGAGCTGATGATATTTTTGCAGGGCTTGCAGGTTGCACACATTTTGCAATCATTGACTTGACCGGTGCTTACCAGCAACTTCGAGTATCGGAAAAATCTCAAGAACTTTTTGTTTTGAATACGCTCCGCGGTCTTTATAAATGCACTCGTTTAATTTATGGCGTTAAATGTGCGCCCGCAATATTCCAGTCGGTGATGGATCGCATTCTCAAGGGATTGCGCAAAGTTTTTTGTTACTTAGATGACATTCTTATTGGAGGTTCTTCTCCTGAAGAATGCGAAGTACTATTGTTTGATGTTTTAAAGAGGTTGAATAAACACAACATTAATATTAATGTTAAAAAGTGTAAATTCATTTTGGATAAAGTCGATTATTTAGGGCATACTTTATCGGCAAAAGGTATCAGCCCAAATAAGAAGAAAGTTGAAGCTATTGTGGATGCACCCCCACCAAAAAATCTCCAACAACTTCAATCGTTTTTAGGTCTCCTACATTATTATAACAAGTTTTTGCCAAATTTATGTAGTAAAGCTTATCCACTTTACAACCTTTTAAAAAAGGAAGTTCATTATGATTGGGACGCTAAATGCCAATCATCATTCGAAAAGTGTAAAAAATTACTTTTAGAAAACAAGATTCTAGAACTGTATGACCCGAAAAAATCTATTGTTGTGATCGCAGATGCAAGTCCTTATGGGGTTGGAGCAATTATGTGCCATATAGTTGACGGTTTGGAGAAACCAGTTTATTTTGCATCATGCACCTTATCTCCGTCTGAACAGAACTACACACAGCTCCATAGGGAAGCCTTAGCAATCATTTTTGCTTTTAAAAAATTCCATACATATATTTACGGTCACGAATTTCAAATATGCTCAGATCACCAAGCTCTCAAAGAAATATTTCACCCTCACAAAGGGAACTCGGCAGTCGCATCGGCACGACTCCATCGTTGGGCGATTATTTTGTCGCAGTATAGTTACACGATTTCGTATAGAAAAGGCTCCAATACGTTTGACATACGTAGATTGTCTCTCGCGTTTACCACTCAAAGAAAATTCTGACATAGAAGTAGCTAATATTTTTTATTTTAGTTCAGAAGAAAGCTTAATTGATATGAATATAGTTCGCACGTTCACAGAAAAAGATGAAATTTTGAAAAATGTTTATAAATATTTACAGTTTGGATGGCCAAAGTTAAATACACCAGATAGTATGGTAGCGTATATTAAAAAACGTAATTCTTTAGCAATTGAAAACGGTTGTATATTTTATGCTCATAGAACAGTAATACCACAAGCTTTGCAAGAATCAGTTCTGCAGTTATTGCATAGAAATCATACAGGAATTATACGCATGAAAATGTTAGCAAGGTCTTTTGTATGGTGGCCTACGTTAGATGCAAGCATACAAGATTTTGTAAAGAGTTGTACGGTATGTGAACAAACCCAAGCCGTACCAAAAGAAATTGTGCATTCCAAGTGGGTAGATGCGGGGTATCCGTTTGATAGAATACATCTACATTTTTTTCACTTTGGCGGAAAAACTTTTCTCATAATAATGGATGCGTATTCAACGTACTGTGAGATAAAACTAATGCCAAAAACATCGGTAACAAATTTGATAGATGTGCTTACAAAATTATTTTTAGTTTTCGGTTTACCAAAGAACATAGTTTCGGACAATGGTCCGCCGTTTAATTCGTTTGTGTTCAAAAAATTTTGTAGCTGTAAGGGAATAAATCTTATGAAGTCGCCCCCATATCACCCGCAATCGAATGGTTTAGCTGAACGTGGAGTTCAGACTGTAAAATCAGTACTAAAAAAAGTTCTGCCTGGAGCTGAAAAATGAGTCTTCGTTAATTAGTAAAGTTGATGAATTTCTGTTAAACTATCGAAATACTCCTACTACAGTGACTGGCAGAACACCCTCCGAAATTATATTTAGTTACGAACCAAAAACATTATTGAATTGTTTAAATGATAGAAAAAATACTAATTATACTGCACATAAAGATTTAAAGTCAGATAAGATATTCATCAAGTCCGATAAAAATGTTAAAAAAGAAATTGAATCGGATTTGAAAAAGAATAATATTTTTGAAATTGGGGAGGAAGTCCTCTACAGAAACCATTTTGTATATATTATGGTTAAATGGATACCAGCTAAAATTATATAAATTGTTAGTAAGAAAACATTTATGATAATTGTTAATAGTTATGAAAGATTTGTACATGTTAACCAAATTAAAAAGAAATATTTACAAAATAAATCATATATAGCTGATATCCAACCCGAAGAATTTAAAGATAACGAAGTTGAAAATGTAAAGGAAAACAAAGTAACTAAGAGGCAAAAGAAAAAGCCAAAATTGAAATTAAAAGATAATCATCAAGTTAATACAGACATCAGAAGGTCTTCTAGAATTAAAAATTTATTTCAAAAAAATTAAATATTATAAATAATTAACTGTGTAACGGAACTTATGTTAAAAAGGGGAAGATGTTATATATATTTGAATTGCTCTGTATAAACACCCCTAAGTCCGTACACTATTAATTATCATACCATAATTATCATTATAGTATACTCATTTAATATACATAATAAGTATATACTAAGCTAGTCTTTAAATATAACCTTAGTTTATGAATTCGATCTCTCTTACTGTGACCGGCAACCAATAAAGTTGTTAACTTATTAAACGGTGCGTTTTGATTTAACAGGCGAGATGCGCCAAAAAATATTGCCAAATTAAAGAAAGTGTATAGGGTATATATTTGAAAGGCAATAGATATTTAAACTTAGTTTGTTGGCAATAGGCAAAGTTTTACTATGGGGCGTGTTAATTCCCCCTGTTGGGTTTTTAACGTCGCCACCCTCACCCTACCATCAGCGCCAGAGTGTACTTTTGTTACACGACCTAAACGCCACTCCGTTGAAGGTAGATTTTCATTTCTGATGACGACCAGGTCATTGATCTTAACATTTTCTTCAGGCGCCTTCCATATATTTCTTTGATGGAGCTTTAAATAATCCTCCTTCCATCGAACATTCCAACAAAACTCAGACAATCAACAAACATTCGCACAAACTCACCAAATACCACCCAAAACTACATTAAGAATACAACGCATGTATATCTGGAGCTTAACCAAATGGAAGAAGTAGATATTGAACATGACAACACCTTCAACTCACCATTCCACTATGTAGTACCACAGCATGCTGTTATAAAAGAATCCAGTACAACGACGAAGTTGCAAGTAGTCTTCAATGCCTCGTTTAATACACCTGAAGGAAGCTCCTTAAATGACCATCTGATGACTGGTCCTAAAACGCAAGCGGATATTATTTCGATTATTTTAAGATAGAGAAAACATAAAATTACCTTCATATCCGATATAGAAAAAATATGTAGGCAAATCCAGATGACGCCTACTATCAGTTGCTTTATTGGCGGGAGGATCCATCGACACCCGTAAAAGTAAAGGTTTTAATGTTTGGCACTGCTCAAACCAAATACATCCAGATTACGAAATTATTATCATCAGCTGGATTTCACCTTCGGAAATGGATCAGCAACGATGAAGAATTTTTAAACTCAGTACGAGAACAAGATCGAGAAACAAATATATCATTCACAATTGGAACATCTGATCACACGAAAACTTTAGGAATGATTTGGTAACCATCATCTAATTCATTTTCATTTCAAAAGATCGTAGTTGACAACATTAACGTACGATTCTTTCGACGACTGCACGTTTGTATGATCCGCTTGGATGGATTGCACCCTACATTATCAAAGCAAAGATCATTATGCAAAAGTTATGGGTAAAAGGTATCACATGGGATGGATCAATTCCAGTAGAACTACAAAAGGAATGGCTCTCTTTTCAGGAGGAATTGACCTTCTTAGAAGACATCCGAATCCCTTGATGGATAAATACCCAAAAAAAACATTAAAAAGGTAGAGCTTCATGGATTTTGCGACGCGTCTAACAAAGCATATGGTGCTGTAATCTACCTTCGCATTTTGGATCACAATGATTGCGTATACATTCATTTATTGTTTTCTAAAAGCTCCAAGATTGGAGCTTTGTGGAGCCGTATTGCTTTCGAAACTACTGAGCTATACCCAGTCAGTACTTTCGTTCAAAAACATAAAAACTTATGCTTGGACTGACTCCACAATTACCCTGTGTTGGATATCTGCACTACCATCAAGATAGAAAACATTCATCGCAAATCGAGTCACAAAAGATCAACGGCTGACAAATATTAGTATTTGGCGACATATCGCTACAAAATTAAACCCAGCAGATCTAGCATCGCGCGGGGTCCTAACATCATACTTAATTAAAAATGATCTTTAGTGGAAAGTACCACATTTTTTCCAAGAGAAATGGGATTTCTCAACAACAGTTCAACCCACTCAACTCGAAACCCAGATTACGAAATTATTATCATCAGCTGGATTTCACCTTCGGAAATGGATCAGCAACGATGAAGAATTTTTAAACTCAGTACGAGAACAAGATCAAGAAACAAATATATCACTCACAATTGGAACATCTGATCACACGAAAACTTTAGGAATCATTTGGTAACCATCATCTGAATAATTTTCATTTCAAAAGATCGTAGTTGACAACATTGTTTTTAAAACGTTCCAATCTTTCGATGACTGCACGTCTGTATGATCCACTTGGATGGATTGCACCCTACATTATCAAAGCAAAGATCATTATGCAACAGTTATGGGTAAAAGGTTCACATAGGATGGATCAATTTCAGTAGAACTACAAAAGGAATGGCTCTCTTTTCAGGAGGAATTGACCTTCTTAGAAGACATCCGAGTCCCTTGATGGATAAATACCCAAAAAAAACATTAAAAAGGTAGAGCTTCATGGATTTTGCGACGCGTCTAACAAAGCATATGGTGCTGTAATCTACCTTCGCATTTTGGATCACAATGATTGCGTATACATTCATTTATTGTTTTCTAAAAGCTCCAAGATTGGAGCTTTGTGGAGCCGTATTGCTTTCGAAACTACTGAGCTATACCCAGTCAGTACTTTCGTTCAAAAACATAAAAACTTATGCTTGGACTGACTCCACAATTACCCTGTGTTGGATATCTGCACTACCATCAAGATGGAAAACATTCATCGCAAATCGAGTCACAAAGGATCAACGGCTGACAAATATTAGTATTTGGCGACATATCGCTACAAAATTAAACCCAGCAGATCTAGCATCGCGCGGGGTCCTAACATCATACTTAATTAAAAATGATCTTTAGTGGAAAGTACCACATTTTTTCCAAGAGAAATGGGATTTCTCAACAACAGTTCAACCCACTCAACTCGAAACCCAGATTACGAAATTATTATCATCAGCTGGATTTCACCTTCGGAAATGGATCAGCAACGATGAAGAATTTTTAAACTCAGTACGAGAACAAGATCAAGAAACAAATATATCACTCACAATTGGAACATCTGATCACACGAAAACTTTAGGAATCCTTTGGTAACCATCATCTGAATCATTTTCATTTCAAAAGATCGTAGTTGACAACATTGTTTTTAAAACGTTCCAATCTTTCGACGACTTCACGTCTGTATGATCCACTTGGATGGATTGCACCCTACATTATCAAAGCAAAGATCATTATGCAACAGTTATGGGTAAAAGGTTCACATAGGAAGGATCAATTTCAGTAGAACTACAAAAGGAATGGCTCTCTTTTCAGGAGGAATTGACCTTCTTAGAAGACATCCGAATCCCTAGATGGATAAATACCAAAAAAAAACATTAAAAAGGTAGAGCTTCATGGATTTTGCGACGCGTAACCAAAGCATATGGTGCTGTAATCTACCTTCGCATTTTGGATCACAATGATTGCGTATACATTCATTTATTTTTTTCTAAAACGAAAGTAGCTCCGGTGAATACAGTTTTATTGCCAAGATTGGAGCTTTGTGGAGCCGTATTGCTTTCGAAACTACTGAGCTATACCCAGTCAGTACTTTCGTTCAAAAACATAAAAACTTATGCTTGGACTGACTCCACAATTACCCTGTGTTGGATATCTGCACTACCATCAAGATGGAAAACATTCATCGCAAATCGAGTCACAAAAGATCAACGGCTGACAAACATTAGTATTTGACGGCATATCGCTACAAAATTAAACCCAGCAGATCTAGCATCGCGCGAGGTCCTAACATCATACTTAATTAACAATGATCTTTAGTGGAAGGTACCACATTTTTTAAAAGAGAAATGGGATTTCTCAACAACAGTTCAACCCACTCAACTCGAAACCCAAGAGGAAAAAAGAGAAATCAAAGTTCACGTTGCCATTGAAGATACGAATGCCATTCTAAATGAAGTACGTAGGAAGTCTAACCTCAACAAAGCCCTTAGAATTATAGCTCTTGTTAAAAGATTAGTCTGCAACACCAGGAAAAGTCCAACTTTTAGAATGACGTCACCCGTTCTGTCACCCATAGAATTGGATACGGCCCTGCGTTTAACAATAAGAAACGTACAACAAGAGATGTTCCTTGATATCATCGACGAAATCGAAAAAAATAAGAAAACAAAACTAAACAAATCCCTTACTCTGTTTATCGACCAATGTGGTATAATACGAATTAATGGTAGACTTCAAAATGCTACACTTACTTATGATCAGATGCACCCTATAATATTAAAATCTGACCATCACTTTACAAAATAAATAATTGCAAATGCAGACGAAGAGACATTCCATAGTAGGTTACAACAGGTGGTTTCATATATACGAAACCAATTCATGGATGCATGATTTGTTACAGATATAAGCCCAAACCAATGCATCAACGGATGGGTAATCTGCCAGCACCTAGAGTCAATGTGTCTCGACCATTCGCTCATACTGGTGTGGATTACGCTGGACGCAATGAAGTTAAGGCCTGGAAAGGAAGGGGTTCAAAGACTTTCAAGGGTTATTTCACCATATTTATATGTCTTTCGACCAAGGCTATTCACCTTGAAGCTGTAACAGACCTCACAACTCAAGCTATCATTGCCGCATTCCGAAGGTTTAGTTTACATTACGAAGAGGACTGTCTAACCTTTATAGTGATTGTGGAACTAACTTCAAAGGTGCCAATATAGAACTGAAAAGAATGTTAAAGGATGTTAAATATAATTACACCGAAATTGCGGCACAAATTGGAATTTCATTCCTCCTGCTTCTCCTCACTTTGGGGGAAACTGGAGTAAAATCAGTGAAATAACACTTGAGACGAATCGCCCGCAACCAAGCGTTAACGTACGAGAAGCTCAGTACACTTCTAGCCCAAATAGAAGCGTGTCTTAACTCGAGACCCTCTGTCCTATAAAAGACAGCTTGGACGATTTCAATGCATTGACACCATCGCACTCAAACGACCCATAACTAAAATTTGCCTACTCCCAAGGAACAACACACACACCGAAAATGCAATTTTGTAAAACAACAAAAATAATATAATGAAGAATCATTTGGAAAATACAACCAATTCAACTTAAAATTATTTAAAACAAAACAACACAATGAATTTAATAAAACCATCATACTCATCGAAATAAATCCATCATTTATTAAAAAATCAACATTCAACACTCAGCTTTAAAAACTCTAATTAATAAATACAACAATCTTAAAGGAAGTAAAAGTAAACAAAATAACTAAAAGGAAAATATATTCAAAATGCACTCAATCGCTCCATAAATCACTCAATCATTCAGCCTAAAAGTTGAAAACAAGCAAACAAATCAAAACAAAACAAAATGTGATTCTACACTACACATTCGCAATTCATTCACAATTCACATTCGCACTTCATTCGCATACATTCACCAACTCAGTAATCAAAGCAAATATATACCTACTCACTCATTTCATTTGTCGTAAGGGAAAACCGCTTTTGGAAATAAAATCACTATACATTCACTAAAAATTTTACCATATTCAGTCAAACACTCAATAATAAGGTGCATTCACCCACTCAATATTGAAATTCATATCTATACAAAGGTAAAATGAATTAATAATGCATTAAAATCTTAACCATAGATTAAACAATCATATAATACTTAGATTTACATACTCACGCATAAAAAATACATAGCCTAATTTAGTGCTTATACATACAGGGTGATGGGTATAACATGCACCAAAAAGCTTGACCGTGTAAGACAAGAAAAAAATCGTATGGTAGGTGGGGTCTATTTATCACCGTTTAGGCGGGAGGGGCAATTTTCTAAAAAATTGACTTAAATCAGAAAAAAAATGATTTAAAAACAACGGTGAATGATACAAAGACTTGTTATACCTTTTTGAAAAGCCAGAAAACTACTCTTTTATTTTGTTTTTAAATTAAGTTGTTTAAGTAAACAGTTTTAAAAAAATTAATTTTCAAACTCAAAATTTTGAAAAAAAACTAAAAAAAAAATTTTTAAACAAATTTTTTTCAAAATTTTATGTAATTAACTATTATTTTTATTTTCAAAATTCAATGCTCCTATTAATTTTTAGTCAAAAACAGAAAACCTGTAAATTTTAATCAGATAAAATAAAAAACGCGGTATTTTAATACTAATTCAAAATGGTTTATTAAACTGTGAATGCTGAACTTAGACAAGTTTCATTTTACTTTAATTCATTCGTTTTCATGCAATGTTCTTTCTTTTACAATTCTCTTATTCTCTTATACTTAATATAACTAAGCAATAGCATCGGTCAATGCAATCTACTACACCCCTTCTCGATGCGTCAGTCCCAATTTTTCTGAAAGGTACTTCAACTGTTGATTAGGCAGTGACTTCGTTAAAATATCCGCTTCTTGATCTCTCGTGTTTATGTACTGCAATGAGACTTCTCCATCCTCAATCTTCTGCCGAATAAAGTGATGCCTTACATCATCAACTAAGAACTGCCCCCCTAATCCAGGGTGTTACGTGGACCGTGCCTATTGGATGGTTTGCAGCCAGGGGGTATACCGGCTGTATTATAACGGTACCTCTTTGACACCAGGTCAAATCAAAGAGTAACTACGACCTTATTATATCATGCGGAGCTCTGATATGGCGGACTCAATTTCTCTAGCTAATCGTGGGAACAAAATTTAAATGTCAAAAAAAAACAAAAAACAACAAAAATTTTAAGAACTTCTTCATTCCGCGGGATGCTACCGCGAATGAAATTGCAGATCGCATGGAGAAAGACCTCCATGGAGACGATCCGAGACCGGGATGTAGCAAATATACGTGGAGAAAACCTCCTACAGAAGTGCAAAACCGGACAGAACGTCGAGACGCAGAGTCAACTGGTCAAGGGAGAATACCTCCCGGGCTAGGAAACGATGCTTATCGAAAGCAACCATCCACAGGTTCAGGGAGAATACCTCCCAAACCAGTGAAAGATGGAAAACAGAAAAGTGAAGAGAAAACAACAACAGCTTCACAAGAAAAAGCACCTCCATCTACATCGGGCGTGGGCAAAGACCACTTCAAAGCCAGAAAAAGCCGAAAACGAAATAGCCAACCACTACCACCACTTGGCAAGCCGGGCGCGCTTGATGACCCGTATAGAAGAGGCTTAAATGGAGCAGCCACCAGATGGTTTCTTAGATTCATTGGTGAGGGCATGACCTCCCAAGATGCCAGGAAAAGAGTGGATGAGAGGAAAACCCAATCAAACAGTGGTCCCCAAACAAGCCAACAGGGTAAGAGGAACAGTACCTATATATCTCCTCCCCAAAGGCTGGACACAAAGAAAATTAAAATGGTGGATTCACTGGCAGCGGGAACACATACCGTCCATGAATCGGGTACTCAGAGGCAGCAGACGTACGCAAGCGCGACAAAAACAGTGCGAATAGCTGTACTTCCTGAAGAATATCCTCAAGTCACATTGAGCTCGGATGAACTTACTGTACTTGAGGAAGCCATCATAGATGAAGTGTCCATCGGATATGAGCATAAGCTCAAGTTTGAAGGCCTTCACTTCAGAAATGGTCTACTGGTGGTCGATTGCGCAGGTCAAGAAACTGCAGACTGGTTGAGGGATAGAGCCTCAAAACTCAAATCGTGAAAAGGCATCAAAAAAACCTCATGCTATGGAGACGACATTCCAAAGATGCACACGATTACGCTCTTCCTCCCGAGAAGCATCGGCCAAGATGACAAAAAGTCCCTAGCCCTCATTCAAGCCCAAAACGACGCGACGGACTAAATGTCCAAGCGTGGAAGGTATTGAGAAGCAAAGAGGAAGGAAAAGGGCAGCTGCTTGTTATCGGGATTGACGGCCGATCGGCAGACACTATCACTAGGGAGAACCATGAACTCCACTACAAATTTGTGTTATGACCACCCATATTATTAAATCATTTCGTTTTATTATAAACAAAGTCAAGATAAATATTATGCTGAGTTGACAACTTCTTTGTCTTCACTTCTTATTGTTATCTCTGAATAATGTATACTTTGTATTAAATTGCAGGACGCCAACTTCTTTGGCGTCACAACCAAATTGTAAGAATGTATTTTTAGAATCAGTCTCAATAAACATCTCAAAGTGAAAAGTCGTCTCTCTTGTTCTGTATCATTGTATAAATTTAAAACTAAATCGTAACATAAAATTGGTGTCAGAAGTAAAATGCATATTTTTATATCATTCCTATCATACCTATCCATTCACCAGTGAGTATTATTTCATCAGTAAAAGAAAAAAAATTATTATTTGTGTACTGTGCGCGTAATTTATATTTTTTTTTGAATTGTGTTGTTCTAAATTCAATTTCTTTTGTGTGGTATTCATTACAGTGTGAATCATTTGGTAAAGCGTATAGCATATCTGATTTTCGTTTGCTTTATTAAGAAATATACATAATAAAATCATTTGGTATAGCGTATAGCATATCTGATTTTCGTTTGCTTTATTAAGGAATATAAATATACAAAATAAAATGTCGGAATTAGGTGAAAATGATCAATTCGAAATTCATTCTGAACATAATTCAGAAAATTTAATCGAAGATCTCCCAATAACATTCTTGATAAAATTTATCAAACGCTTTGACGGTTCAAGAGATGAACTACCTTCATTTATTTCAGATTGCAATAAAGCAATCAGTCTTGCGTCAAACTCGCAAAAACCCATTCTCCTTAACTACATCGAGACTCAAATTTCAGGCAAGGCTAAAGCTGCTTGTCTTAATCGCAAATTCGAGAATTGGGACGAGTTAAATATATTTTTAAAAACTATGTACCAAGACAGTAAGCATTATTCGCAATTACTTTGCGAGCTTACAAACTTGAAACAAAATTTT
The DNA here is from genome assembly GCA_951217065.1 of Baccha elongata. Taxonomy (NCBI): domain Eukaryota; kingdom Metazoa; phylum Arthropoda; class Insecta; order Diptera; family Syrphidae; genus Baccha; species Baccha elongata. The sequence continues at coordinate 175,586 of CATNUY010000144.1, forward strand.
GATGAGACTGTTACACAATTTGTGTTTCGTATAGAAACGTGTTTAAAAAGAACAATCAATGCTACACAGCAACAAAATGTTAAGAAATCATCTCTCGAAGGCAGACTAGAAATTCTTAACGAAATTGTTCTCAATCGTTTTATTTATTTTTCGTCTCCAAATATATCTAACATTTTACGAGTGCGTGAAATAAAAACTCTCAATGAAGCTATTTCAATAGCAATAGCCGAAGAACAGGTTGCAAATATGTATCAAAGAAAGCAAAACCAAAAATATTCAAATAACTCAAATTATAAATCAAATTTCAATAATTCAACGCCTGTTCATACAAAAGAACATACTCGCAATACTAATCTTCATATAGTTCAAAGCAAAAATGAATCAAGCTCAAATCAAACTAATAGTAATGTTAAATTCTGCAAATATTGCAAGAAAAATGGACATTTAATAGATGAATGTCGCCGACGAATTTATAATAACAATAAAAAACAACAACAATCAAAAAACCCCAATCCGACTTCATTTCAAGTTGTCCAAATGGAGTCAATGAAACCAAACGAGGCAACAGACAATCAATAATTGAAAATATTCTATTTTCAGAAACAAATTCATACGTCCTTATTCCATGTACAGAATCAAAAAATCAAACCCTCAAACTCCTCCTAGATACAGGAGCAAACATTTCAATTGTTGAATCTCAATCACTACAACCTCAAACTGTTGTTCATCATGACGAGCAAATTCTTTTAAATGGAATTAGTCAAAACAGCCCCATTAAAACAGCAGGCTACTCAAATCTTTCACTCAGTTTTTCTAATAAATCACTCCTTTATAAATTCCATGTATTAACTACAGAATCAAATATTCCTTTCGATGGAATCCTCGGAAATGATTTCCTTAAATCTATGGATGCGATTATCGACTACAAAATCCAATGTCTCCGTTTTAAATACGGTAATATTCAAATCAATTCAGACGAAAGTTCTCCAAATTCTAAACTTATCGAAATCGAACCTCGTACTGAAAAACTTATTTCAATTCGTATAACAAATCCTCATATAAAAGAAGGCATTCTTCCAGAGTTATATTTGCAAGAAGGTGTATTTTTGTCAAGAGCCATTACTCAAGTAAATAATGATTCTCATGCTCTTGCTTCAATTCTAAACACCACCGAAAATCCTATAACTTTTCAAAATCTTTCCTGTGAATTGGAACCATTATCTACTTTAGTTCCATTGAAAAAATCAAGTAAATTCAATCGTTTTCAAGATCTTGAAGCTAATTTAAGACTTGATCATTTAAATAATGAAGAAAAATTTCATATCATAGAAATATGTGAAGAATTCAATGACATTTTTCATTTAAAAGGAGATGTTCTCACTTCTACATCAACTATTCAACACGAAATAGTTACAAATAATTCAGGTCCAATAGCGGCAAAAACGTACCGTTATCCCGAAAAGCATAAAGAAGAAGTTAATAAGCAAATAAAAAAAATGCTAATTCAAGAAATCATTAAGCCCTCCGTATCTCCATGGTCCGCTCCACTGTGGGTGGTTCCAAAGAAAATTGACGCTTCAGGTCAACAAAAATGGCGCGTTGTTGTGGATTATAGAAAATTAAATAACATCACGATTGGTGATGCTTTTCCTCTCCCAAATATTGTTGATATTTTGGATCAACTAAGTCATTCTAACTACTTCACAACACTCGACTTAACGTCTGGCTTTCATCAAATTAAAGTTCAACCAGAAGATCGTTCCAAAACCGCTTTCTCAACTCCCGATGGGCATTATGAGTTTATTCGTATGCCTTTCGGACTAAAAAATGCTCCATCAGTCTTTCAAAGATTGATGAATAATGTTTTATCAGGCCTACAAGGGTTACAATGTTTTGTCTATTTAGACGACATTGTCATTTATGCGTCTTCATTGAATGATCACCAATCCAAACTTCGGAATGTGTTCCAAAGACTTCGTCTTCATAATTTGAAACTCCAACCAGATAAATGTGAGTTTATGAGAAAAGAAGTTATCTATTTAGGTCACAAAATCACAAACCAAGGTGTCAAACCAAATTCTGAAAAAATTGACGCTGTATGTCAGTTTCCAATTCCTACTAATATCAAAGATATACAATCTTTCTTAGGCCTCGCAGGCTACTATCGACGTTTCATTGAAAATTTTTCAAAAATAACTCGACCTCTAACAAATCTTTTAAAAAAAGATGTTCCTTTTCTATGGGGGAAAGAGCAACAATCGGCATTCGATTGTCTTAAAACGAAACTTACATCCGAGCCAATTTTACAATACCCGGATTTCTCAAAAGAATTCATCATTACTACGGATGCGTCAAATTTCGCTATAGGTGCCATATTGAGCCAAGGTGAAGTTGGTTCAGATTTGCCTATTTCCTACGCAAGTAGAACACTTAATAGACAAGAGTCAAATTACAGCACAACAGAAAGAGAACTTCTCGCAATCGTGTGGGGTGTTAATCACTTTCGCCCATATTTATATGGTAGACGATTCAAAATCGTAACAGACCACAGACCACTAGTTTGGTTATTTAACGTAAAAGATCCAGGTTCCAAGTTAGTCCGATGGAGATTAAAACTTGAGCAGTACGATTATGAAGTACAATACAAACCTGGTCTGAAAAATTCAAACGCAGACTGCTTATCTCGTATTCGAAAAGAAAACACAACTACCATCTCTTATGTAGAAACTAAAGAAACATTCAATGACTATGTTAAATTCTACTATAATTCTCTTTCGCCACATATTCACGATTTTAAGGAACTCGAAGAAAATGTCCTTAACTCAAAAGAAACAGTAGCTTATATTACTGCTATTGACCTTTCAAATGAAAATATCCATACTGATACTATATTATCAAACTCCATCAATACTGAAGTAATACGAAATGTTCCACATGAGTTATATTCAAATTACAAAACAATTAGTAAAACCAACCAAAATTTTTATCACTGTTTTATAAGAAACCATTTCTATGAAAAACCCTCCTATTCAGATTTCTTCTATACAATACAAAACTTACGTATTAAATTGGAACTGAATAATGAATCTACTATCTCTATTGCAAATCCAAGCGATGAATTCAATCAATTCAAATATCAAAAATGTAAAGATATTATTCTTTTTATATTTAGAAATACTAAAATCAGTATCTCATTATACAAAAACGTTATCAAAACTCCAACTCCTGAACAAATCCCAGTAATTTTAAAGGAAAATCATGATTTACCATTATCTGGTCATTGCGGATATCAAAGAATGTTTAAAAGAATATCACAAAAATACAAATGGCATAAAATGCGTAATCAAATCAAAAAATATATCAAAGAGTGTCAATCTTGTCAGTTAAACAAAACTATGAGACGAATTAATAAAGCTCCAATGGAAATTACTAGTACAAGTAATAAGCCATTCGAAAGACTAGCTCTGGACATAGTAGGTCCGTTACCTTTATCCGAAAATGGAAATAAATATATTCTTACTATGCAAGATGACTTGACAAAGTTCTCTTATGCCATACCCATAGTAAATCATGTAGCAGAAACTGTTGCGGATAACCTTGTTAATTTCATAACTATGTTTGGAATCCCAAAATCCATCTTAACTGATCAAGGAACTGATTTTACATCGCAAGTTATAAAAAATCTAACAAAATTGTTTCACATGAAGCACATAATTACTAGTGCTTACCATCCTCAATCCAACGGTGCCCTAGAAAGGTCACACTCAACACTTAAAGACTATCTAAAGCATTATATTAATCAAAATCAAACTAATTGGGATAGATATATTCCATTAGCAATGTTTTCATATAACACTCATATTCATTCATCAACAAAGTTCACACCATATGAACTCTTATTTGGTCATAAGCCTATATTACCAAGTTCTTTAACAGAATACCCTGAATTTAAATATACGTATGAGACATACTGTGATCAATTAAAATATAGATTGAACAGAACTCATCAAATCGCTAGAGAAAATTTATTGAATGGAAAACAAAAATCAAAAGATAATTATGATCGAAATGTTCATAATCCGACTTATTTTGCTAATGACTTAGTATACTTAAAAAATAATTTAACTAAAGCCGGAACTTCCCGAAAACTTACTCCTAACTATAAAGGTCCCTATAAGATCTTAGAGATTCATGATAACAGAAATGTTACCCTAGAAATAAAAAATAAACGAGTTAAAGTCCATGTAAATCGTATTAAACATGCTCACATACCTTAACTATTCCATGAAATTTTCAATTTTATTAAACTTATACAACGAAAATTTCGTTACAGGTTTTCCATATCACGAGTGAATGCCGAAAATTTCAAAGTTAATTCAATCACCAATGGTAGTGGGTTATTCTATGAAAACCTAGGAAATGTCAGATTTTATTCTGATCATTGGCAATTAGTCACATATACTGATATATCATTTTATAAAAAAAAATTGGACTTGATTCAGAAGATATATGAAAAATCTAAATCCTTATGCGAGAAAAATTCTCTCAAAACATTAGACGTTCATTGTTCTCAGATACTTATGACTTCTTATCACTACAAGTAACGAAACTTATTCAGAAAGAAGAAACTCTAGCTCATTTAATTAATAGTCATAGGACTAAAAGAGGTATTTTTAATGGCGGAGGTTACGCCTTGAATTGGTTATTTGGCGTTCCCGATGCGGATGATGCAAAATATTATAGCGAAGCTATAAAACAAGTGGAAGAAGACGATACCAAAGTCCAAATACTTATGAAAGAACAAATTCAAATTTTAAAGACCACTATAACAAATTTTAATGAATCAATTAGCATTCTAAAGGTGCACGAAAATGTCTTTAACGACAATATCAAAAAATTCAATTATTTCATAAATAAAGTAAACCAAGAGGAAGAGATGCTCCAAAATTCAATAATAATTGAAAGTCAGTTAAATGAACTGACATACTTAGTAAATGAATTGAATGAACAATACGATCAATTAACTAATTCTGTACTTTTCGCGAAAACACAAATAATTCATCCAAGTATTATTACTCCGAAAAAACTTATTGATGAAATGAAAAAAAATATACTCTTCCTTTCAGACAGTAAAACATTCCCAATACCCTTGAACTATGAAAACGCATATAAGTTGTTAGATATTTCCAAATTAACTGGATTTTACCAAAATAATAAACTTGTTTTCATTATTCAAATTCCTCTTCCTAGAATAAACAAATTCAATTTATATCAAATATTTCCTTTGCCTATCCCCAAAAATATATCCACATATGCATTTATAAATCCAGCTTTTCCTTATTTAGCCATGTCAAAAACTAAAATGCATTATGCTCAATTAACTGACTTTAATAATTGTAAAGATTTATCTGAATTTGATAAAATTTGCGAAATTCAAATGATACACTCTAACTACGATAGACCGCTTTGTGAGACAAAACTACTAACTGCAACTCACAAAAATATACCATCTTCATGTCGTACTTACCTAGTAACAGGAACGATAGCAGTATGGCATCCACTGAAGTCAAATAAATGGATTTTTGTACTGAGCGAACCAGATCGACTCACCATAGATTGCAAAGATACTGAAATCTTTGATCAACTCATACACTCAACTGGAATCCTAACCCTAAACGAAGGATGCAGAGCGTACACAAAGTACAACCAGCTTATATCCCGAGGAAAAATTACAACTAGTTATACAAATGTGATTCCCGAAATCAACATCTTAGAAGACGACTGTTGCAAAACTTTAAACACAACAACATCCAATATCACGATGTCTTTGTCACCGATACATATAACCAATGTTCGACTGGATGAATTAAAACAGGCATCTCATAGAATAGATATACTTAAAGAACATATTAATAATATATTACAAAAACCTCACGTTAATCATAAGACTAATTGGCTTCTCATTACAGGCCAAGTTATACTACTTACGTTGGCTTTTATACTACTGAGAAAGGTTTTATCATTTTTTGGAGTTTTCACGCTCCTCAAACTCCTATTTTGCTGTAAATCAGAACATCATAGAGAGGCTGCAGTTATCAATGATATACCTGATAATATATCATTAAGGAACCGTATGGTCATCAGAAGTAGACGACCATTATCCATTAGAGATGGATTTTCCACTGCAGACTAAATTATAAGTTAAGATTAAATTATATAAAATATAAAATTAAGAAAAAAATATAAATAAGTTGAGCCTTAAAAATTAGTTAAGCCTAATTTTTCATTTAAAAGGGGAGGTGTTATGACCACCCATATTATTAAATCATTTCGTTTTATTATAAACAAAGTCAAGATAAATATTATGCTGAGTTGACAACTTCTTTGTCTTCACTTCTTATTGTTATCTCTGAATAATGTATACTTTGTATTAAATTGCAGGACGCCAACTTCTTTGGCGTCACAACCAAATTGTAAGAATGTATTTTTAGAATCAGTCTCAATAAACATCTCAAAGTGAAAAGTCGTCTCTCTTGTTCTGTATCATTGTATAAATTTAAAACTAAATCGTAACATTTGGCAAAATATATGTGTCAGGCCTTAAAAAGCCAAATGAGAACAAAATGACACAAAAGCCAACGGAGAACCAGGTACCCGTTAAAACCTCCTCTGAAGCAACTTCCTCTGATGCAAACCACCCATCCAGCTCCCAAACTCAACCATCCCAACCAAAACTCCCTACCCATGACCTAACCTTACCCGCCACAATCCCCACAACTCCCACATTACCTACCATCCTAAACCAAATATCCCTATCCCTACCCACACCCCAAGAGGAAGACACTGACCGTCAAATCCTGGTCATAGAGGATGAGCCATCGAAGATGGAAATAGAGGGAGATCTAGGGGGCATGGACCTCTCTCCCGTTCCAGAAGACCTGGAAGAAATACTTCCCACGGAAGAGGAAGAAGATCATCTGCTGGCGGATGAGGGGGCAGTTGCCCTCAAAAACTAACAAAGATGACTGGACGCGGGAACAGCACCAAAATAGCCCAAATAAACATCCACCACGCAAAGGCGGCTTCGGTTTGTTAAGGACAACCTAGGGCTGGTGCTGGTTCAGGAACCCTAGATAAACAGGGATCAAGTAAGGGGTCTTAATAATAAAGACTCACAGGTAATATGGGACACGAGGCAAGCCTCACCCAGAGCATGCATAATAATAAGAAAAAATATTAACTTTATATGTCTTTCAGAATTTATGACGCGGGATTTAGTACCCATCCAGGCCCAAATAAACATCGAGGGCAACCCCCGCACCCTAATAATAGCATCTGCCTACTTCGCTGGAGATGACGACAACATACCTCCAGTGGAAGTTAGAAAACTAGCTGAGTACTGCAGCCAAAGAAGGACTCCGCTGATGATTTGCTGCGACGCGAACGCCCACCACACAACATGGGGTAGTAGCGACATCAATCAAAGGGGTGAGTATCTTTTAGACTTTATTCTTGAAAAAAATCTAGATTTATTCAATGTAGGGAATACCCCAACTTTTGTAACTAGGTTTAGAGAAGAAGTCCTTGATATAACTTTTATGTCTCCGAGCCTAAGTAGTCTAATTGAGGATTGGAGAGTATCCAATTAGCCCTCAATGTCTGACCATAAAATTATAACTTTTTCTCTTAGAGGCCTTCACACAGATAATACCTCTGGAAGAAACCCTACGAAGACAAACTGGAATTTATTTACAAATGTCCTGAGGAATAACTTAGAACAATAAGGTCCAGCTAAAACGACAAATTGTCACCTTGAACTAGAACATTTTGTTGGTGAATTGAACGGAGCTATTAGTGACGCGTACGAAACTAGTTGCCCTGTGAAATCCACCAAAAAACAAAAAGATGCTCCTTGGTGGAACAAAACTCTTTCAAAATTAAGATTCAAGGTAAGAAAACTATTCAATGATGCCAAAAGAACTGGAAATTGGGTACATTACACTGAAGAGCTAACAAATTATAATAAAGAGATTAGAAGAGCAAAGAGAGGCAGTTTTGCAGCTTTTTGCGAGCGTATCTCATCTACACCTGCAGCATCTAGACTGCATAAAGCTTTAGCAAAAACAACAACTTTAACATCAGTAGCGCTTAGGAACCAAGATGGTAGCTTCACTGAGAATGAATAACAGAAAGTAAACCTGCTCTTAAAAACCCATTTCCCTGGCAGCATATTATCACAGAATAATAATCTAGAGAGAATACCTCTCAAGACAACCAGAGTAGACTGGAAAATGGCCACATCGATCTGTACGGGAAAAAGAATTGAATGGGCTATTAATACCTTTCAACCTTTTAAGTCACTCGGAGTGGATAGCATCTTTCCAGCTTTACTGCAAAAAGGGAAGGAAGAATTACTTCCACATATCATTAGCATCTTTCGAAGTACATTGCAATTGGGTATATACCAAGCATTTGGAGAAGAGCTAAGGTCATCTTTATTCCAAAAATTGGGAAGAAAGACACAACACATCCAAAGTCATTCAGGCCTATAAGTCTAACATCTTTCCTACTGAAAACTTTGGAAAAAATAATAGATAACTTCATAAGATTTGAAGTATTAATACATATGCCTTTAAACCATCGCCAGCATGCGTATAGAGCTGGCAGATCAACCGAGACAGCACTGTACGAGCTCACAAATACCTTGCAAAAAGCGAAGGATGTAAAAGAAACAGCTTTATGTGCCTTTCTAGATATAGAAGGAGCTTTTGACAACACATCCCATGAAGCAGTTACCCTAGCCCTAACAAGGAAATGCGTTCCCACCACAATATCCAGATGGATTGGTGAAATGTTGAGCACAAGAACGGCTGAGGCATATGCTGGACAAAACATCCAGAGTATCATCACTACAAGAGGATGCCCTCAGGGAGGGGTACTTTCACCCTTGCTGTGGAGCCTAGTTGTAGATGAACTATTAGAATGTCTTACTTCACAGGGCATACGATGCATCGGCCTTGCTGATGACATTGTTATTACAGCCTATGAATAGTTCGAAGAAGTCCTCTGTGATATAATACAGAAAGGGCTGACAATCACAAGAAAATGGTGTGTTTCAGTGGGACTAAGTATAAATCCTTCAAAAACCACGATCGTACCATTCACAAAGAAAAGACTTTTACCACATATGAGAGCAATCACATTAGCTGGTGAGATAATAGAAATGAAGAGCAAGGTAAAATATCTAGGTATTACACTAGACAGTAAACTCCTCTGGAATAAGCATGTAGAACAAACTGGACTGGAGGGAACTGGACCAGGTAAAATCATAAGTGTCAGAGAGAAAGACTCTCTTTCTAAGTCAATGCCTTTAATAGATATACCAAGAGATGACATGGTCAAGAAGTACAACTTCGAAAAACAATATAGTTTGGAGTTGAGTAATAAGAAAGAATGCGTAGACGAATCAATAAATTATACCTACCAAACAAATGCCATCAAAAGGTACACTGATGGATCGAGAACAGCTGAAGGGACTGGCGCAGGCATATTTGGGCCAAAAACCAAACTCTCTGTGCCGATGGGACAGTCTTGTAGCATATTTCAAGCGGAAATAAACGCCATAAGAAAGTGTGCAGAGCTAAATATCGAAAAAAACTACCGTAAACGAAACATTGCAATTATGTCAGACAGTCAAGCTGCACTAAAAACCATAAACTCGTACGCCATTAAATCCAAACTGGTATGGGATTGCGTAGAACAACTAAACGAGTTAGGCAAACTAAACAAAATTATACTTTATTGGGTACCAGGCCATGAAGGTATCCAAGGTTATGAAGAGGCAAACTCTTTGGCAAAGATAGGGGTAAAAACGGCACACATGGGGCCAGAATCCTACTGCGGTGTTGGCGAAAATGTGATTAAAAACAAAATCAAAACAGAAGAGGAGTCCAAAAGAAACATTACCTGGAACGGACTTCCTAAGCTAAGACAGGCAAAAATGCTACTTGGGAGCTACAACAAAGTAAGATTCAAAGACTGCATTGGCTTAAGTAGAAATAACCTAAGAATAATCACGGGCTTCCTCACGGGCCACTGCAAACTCAAAAGACACCTGAGTATCATCGGTATAACAAACGATCCGATATGCAGATTCTGTAATGAACACGAGGAAACTCCAGACCATCTAATTGGAAAATCTAATTGGAAAATCTAATCTAAAAAAGACTCACACATCTGGGGCGTTACCAGATAGAAGAGAGCGAACTACCCTCTCTGAAGATACTCCAATTACTAAAATTCATCAAGGCCATAGGACTTGAAGAAGAGCTGTAGTATGAGAGTTCTCATCCGGCTCTAGATGGGGGCACAATAGACCTTAAGGTCGCAGTGTATCTAACCCCACCATTAATTCATTCCCCCATTCATTACATCAATGTGTTTCAACCTTTTATTTTCCATGTTGTACGCCATCTTTATGCATCCTTGGTTGTCCTCAAATATAGGTATAGAATCAACTTCAATTAGCAAATCAGTCAGCAACCTCCGCAACCAAACACCTTCCTGCACAGCAAGCGACAATGCAACATATTCAGCTTCCGTAGTTGAGCAAGCAACAATCTGCTGTTTCTTTGACGTCCAGCTGACAACATTTCCAAAAGCTTTGAATAAAAACCCACTTATTGACTTTCTGTCGGTCTCATCCAAAGCGTAATCTGCATCCACAAACCCCACCAACGGTTTTTCTCCAAGATTTTTGGTATACAACAATTCATAATCCATGGTAGCTTTAAGGTATCGAACTAACCTTTTCGCACACTGCCAGTGTATTATACATACCTGGCGAGTCTTGGTAACGACTCAGTTGTGATATGGCAAAACATACATATGGTCTGCTACAGAGCATCATATACATCACCTTTCCAATGAGCTCTCTATATGGAACGCTAATTTTCATGTTGTCATCATCGATTCTCTTCAAACGTACTGACGGGTCCATAGGAGAAGACACTCCATTACAATCTTCCATATTCATAAACGTCAGTAAGTTTTTAATTGATTTTCTTTGAGACATACTCAACCATGATTCTTCAATATTATAATTTATCGCAATACCAAGGAATTGATCAAGCTCTTTCGATTCTTTCATCTCAAATTCCCTTGTCAACATAATCTTGACTACACTGTGATCATCTTTGTTTTCCGAAACTAATAATAGATCATCAACATATAAGACTAAATAGCTAACATGTCCGTTATTCTGTCTAACATATACACAGTAATCGTGTTGTGATCTGGTAAATCCAATTTTTACCGCTGTATCGTGAAATTTCCGATACCAACAAAGAGGTCCATATAATGATTTTTTTAATTTACAAATCATACCTTGTTTTACATTCATGCCTTCAGGAACTGGCATGTACACGCACTCTTCCAACTCTCCATTTAAGAAGGCTGACCGAACATCCATTTGACAAATCAAATACCCTTTATTAATTGCCACTGACATAACAGTGCGTATAGCTGCCAACCGTGCGTATGTTTGGTCGTAATCAATGCCATACTTTTGGTTACATCCCCTTGCAACCAACCGTGCTCTGTATGTATGAGGTTTACCATCTTTGTCTGTCTTTAGCTTAAAGACACATCTGCAGCTGATTATTTCCATGTCCTGTCTTCTCTCCACCAATTCAAATGTTTCGTTCTTTCGCAATGAACGCAACTCATCCATAATAGCAGCTCTCCACTGTTCCCGATCTGGCCTCAAATCAATTTCATTAAAATTGTTTGGTTCAGCTGAAAAATGAAATTCCGACAAATTTATTTGCTCAAAATTATTATTGTATGCTAACTTGCCTGGAATCCTGCGCTCACGACCGCTTTGCCTTTGATTAACCAAAGTTTGATGCTGCCGGAGCGCCATTTGTGGTACATCCTCAGAAGCAGATTCAAAACTAGAATCATTTGAATCCTCGCTTTCCTGCAGCACCGTTTGTTCACTGTCTACATCGTTATCAACAGTCGACTGCTCGCTTTCCTGCACCACCGTTTCTTCAAGGTCTACCTACACTTCATCATCAGCAGCTGCTTCACACTTCACTGGAACCCCTTCTGGAACTGACGTCCACTTTTCAGCAACAAAAACGTTCTTTGACTCCTCGCTGTCTTTCCCCTTCGCCGGATAACATGTTTCATCGAATTTCACATTCCTCGCAACAACAATTTTTCGTGAATCTGAATCCCACAATCTATAACCATTGATTCTATAGCCCACCATAATCATCGCTTTGCTTTTAGCATCAAACTTGTCTCTCTTTACCTTAGGAACCAGTGCAAATGCTTGACATCCAAATATGCGTAACTTCTTTTCGTCTGGTTTTACACCATACCATAGTTCTGCAGGTGTTTTGCCGATAATATACTTCCATTGACTTCTGTTCAGCAAATAATTTGCAGTTAGTACTGCTTCTCCCCACATTCCCTTTTTCACGCCTTAATCTATCATCATTGTCCTTGCTTTCTCTACAACGCTTCTGTTGAAACGCTCTGCAACACCGTTTTGTTTTGGGCAATAACCCACTGTAGGTTCTAGTTGAATACCTTGGTCACATCTTAAGTAAGCAATTCGACATCCAAACTTTGCAGTGGCATGACTTTCAAATTTCTTGAAGCACTGAAACACCTCCGACTTTCGTCGTATCATAAACACATGAGAAAAGTGACTAAAATCATCGATAAAAGTCACAAAGTACTTATGACCTTCATGTGTACTTGGCGTGATTGGACCACAAACATCCGTGTGAATTCTTTCGAGAACTCTTCCAGTGATCGGCCTTTTCTTTAAAAAAGGCATTTCTGCCTGTTTACCTTTAATACATGGATAGCACGAAACCTTTTCCGCATTAGCCTCCAAACCGGTTACCATGCTTCCTTATTGTCATATATGAATCATTGACGTGACCCAGCCTCCGATGCCATACGTCATCCATCTTACACAAGTTGAGTTGAGTATTTGAGGGATATAATTTCAACTCATACAATCCATTTGACAACATAACATCAGCAACAGTTACTCCATTGAATTTTATTAACGCTTTGTTTCCACGAATAAAATAAATGTCAAGACCTTTTTCTTGAAGTGATTTTATTGACAGCAGATTTACTCTTAATTCCTTAGCATACAGTACCTCATTCACCTCGATAGCAACATTCCTTCCATCAACTACAGTGTGTCCTTTCAAAATACCCATGTGCGTTGCCTTCAATGCACCGCCCTGCTCAGCGGTACTAATTACCAAATGCCTCTCCAGCTCCGTTACTTCAGTCAAAGCGTCATTCATTTGTTGCATGCGGTGTGCTGCCTGAGTCTAACAACCATATGTTCTGTTCAGCGTTCCGATTTGCCACCATAAATGCTACAGCACTCTTGATTTTTTAGAGGACGCACCTCTCTTCCTAAAATTGGATTTAGGGCCTCTTTGTGGAAAATAAAAACTTTCGTGTCCCCTTCTCTTGCATCTGAATCATTCTCCTGCAAAGCGTGCCGAAAAAGCTGATTCGCCACCAACATTGACATTGACACTTTCTTTGTGAACTTGCTGTCGCATTTCTTCATTCAACAAACGAGACTTGGCATACTCCAATGTCAAACTATCATCCGGCATATTTTCAAGTGCCGTTATAAGCGGCTGAAAATCTTCTGGAAACGATTTAAACAAATAATAAATTATTTCGGTACCTTCTAGTTTTGCAACCGCTGCAGTACACTCGTCAAATTTTGTGAAGTGATTTTTCATGTCACTCTCCAATTCATGTTTTAACCTATCCAAACGTGTACGTCACATATTCTGCTTTGCCATATTCGTTTCTGAGAATGTAGAAACAAGTGCGCTCCACATATCACTTGCTGTAGATTTCCCTTTAATATACTATATATAATTAAATGTTTTGCCTTTGAGTTTTTTTCTTCCCATTTTGTAGATGCACTTTGGTCACCAGCTGCCGTTACCTCTGGTTTCTTTTGAGAAAGCACATCAAGAACATTTTGCGCTTCAAGAAAGTTCTCGACACGATACTTCCATGAATCAAAATTGCGCACATCAAAAGGCTTTATTTTAGTAAAAACTAATTCCATAACGTTTGACATAATATTTTCATGAGAGATCTGGGCCCATAACCTGTAGATCTTAATCAGATAAAATAAAACACGCGGTATTTTAATACTAATTCAAAATGGTTTATTAAACTGTGAATGCTAAACTTAGACAAGTTTCATTTTACTTTAATTTATTCGTTTTCATGCAATGTTCTTTCTTTTACAATTCTCTTATTCCCTTGTACTTAATATAACTAAGCAATAGCGTCGGTCATTTAAGCAATGCAATCTAGTACAAAACCGGATGCCAAAATGTATCTTAGTTTTTGAGAAATTAAAAAAAGTTAAAAGTAAAACTACTAAGTAAAGTAAAAATCTAATTCTTTTTTTTTATTATTTGATTAAAATCGGATTGTATGTAATAAAAAATAAAAAAGAGATAATCCCCTAATTAATACTTGGCCTGAGCAGGTCAAATTTGGGAAAACCAAACAAAAAAGTGTTTTTCTTGGAAAAAAATACTTCTAGTTTTTCTTAATTTCTCAAAAACTAAGATACATTTTGGGATCCGGTTTTCTGTTTTTGACTAAAAATTAATAAGAACATTGAATTTTGAAAATAAAAATAATAGTTAATCAGATAAAATTTTGAAAAAAATTAGTTTAAAATTTTTTTTTTTATTTTTTTTTTTAGTTTGAAAATTAATTTGGCACGAGTACGATAACTTTGGCGCCAAGAATTGATAACTGTTTTTTGTAGAACAGATCAATACAAGCATTTTTAGGTGGGGGATCTATCTCCCTCCGTTTGGGCGGGAGGGGCAATTTTATAAAAACAGTGCTAAAAATTTAAAACAAATATTTCAAAATAACGGTAATACTTACAACTAAGTTTTATATCTTTCTTTTTTTAAAGCCAATACTTTTTTCTATTAGATGTTTTTTAAATCAAGTGAAACCTATGCATAGTCTTTGAAAATACGGACTTTAAACTAAAAATTGCGAAAAAAAGGTAAAAAAAAATTTGAAGTGTGGTTTTTCAAAACTGTAACATAAAATACTACTTTTTTTATAAAATTCGTTGCTCATATTAATTTTGAATCATAAACTGAAAACAAAATGATTTTATGTTTTCTGGTTTTTGAGAAAATGGAAAATTACTAAAACAACTTTTTTATTGGATACTTGTTTTATAAACAGTGAGGTATGTAAGGGGAGGCATGCTGCCCCCCTGCAACCCCCCTGCTTGGACACACTATAGGATTTGGGGTGGGTGCGAGGTTGGGTGTATGCAAAGTTTCTGTTGCATTTAAAGATGCCCAAGCATCATTACAAAAACGAACCTACGTACAACATTCACCGTATACCAAAAAAAAAGAAAACTCTTATAAGAAAGTAGTTTTAGTATTTTTTCCATTTCTCAAAAACCAGAAAACATAAAATCATTTTGTTTTCAGTTTATTATTAAAAATTAATATGAGCAACGAATTTTATAAAAAAAAGTAGTATTTTATTTTACAGTTTTGAAAAATCACACTTCAAAGTTTTTTTTTTACCTTTTTTTTCGCAATTTTTGAGTTTAAAGTCCGTTTTTTCAAAGACTATGCATAGGTTTCACTTGATTTAAAAAACATCTAAAAGAAAAAAGTATTGGCTTTAAAAAAAATATAAAACTTAGTTGTAAGTATTACCGTTATTTTTTAAATATTTGTTTTAAATTTTTAGCACTGTTTTTATAAAACTGCCCCTCCCGCCCAAACGGAGGGAGATAGACCCCCCACTCATAGTAAAAAATGCTTGTATTGAACTGTTCTACAAAAAAACTGTTATGAATTCCTGGCGCCAAAGTTATCGTACTCTCCCCATTAATTTTTTTAAAAATATTCACTTAAACAACTTAATTTAAAAATTTAATAAAAGAGCAGTTTTATGGCTTTGTAAACAAATATAACAACGCTTTGTATCATTCACCGTTGTTTTTAAATAATTTGTTTTCTGATTTAAGTCAATGTTTTAGAAAATTGCCCCTCCCGCCTAAACGGAGGGAAATAGACCCCCCCTCCCAAACGATTTTTTTCTTGTCTTAACCTCTTCTACACGCTCAAGCATTTTGGTGCATCTTATACCAATCACCCTGTATATTACAGTCACACTCAAATCCATGTTTTTTCGCACTCATTAAATACATATGTGCAATAATTATATTGAAAACAACCATACAGTCCACTAATAATTAAACAGGCATACCAACACGGAAAATAAAATTGGAAAAAATAAGAAATCCATACAAAATTCAACTCTATGTAGGTATAGTACCTATGTATGTACCTATTCTCGTCATACGAAAGCAAATCTAAAGAAAATTACGCCAAGATCCTTTGAATTCATCGATCATACAATACACAAACGAAACTAATCCAAGTCGACTATCATAAACAACTTCTATCCAACAACAATAAAAATGCGCTCAACCTGCAGAAGTCATCGAAATACGAACTACGACTACATTCAAGCTAGTGATCTCGACCGTCACCCTAACTTAGTACAAAATATAAAAACGTCTTAATAATATATTCAGGTTACATCGAAGTAACAAAATATCAACCCACAACTATCCCAGCATCATAATCGATCCAAATATATTACATAAAAACGAGAAAAGTACAAACACACAAATCAATTATACTAAAATTATTTATTGAAAACTTTTGTACGGATGCAACACCTAGTGATAACACAACCTGCACAGTAATCTATTATTTGATTACCCAAAACCAAACCATCCAACTCAAGTGTTATTATTCGTCTTTTATGCGGTCCTTCTCGTCTTTAAAATCTATCGTCATTCGCTAAAACGAGAAATTCAATAAAATCCAAGCATCGCCTGCGTCTCTCTGGGTGGATATGCTGCTTGTCAAGACTGTGCCGAAATCGTTTGTAGTCCACATTTGCCAATGACAATATTGATCGGTCGCATAGAACACCAATTTACCAGGTAGAAACAGTGTGAATATACTAGAGACTCATCCGAAGAATCTCTACACGGAGGGTCGATTTGCAGAAGCTGATTTGTTATAAAAAATGGAGGAAATTATCACTCAAACTCATATGCGTGTTAGCCCGAAATCGAAGATAGAAAAAATAACAACATAAATAAAATCGTCAAAGTTCAGTTTGAAGTTTGAATTGTCAAAGGCATGACAGGGAAGCAAATCTACTACGATCAATCGGAGTATGTTCACAAGGTGAAAATGTCGATAAAGCAGTTCTGATGACGTACTGCACTCGACTGATGTTTACACGAAAGGTTTTTTTTTTTTTTTTTTATGAAATTAATCATAATAAGGGCCAATCTTTTCAGCTCTGGTTAAATCTCTGGTTTGGTCACCATAGATATATTATAACCAGTGATTTTGAAACTTGGTTAACCATAGTTCGTCTTTTCACCATTTTGTTAACTTTGGTTACCAAACCAGAGATCGTTCCAGTTTTCCTGTTATTCCAGATGTCAAACGGAATCTCCGGTTAAAGTTTGTTGATATTGTTGGTTGTGTTTTGTGTTTCGTCTTTCAATAATTTTTCCAGTGAGTATTTTATTAAGGTATTTATGCATTTAGATGATAATATATAATAATATTTCAGATTTAAAATGCTCGCAGCAAAGCGTACATCCAATTTCTCAAAAAGTGAAGAGGAAAAACTTATAAGTTTGGCGTTGAAATACAAAAACGTACTGGAAAACAAAAAAAACAGATGCAACATCAACAAAAGCCAAAAATGCAGCTTGGGAGAAGATTGCCGAAATTTTTAATTCGTCTTCGGATAAGGTAAGCGCTGATACAATTTAAAATCTAATTGCTTTGATACAGACAATAGCTATTTTATTGTTCCAATAAAATTATTCTCAGTCAGATTTAAGTTAATCTTTGCTTGACTTTTTGATTCTAGACTTTTTGATTTTACTACTTTGTGACGTAAAAAAATATTAACAGCTTTCAAAAAACTACTAGGAATACCTAGATTATATCTTTATATTTCGGATATTTGTGTATTACAATTATAATCAAAATAAACAACCCCGAACAAGAGCTGTACCCACAGGTAGCCACTTCAATATCTGACTGCCAAAATGTTGTCAATCCCGTTGACAAAGATGGCACATTTTATCGACCCACCACCCTAATCAAGGTTCACTTTCAGCAATCCATGACTATTCCAACTAGTTCCATGTGTAGCTTCTCTATGGCGTATTCTTAGAATTCCACCCTCCAGTCACTGTCTGTAATAATAATTACTAGAGGTCAAAAATACACAACACACAACTCTGTCTCGAGAAAAAGCATATAACATGCATAAAAATCATCAACGAGGAACTGCCAAAAGTTGTGTGGATAGAATCGCGATGTTTTTCTATTCTGATTCTATATTCTGGATAAAATATTAATTGATTCATTCGAAACAAACGCATTCTGGTAATAACACAGCGTATTATATTCTGCCATTTGCTTTTCAATACTCGCTTTACGATCTTCATACTTCATGGTGTGTTGCTTTTATTAAAC
The DNA here is from genome assembly GCA_951217065.1 of Baccha elongata. Lineage (NCBI taxonomy): Eukaryota > Metazoa > Arthropoda > Insecta > Diptera > Syrphidae > Baccha > Baccha elongata. Next base: position 194,242 of record CATNUY010000144.1, read on the forward strand.
TATGACAGTTTCAATAAAAATCCAATTCAAACTCGAGTCCAGCTAATTTTAAAGTACCTGAAGACACATAACTTATGTTGACATTCTGATAATTGTTTGTTTTAAGTGATGAGTTACAGATTCCAAGATAAAAGCAAAAAACCGAAAAAAAACCGAAAGAACAAAATGTATCTCTTCACTGCCGCAAGCACTCCGTTCGGATTCTTGGGGGCTTTTGTTTTGGGTCATCCAAGATACCTCTGAGTATGTGTGCCAAATTTCAAAACAGTTGAATTGATTTCCATTGAAGAACCTTTATTGACTGGGATATAACAGAAAGTTTTATACGATCTAAAAAGAATTTGTTTCTTACATCGCTGACAGATATCGATAGAGTAGCTCAAATAATATTAATTATCGCTGCGTGATATTTTGATTTACAGCAGTGTTTGATTAAATTTTGTATACCTACTTGTATAATTGTGTAAGAATCAAAATTCAATTTCTAGTGATAGAACAATAATTACATTCTAATAGGTAGGAAGGAAGGACTTACTTTATATCTTTGTGGAAGGCAATAAGTTTAATTTATCTAAATACTAGTGGATCCCAGGGCGCGTTGCTACGCCCAAAAAAAAATTATTATTAAAATAAATTTATAATTTTTTTATTCAATTGTAAACATATGGTTGACAACACACATGTCAATTTGTTTACCTTAACTCGCCCCAGCAAAATACCTAGATCTACTTCAGGGCGAGTTTAGAGCGACCCCAGGTTTCAAAGAACAGAGAATTTGTTACCCAGCGCGAGTTGAGGTTTTTCAAAACACGCTTTGGGGCGACTTCAGGGTGACCTCAGGGAACACAACTAGTAATAGCTAACGATATTGCAATGTCTTCTAAATAAAAAAAAAATAATAAAAAAATGTTTATAGTTGACTTATGTTATCAATAGTTAATTATTGTCGTTCCTATGATCCAAAATAGTTACGATTTGTAACTATGAGAATACTATGAGAATGAAAAGTATAGAATTGGACATAAAACTGAAGGAAAAACAGTTATTAACAGGGCCGGAACTGTTTAAGATGATGTAATGTACATATTGTTATTTTTTTTACTTTTTTTTATTGTTTACCTTTTTTAAATTAATTTTTTTATTTGAAGTGATACCTGATACTTTATTTTTTATAAGCCTATTTTTAAGATTGTGATGATTTTTTTTTATGTTTTTTATTATGTATATATGTATTTACCTGCAAAGATTAAGATTGTGATGAATTTTTTTTATGTTTTTTATTATGTATATAAGTTTTTTTTTCGTTTTGATTTCTGTTAACAGAACAAACTTTTTAAGTTAACATGTTGTTAAAAAACACAAATATGAATAAAATAAAAAATATGTTTGTTTCATATGAGCTTTTACGTTTATTTCAATCGATTAAGGAAGGAATTATGAGTAAAGGGAGGAACATTATGAATAGCTGTTTGGATGCAGAAGTCCGGGGAAGTAATCAGCCAACAAAACTGCACGAACATTGTCGACAGTATCACGCTCCGATCTTATCACATCTATTGCTTCAACAGGTGGTATGTCCAATTCGTGTCCATCGGGGGGGATTTCTTCGTTAAAGTTTACTGCTATATTATGCAGAACTGCCGTTGCGACGATTACATCCTGGACTGTTTCCATTTTAATTCTCATTTGGAGTGACAAAACAGGAAAACGTTTCTTCCATACACCGTATTGTCTCTCAACTAGATTTTGACTTCTGATAATGGATTCATTGTACAATTGCTCAGTTGAATTTGTACATTGAAGCAAAGGTGTTGCCATATAAGATGTGTTAGTATATCCAGAATTAGCAACCAAAATGTAGTTTCTGAAATCATTCCTCTCTAGCCGCATCTTTAGAGCCGAATTGTTAAAGACGGTTTGATCATGCGAAGATCCAGGCCAACGTGCAACTATGTTCAAAAATTTCAAATTTCATTATAATCAAAATAAACAACCCCGAACAAGAGCTGTACCCACAGGTAGCCACTTCAATATCTGACTGCCAAAATGTTGTCAATCCCGTTGACAAAGATGGCACATTTTATCGACCCACCACCCTAATCAAGGTTCACTTTCAGCAATCCATGACTATTCCAACTAGTTCCATGTGTAGCTTCTCTATGGCGTATTCTTGGAATTCCACCCTCCAGTCACTGTCTGTAATAATAATTACTAGAGGTCAAAAATACACAACACACAACTCTGTCTCGAGAAAAAGCATATAACATGCATAAAAATCATCAACGAGGAACTGCCAAAAGTTGTGTGGATAGAATCGCGATGTTTTTCTATTCTGATTCTATATTCTGGATAAAATATTAATTGATTCATTCGAAACAAACGCATTCTGGTAATAACACAGCGTATTATATTCTGCCATTTGCTTTTCAATACTCGCTTTACGATCTTCATACTTCATGGTGTGTTGCTTTTATTAAACTATGACAGTTTCAATAAAAATCCAATTCAAACTCGAGTCCAGCTAATTTTAAAGTACCTGAAGACACATAACTTATGTTGACATTCTGATAATTGTTTGTTTTAAGTGATGAGTTACAGATTCCAAGATAAAAGCAAAAAACCGAAAAAAAACCGAAAGAACAAAATGTATCTCTTCACTGCCGCAAGCACTCCGTTCGGATTCTTGGGGGCTTTTGTTTTGGGTCATCCAAGATACCTCTGAGTATGTGTGCCAAATTTCAAAACAGTTGAATTGATTTCCATTGAAGAACCTTTATTGACTGGGATATAACAGAAAGTTTTATACGATCTAAAAAGAATTTGTTTCTTACATCGCTGACAGATATCGATAGAGTAGCTCAAATAATATTAATTATCGCTGCGTGATATTTTGATTTACAGCAGTGTTTGATTAAATTTTGTATACCTACTTGTATAATTGTGTAAGAATCAAAATTCAATTTCTAGTGATAGAACAATAATTACATTCTAATAGGTAGGAAGGAAGGACTTACTTTATATCTTTGTGGAAGGCAATAAGTTTAATTTATCTAAATACTAGTGGATCCCAGGGCGCGTTGCTACGCCCAAAAAAAAATTATTATTAAAATAAATTTATAATTTTTTTATTCAATTGTAAACATATGGTTGACAACACACATGTCAATTTGTTTACCTTAACTCGCCCCAGCAAAATACCTAGATCTACTTCAGGGCGAGTTTAGAGCGACCCCAGGTTTCAAAGAACAGAGAATTTGTTACCCAGCGCGAGTTGAGGTTTTTCAAAACACGCTTTGGGGCGACTTCAGGGTGACCTCAGGGAACACAACTAGTAATAGCTAACGATATTGCAATGTCTTCTAAATAAAAAAAAAATAATAAAAAAATGTTTATAGTTGACTTATGTTATCAATAGTTAATTATTGTCGTTCCTATGATCCAAAATAGTTACGATTTGTAACTATGAGAATACTATGAGAATGAAAAGTATAGAATTGGACATAAAACTGAAGGAAAAACAGTTATTAACAGGGCCGGAACTGTTTAAGATGATGTAATGTACATATTGTTATTTTTTTTACTTTTTTTTATTGTTTACCTTTTTTAAATTAATTTTTTTATTTGAAGTGATACCTGATACTTTATTTTTTATAAGCCTATTTTTAAGATTGTGATGATTTTTTTTTATGTTTTTTATTATGTATATATGTATTTACCTGCAAAGATTAAGATTGTGATGAATTTTTTTTATGTTTTTTATTATGTATATAAGTTTTTTTTTCGTTTTGATTTCTGTTAACAGAACAAACTTTGTAAGTTAACATGTTGTTAAAAAACACAAATATGAATAAAATAAAAAATATGTTTGTTTCATATGAGCTTTTACGTTTATTTCAATCGATTAAGGAAGGAATTATGAGTAAAGGGAGGAACATTATGAATAGCTGTTTGGATGCAGAAGTCCGGGGAAGTAATCAGCCAACAAAACTGCACGAACATTGTCGACAGTATCACGCTCCGATCTTATCACATCTATTGCTTCAACAGGTGGTATGTCCAATTCGTGTCCATCGGGGGGGATTTCTTCGTTAAAGTTTACTGCTATATTATGCAGAACTGCCGTTGCGACGATTACATCCTGGACTGTTTCCATTTTAATTCTCATTTGGAGTGACAAAACAGGAAAACGTTTCTTCCATACACCGTATTGTCTCTCAACTAGATTTTGACTTCTGATAATGGATTCATTGTACAATTGCTCAGTTGAATTTGTACATTGAAGCAAAGGTGTTGCCATATAAGATGTGTTAGTATATCCAGAATTAGCAACCAAAATGTAGTTTCTGAAATCATTCCTCTCTAGCCGCATCTTTAGAGCCGAATTGTTAAAGACGGTTTGATCATGCGAAGATCCAGGCCAACGTGCAACTATGTTCAAAAATTTCAAATTAGCTGAACTAACACTTTGCACGTTAAGTGAAAAGAATCCTTTTCTGTTCCTAAAATGCTCTGCATTATTTCCGCCTTAAAATATAAAAGAACAAGTTTTGATATTTTTCTTTTAACGGGTTTTTTTCATTTTTTTAAAGTTGTGACTCACCAGGAGACTCAATTTTCACGTGAGTGCAGTCAATTGCTCCAATCGTGCGGGGAAATTTAGCTAATTTATAGAAAGCGTAACTAGCTTCGGCCAATTCTACATCGGATTCTGGCATTTTTATAAAATCTTTGCGCAGAGAAGCGATCGCAAAAGAGACTTGCCTTATCACATTGGAAATGGCAGCTTTCGATACACCAGAAAAATCTCCGACTGAAATAAGCATTGTTCCTAATGCATAGAAGCGAAGTGCAATTAGTAATTTTGCCATTGGAGTTATATTGCGCTTTCTGAAAAATGTAGGTTTGGTTTTAGTTACAAATAGAGAAATATGGTTCTTATGAAAACTTCACATTTGGCTTTTATTTTCTAATTTGTCTCGTATCAGAACTAATAAATTACCCACAGTTGATTTTTGGAGCCGAAAACGACGAAAGAAATCAATATCATCCCATTTATTGAAATGGTCAATTCTTTCGTACATGTTGTACTGACGCCTTTCAACAACAAGTTCTTCTTCGCTATCTTCATTACTCCATGAATCCCAAATAAAATTTCCAAAAGAACTAATCAAATATAAACTGTTTATAATTTTTAATAATAATTTGTAATAATAATTTTTGATTTCTATTTTTCCTTCACTACGAGCCAGAAAATACAATTGAAATAAAAAATGTCAACAAATATATTCGCTAATCATAGAATTTCTGTGGTTAACCAAGCAAATTTGACTGGTAAACGAAATCTCTGTTAACCATAGATTCTCTGGTTAAATTTTTGCTGAAAAGATCAAATCTCTGTTAACCGACTGGAATAATGACACTAATCAAAGAAAATCAGCTGGTTAACGTAATATATGGTAACCACAGATTCTCTGGTTAAAATTTTGTTGAAAAGACAAAATCTATGGTTACCAGCTGAAATAATCAATGATTAAACTTAACCAGAGCTGAAAAGACTGGCCCTAAGGGCCAGTTTTTCATTCCTCAGTTAAACAGTCAGTAAGTACTCAATCCTCAGTTAGTGAAAAATTTGATTTTTCGACAGTCAGTTAGCACTTATCCCTAGGAATAAATGCCTTAACTGTGGAATAAAGTTATTTGTTCGTTTCGCAGACAGTTAAGAAGTTATTCCTCGGAATAAATTGTTGAACTGTCAAAAAAGTACCGTTTATTAGATTTTGGAAAAGTAAAATAATTTGTGTGTGACGGAGATAGTATATGCATGCTTGTCTCCACCTGGGTCAAGACACTGAAATCATCAATACTACCTTTAAACAAGAAGAACTTGAAATTTGTTGCTTGGTTGTACATTCCACAACATAAAATAGTTGTATTTTGTTTTGTTTTATGTTTTCTATTTATTCTCATTTAAATAAATATATAAAATCTTTTTTTAAACTAACTGAGCCTTAAAATTCTTATCATTTGGACGATCTCCTTCGCAATTTGGGAACTACCGATTGCCTGTTGGTTTCGATACCAAAGATTCACATATGCTTGCAATGAAGAGAAGATGGGGTAGTGCTGAACAATAGCAGCAACGAATTGGCCTTAATTTTTGTTTGTAATTTGGTTTGAAAAGAGATTTGAGTTTCAGTAGAGGTACTTGCTGTTTGTTGGAAGAGCTTGGAATTGACTGTTCTGGTGATCAAATTAAAATAGCCTTAGTAGTGTCAGTACTACAAGGACGAGTTGAAGAAAGTTTTATGGAGGTGGTGGTAGTGGCCGAGTCCTTGCAGGCAACCTCGTTGTATAATTCAGCGGAGGAATTGTTGATATCTTCAACACATCCATCGCCCACAGAGTACTAAAGAAACACACAATTTAAATCGTGTTTTATATTATTTTCAATAAACAAAACTTACAACTTTATCCTTCGAGTGACACACACAGGTAGGGGATTACAATAAAGCTTTCACAATATGCATTTTAATTTATATATACGACAAATATATAATTGATTTGATTTGTAAAACGAATTTAACTTTGTGGCCGATTTGAAAGTTTTATTTTAGTACGATTAAAAAACAAGAATGACAAATTTGATACCGATATATTTGTGAAAGTAAACAAATAATGACATTTGATTTTAAAGAAGGTATGTCTATTCACTCGATCGCATACTTATAAACAGCTGAAGCATTTTCTCACTCTAACACTGTGAAGTTGGATGTAGTTAATTTTGTTGTTCTGTGGAATAGATAACTGGCTCTTTTTTATTGCTTGAAAAATCCAACAGTGTTATCAGACTGTTAAAGAGTCAGTTAATTTTATTCTTCTCATAGCTAACTGACTGTTTAAATGACGAATGAAAAATTGGCCCTAAAACAATTTATTGAAAATTATTTGTTTCGTTCATTAATTAAATTTCTATTTTCATGTGAGACATCAAAATACTCATAAGGTTATCAATCATGGAAAACTCAACATTGAATGAAGAAGACGTTTACTATGTGCACTGGCGGGGGAGAATGTTGAATGCTGTCATAATCTCTAAGTGACGACGCATCCTGTACGCAGCCATTTACTAACCTTGCCAACTTCAAAACACCTCCTAATGTTGGTACAAAATAACGAATAGACCAAAGTTATATGGAGGTCAAATAAATGCCTTTACTGGATATTTTGAATTGAAAGTTTTTATTTGTTTTACTTTTTGCTAGTTTTAGATTGAGTTTTGGAAGTTATTTAGAGTGCAATTTTTAGCGATTTTTATATCGAAATAAAAGCATCAAATCAGGCAATAACTGTAACGAAAAAGTTGTTTTTTCTCGAAAACGGCTTTAAAGATTTTGATAAAACTTGACATTAGTGATACGGTATTAACGGGTTTCAGGTTGAAACAGTCATTTCTAATAAACAGTTTTAAAGGCTCAACGGATCTTAACCAATTAGTTAATTACTCAATTTTTTCATAACTTTTCTACAAAAAAAATAAATTGATTAAAAAACTTATATTTTGAAAATTTAATATTTTAAGAACTAATAATTAATGATTCTTTTTTTAAATTTAGTTTTGGCATATATTGGCAATTCCAACATAGTTTTAATATGTTGAAATTGACTTGCCCGAAATTGTTTATGAAAATACTTTGAAACAGATGTTTTGTTAAATAAATTGTAGATAATATTTAAAAATAACTGGCATATCAAAACTCTGGCTTGTTAGAAGTTAGTTTTCAAAGTTATTTATTTATTTTTATAATTGCTGCATTTTATATTAATTGAAAGAATTAAAAAAAACTATTTCATATACCTACATAAAATTGAAATACGACAACAAGTTTGTGCGACCCAGTCGTGCTTTTTTTTTTTTGTATCTCATGCCACAACGTCCTTCGTATTTTAAGTGGAGCATCGTTTTTAAGCGTCTGCTCAAAAAACCTAAATGACCCAACATCATTATTAAACAAACACGCATTAAATCTCTGTCCACAAATAATTGCATCTCCACAAGCAAACACTGCAACGATCACGTAAATGAGGTCGGCATCAAGCGAACGCAAGATCAACGAGTGTCGATTGTAATCGACAATCGCAATATCTATTTATGAATTTAGCGATCGTTAACCGATGTTTATCGATTGTCGATCCATAGTCGACAATCGTAATAGGGGTCAATTGCATTTCTATAAACATAGAATTAATTTAGAGCCAAAAGCTCATTTCGTTTATTTCGACAGACGAACGATGTTTTTTCTTCAAAAATGCTTTTTCGTTTGCCCTTAACTAAAAAATAAACTTCACTGGTAACAAAGTTGTAAAAGTGGGCGGCGAAAAAAACAATTCTTCATGCATTTTTGTTTTTTTTTTGCAGCAAATAAATCATTAATGTCTCAGTAAGTATTTTGTTAACCTGAAAAATGGTGTTAAATTGTTAAAATCGATAAATATACTGCAGGATTAATTTTGTAATTTTTAAAAGACAAACTAAAGAAAACATTATGAAATACATTTTTAATTGTCATCGCGAACCCCAGTGTTCATCGAAATTCTGAGTTATTTTTTGTATCATTTTACGCTATCCAAACCTCACCCCAAAGAACAAATTTTAGCACTTGTTGGTTGTTGCCATGAACGTGAATGTCAGTAACCAGTTTTCATAATAAATTTACCTACAGCAAGACCATCATGGAACATACTTTTTTGCATAATATCCTTTTGATCCGAAAACGAGCAAGTGAACAAAAAAAAAAAAGTAGAATACCTACTCACATATGGACAAATAAAACTAGGGAAACAGACAAATGTTTTCCAAAAAACTGCAGGATGGAATGAATAAAAACCGCCAAAGCGTGAAAATTTCCACCAACACAGGCAGCAGAACAGAATGTCCGGGGAAATGGCAGTTATTTTTATGGACACCATAACCATGAGATCCGCATTAATTGTCGCTGCGACTCCAGAGTTCAGAGTGCTTTTATTTTGGTATTGTGTTGGAGCTTCCTGTAGATGTGAAATGTTTTCCGCACGTTCACATTTAGATTTTCAGAGCATGCGAAATGATGGACGCAATTGAGAGATGTACCTTGTTTAACTTTTGGTACCTCTAAAATAAAACGAACAGAGAAACTATTTATATTTTCGATTATAGGTATGCTATAACACAAGTTGTGCCGTTCAAAACTGGATCATTACAGAATCTACAACGACAAAATCTATAATGACAAAAATCTATAGAAAGAAAATTTTAAATCTATAATGCAAAAATCTATAACATACAAAAGTTGGGATGACATAAGGTCCGCGGACATAAAGTCCATTGACATTATGGCTGTTTCCTACCGGACACAATATCCATGGACATTAAGACCGATAGGAATTATTCATAAGGTCCAAGGAAAAATCAGTCATAAGATCCATGGGCCTTGAAACTTTTAAACAACCACCCACTCAAAATCAGATCAATATTGTTTGGCGAAATTCATTTGGGATTTCTTTGCTTCACCTTAATTAGCAATTTATGTTTTGTTTTCTATTAATTTTGGTTTTTATCGAATTTCGCGCGAAATTTTAATGCATGTAATTTAATAAAGCGAAAAAATTGAATGCCAAATAAAAAAAGCTTAACAAATAATTGCCAAACAAAAAATAACCAAAAGAACAAAATGCAAAGTAGGTTAGGTTAGGTTTATGTGGCTGTCAGGAAGACTACTGACACACTTAGACCACAGATAGGTCCGTTGTGAGATGCAAAGTAAATAAATGAGAATCTCAAAACAAAACTGCAATAAAAAATTATTGAAAATGGCGAAAGTAAAAATGCGAAATGATTATTAATTGAAACTGGCAGAGAATTTGCAAGAGCATTTTTCACCATACATACCCCACTTTAAACGCCAAAATTCCAATACAGTCATAATGTCCATGGACATTGTTTGTATTTAAAGCGGCCATAATGTCCATGGGCATTATGTCCGCGGATCTTATGCCATCCCACCTTTTTTATGTTATAGATTTTTGCATTATAGATTAAATTTTTTTTTTTTATAGATTTTCGTCATTATAGATTTTTGTCATCCCACCTATGCAAAAATCTATAACTAACAAGAATCTATAAAAAAATATATTAATTATAGATTGTTGTTTGCCCCTTCAAGGAGTTAAAGCTCAAATAAAATGCATTACATATTTAGTTTCATAAACAATTTATTTTTTTTTTGGTAAATCACCAACAAAAAATCAATTAATAATCAAAAAAATATTGGTTTTATATCAAAATATACAAAATATCAAATGAAAGAGCATACTTTGTTCGCAGCGATTTCATTAGGCGTTTTTCTGTTTTTATTAAGATCCGAGCTCTAAACAGATTCCGATCGATAAGAGCATGCTCTGAGCGTTTTCTGAACTAAATATTTCTGACGTCTAAGCGTTCAGGCTTATTTTTGAAACATATTCGACAGTGGCGGACTAAGTCTGTTTCAGGCTCGGGGCGGCAAAGATAAATGGTGGCCCTACCAGAGGGATCATACGTTTATGTTTTCTAGTTTTAATATTTTCCAAAGCAAATGATACCTATATGTTATAGCCCCCTATCACAAAATCAATTAGAGTAAGGCCGGCGAATAAGGACCACCATCCATATTTTTGCAAATAAAATCCAGATTATCTACACTTTAACAGGGTACTTTATTTTAAAACTAAGACTGCTTAGCTTTTATTAATACCTTAACACAAAAACTTGAATCCAATATAAATACAAAAATATAAAAAAATACTAGAATAACTCAAAAATTTAAATGTGTAGGGTAATATGGACCTATATGGAAAAAATATACTTGAATAGCTGAGAGATTTGATTTGGACCACCAAAAATGTTGAAAATGTTATTTGCAGGTAAAAGAATTTGTTGACGCTATGTTAAAAAAATAAAATAATAGTCCATATTAGCCTTATCACATGGTTTTGAAGAAATTTTATTTTTTTAGAACATAGCGTCAGAAAATTCTTTTACCTGCAAACAACATTTTCAACATTTAGTGTTGGTGTTTAAAAAATCATTTACCCAAAAGAAAAACAAAAATATTTGAATGATTGATAAATAATATAGGCAACATTAATTTTAATAAATTGGACACAACTCCATATTAGCCTCATCACATGGTTTTGAAGAAATTTTATTTTTTTTAACATAGCGTCAACAAATTCTTTTACCTGCAAATAACATTTTCAACATTTTTTGTTGGTGTTTAAAAAATCATTTACCCAAATGAAAAACAAAAATATTTGAATAGTTGATAAATAAAAGGCAACATTAATTTTAATAAATTGGACACAACTTATAAACTTCTCATATACGACTGAAATATAATTCAGTTCAGTTTTATAAGTGTGCGGATACATGTAAGCCCTTTTCATTCCGATTTTATCTATTTTTTGTAAATTATTCGTTTAAATTTTAAGTAATACATTTCTTAAGTAATAAGTAATAAACTTTCTTAAGTAAAATAAATTTTTTAAGTAATAATTTTTTGTTTAACTGTCGGAAACGAGTGATTTGTGTAAATTAACTTTGAAAATAAAATCAATTCATTTCCTATTCATCATAGTCCAGTCAAAGCGTAGTTAAAATCGCCCTCATGTTAGCAAAGTCCGAAATGTTAGCAAAAAACCGGAAAAAAATTTGAAAATTCCGCGGTTTTTTGCGGTTATCTCAAAACGCTTCAGGGAATTTCAGATTCAGCGACCAAAAAAACATAGAATTCGAAAAAAAGTGTATGTTTTTTGTAACGTGAAACTACCGTTTAACTGGACTATTAATCGAATCTCGATTGTTATTTCGGGATTCGTATAGCATAGATACTTTCGATTACGATGACATTTTTGATAGGGCTTAATATCAGCCAGTACAACGAAAATGCTATAAATTATTTGTAGGTATTCACTTCTTTTATCTAAATCCATAGTTGATAGTTAATTAAAAATTAAATTTTAAAGTTTAAAAAAAAAATTAGGGTCATACAAAATGAACTGTAAGCAATGGTGAATTGTAAATAAGATCATCTTTCTTGGTGAGATTTGCTCTTTTTCCCCTCTTTTCATATAAATCAATTATAAGCTTTGTTTGAATAAAAAAAATGTATTCTGATTTATCCGGTTTTTTTTTTCTTGATATTCAAATTCATATTTTTCTTTATTATGATCTACATGATTTGTTCAGGTCTGGCACCGGTTCGTCAAGTTATTCAAATTCTTGTTCTTCTTCAGCCTCCACATGATTTTCTGAACAGATCAAATAGATACATATAGGAGCATGGTCTCATGAGTTTCATCAGTTACAAAGGAGATGACAAGCAAAGTCCATCAGGTCCTTCCTCTTCTAAAATTCAGCCCACAATTTGAACTTTTTTCCTGCCATAAAAGGGCATAGGTGGTATTACATCTAGCAACCGCTGAAGAAACAGTTCAAACCCACTGGGCACTTGAACTTCTCCTCGCCGGTAACGAACTGGTGGTATACTGAATAGACCACCTCAACTCTCCACGTCCACGTTTCTTAAGTATTTAACGTTTTTACATGATTTAATTCCGTTACTTTGCACAAAAATATTTACATATATTCAAAGAGTCTTCGTTTTAATTTTACAAAAATCCATTTTTACCTTAATTTTTTTCAAGATTGTGTGTGAACTTTAAGTCTCACCAGACTTCGTTTTATACTATCTTTAATGAAATTGAATTGAATACACTACAACTTTTTTGCACTGACTTTTCTGTGACGAAAGTTTTTTTTTTTTTAATATTTTAAGTCGAAGTGAAGAAAAAATGTCTCAACTTTCGGAGAAAATGGAAAATCTTTGAAGAGCCATAGGTTGGTTCCTATAGTGTTGGATTGACATTTCTGTCAAAATTCAGAAAAGTTTGTTTTCAAGTAGCTCCTGCTAAAAAAATACCAAATTGTTATATTTATAAACGCAAAAAACTTTAAAAGTCTTTAATAGTGTTCAGAGAAGATAGATAACATCAGCTTTATAAATTTATTTTAGTCCTTGACCTATAAGAACTTTAAATAAACCTTTAATCTGAGTGGTATACCTACCGCCAAATAAAACTTCAGTATACGCACACCTATACATTATATGTCAGCGAAGAACAAAAGAAATATAGCTGAGACTTCTCCTGAAGCTTTCAATTTTGTAAAAAGACCACTTCACTTTGAAAAAATGCCTGAAGAACTAGTCGGATCTATGAGCAAGTTTGAGCTTACAAAATTGCTTTGTGATCTGCTTGACTCCAAAATGAAAAACATGGCGTCTAAGAGTGACATCGAAGCAATCACAGTCGCTAACCAAAAAATTATAGACCTTAACCTTCAATTGTCTAACAAAATTGTTGCTTTGGAAAAAAAAATTAAATCCTAGAAAACCAAATTGAACAAATACAAAAAAAAGAATACAGAAAACAATCTGGTACTACGAATCCCATCGAAAGAAGTTGGAAATGAAAAAGATCTCATCAAAAATACTCTCACAAAGCTTATTAAAACAAGCCCGCCTGTTAAAAATGAAGATATTCGAGAAATAAGATCTACGAATGCTAATGCAAAGAACTTCATCGTTAAGCTTGAATCGAAACAACAGGTTATCACAGCACTTAAAGCATCAAAAATATTGCAAGGCACAGGTGTCACCATCTCCAAAGATCTGCCTTTGTCAATACGACAGAAACGAAACAAACTCTTGAATATAAGAAGAAAACTAAACGAAATCAATCCACAAATAAAAGTATTAGTAAGAGATGACACTATGTAGATAGATAAAAAAGTTTTTATTTGGAGTTCTTCGTTGGGACTTTTACATAACAACATAAATGCAATTTCAGTGCTTAATCAAATGTATCGAACCGATTTAAGCGAACAGCTGTCTCTCAGCGTGGAGTGGCAGATGACAGATGAAAACGTCAGAGCTGAACCAGAAACGCCAACATCAACTTCAAATGCAAATCACACAGCAAGGACATCAACCAATTCTAGTGCTTTATCATAGGGTGTAGTTGCCGACTACCAAAATAATACTAAAAAAACTGAAAAAATAAATAAAATTAAAATACTAAGTTATAATATCGCAGGACTTTGTAATAAATCAATATACGTAGGATTTTATGAACTTATAAAAAATATGATATTGTGTTTCTTTATGAAACATTTTTGATAGAAGAGCAATATAAATTATACTTAAATCGTTTTAAAAGCTTTGAATTTCTGTGGATACCAGCAACAAAACAAAATATAAGAGGAAGAGCAAGCGGTGGATGTTTCTTCGGATACAAAAAACAAAATACAAACAAAATCTTCTGTGAATTTGAATCAGTAGATGAAATAAATCTTTTCAAAATATCTCTGGGTTCAACCAAGTTAGTAATTGTGCCGATATATATCAACTGTAATCACTGGGACCGAGATTTTGGTATATTAAATGACCTAATTGAACACATCCAATACAACAATATAATGATAAAAGGTGATCTCAATGCCAGAATAGGAAAATATGAGGGAAGAAAAAATCAGTTTGCTGGCAATATAAGAAATTCTGAAGATGAAACCACAAATGAAAAGGGGATAAGACTGTTGGAGTTATGCAATTCTTTTGGATTTCGTATTCTTAATGGAACAAATACATCTGATACAAATGGAAAGTATACATTCATAGGACAACAAGGCTGCTCAGTAATAGACTACTGTTTAATAAGAGGTGAATGGCTATCTTTGATAAATGATTTTAAAGTTGTAACAGGTACGGTGTTAAAAATTTGAACTAAAAAGTTCGAAAATGTCGATTAGTATCATGAGCTGGCATGCTTGTCGTTGCTCGGCCAAATAGCTCGTCGAAAATGGGTGGGATCTTTGCCCATGATACTCAATCTCGCCTATTGACAAAACACAGATCATGCCGAGAAAATTATAAAAAAAAACTTTAATAGAAGAATAAACGGACGGACATTACAACTAGAGCGCGCTGAGATGTTATCAGCGAAAGCCTAAACCCACCCTACCATGGAAGTCAGCGGCTAAAAATTGACTTCCCCTAGACCTTCGGCTTACCTTTAGTCTCTGCTCAGTTCATCCGTCCATCACCGATTCCGCTACCATCAGCATCCCCTGAAAATATATAAACTTAATAATACATCAAGCTATGCGCTTGAAGAAAAAGCAGATGTTTTACAATTTTGGCGTAATGAACAAAGAACATTTTTATTAAAGATGGTTGTCATCCAAAGAGTTTTAATACATACAAAAAAAAATAACAAGAAATGCAAAATAAATATAAAAAAAAAATAAAGGAATATAAAGTAGTAGATAAATACAAAAACGATTTTTATTTTATAAGAATTTAAACAAAAGAACAAAAAAATATGAAAGATCATTGCACATATGCAAATATACATATACATATATCAGTATATATATTTATGTGATTGTAGCGTACATTCAGCCGCTAGTTATTTAAAAAAAAGAGATAAAAAAAAAAATAAAAAAAAAGTGATTACCCCCCCCACCTAACCAGAGCTCAAAGTCGGTAGATTGCAGGAAATACCTTCCCTTGTATTTATTAATATCGATGACCAAATTGTCGTAGAATATTATAATGAAGTCTGATAATATATATATAAAGATATATATATCTTTAATCGTATGCACGATTTTGTCTTTCGTACAAATTCGAATTACTTTAATGTGATAAACATAAAATAAAGAAAAACAAGAAAAAAAAAATAATTATTACGCCAAAGGAAATTAAACTTATAAAAAAAATACTCCCACGACGACGTTGAATATATATCTAGTATACGGCGGTCAGCCATCAGACGAATAGGGGGAATAACATGTAGCATACGAAAACATGCACGTGCCGTAACTATTCGGGACTGATGGAAGTGTGATCATAGCCTCTTCGCGGCGGCCGCTAGTAACAAGCCTTTTAAAAAAGGTTTGGCTAATATGATCAGGCTGGTTCCTCAGGTTGGCAACAGGTTAATTCCCTGTTCCGTAAAATTTAAAATAACGAACCCGACAACAAGCCTCGGAAATGGACTGATCTCACGACGACAACCAACGCAACGAAAACGGCAAAACGATTTACGAATTTTCTTATGGAACGTACGATCGCTCTATAGAGCTCGAGCTGCTCAGCAGCTAGCCGATGCCCTGTCAAAATATAGAGCTGACATAACAGCACTACAAGAAATCAGATGGACAGGGAATGGTGTTTTACAGAAGAAAGAATATGACGTATACTACAGCTGTCATACAAAACACCATGTGCTCGGGGTAGGCTTCCTAGTCAGCGAAAAAATGAAGTCTACCATCATCGGCTTTAACGCTATAAGCGAAAGGCTATACACCCTTCGTGTGCGAGGCAAATTTACCAACATTAGCCTCATTAACGTTCACGGACCTACGGAGGAGTCCTCAGACGAAGAAAAAGACACTTACTACGAACAAGTCGAGAGGACCCTCAATGCCTGTCCAAGGTATGACGTAAAAATCATACTTGGGGATTTGAACGCAAAAATAGGTCGGGAGCCGGTATTCAGGCACTACGCAGGCACCCATTGTTTGCATGAGAACACTAATGACAATGGACTTCGAGTCTTAGAATTGGCAGCATCGAAAAACATTGTCGTTGCGAGTACCAGGTTCCCGCGAAAAGATATATACAAAGCCACCTGGGTATCACCTGATGGAGTCACTCGTAACCAAATAGACCACGTGTTGATAAACCGTCGCCACTACTCGAACTTGATGACGATACGAACGTACCGAGGCGCCAATGTCGACTCGGATCACTATCTTGTTGGTATGGTCTTCCGAGGGCGGATTGCCTTACGAACACGTATTGCATCCGCCGATCAAGTTCGAATCAACACGGCTGCCCTGCGCAATGAAAATGCCAGTAACACCTTTGGTAATGCGTTAGGACTCGCCCTAGAATCGCTTGATTTAGGGAGAGTAAGTCCTGGAGCCAGTATGCTGGGCGTATATGAGAAGTGGACACGCCTTAAGAATACTGTCATTAGTACTGCCAACTCCATCTCAGGCAGCAGTCGTAGAAATCGGAACGACTGGTTTGATGATGAATGCAAGCTAGCGACTGAACGTAAGAATGTTGCGTACCGAGCAATGCAACAATCTCATAGAACGCGGGCACGCGAAGAAGAATATAAAGAGCTAAGAAGAATAGAAAAACGGCTTCACAGACAGAAAAAATCAGCCTGGGAGAAGAACTTAATCTGTGAAATAGTAAAAAGCCGAGAGCGAGGTCCGCACCAGGCGCGGAAGTTCTAGCAATCCGTCCGAAACATGACGCAGTACACACCACGCTGCACATACTGCAAGGACGGAGAGGGAAATCTGATCACCGATCCACAAAGCATACTGGAGCGATGGGAAGTGTACTTTAATGAATTGCTAAATGGTCAACTCACTGCAGAAGTGGAGGCTCCACTGCTTCAAGACGAATACCCTATGTTGCCGTCACCAAGCATAGAAGCGGTTGAGAAGGCTATAGACTGGCTAAAGAAAAACAAAGCCCCGGGAGCTGATGGTATACCAGCCGAATTATTTCAACACGGTGGGCCAGCTCTACGTCAGGCAATTCATGATATTATAGTGCACGTGTGGGAGCATGAAAAAATGCCATAAGACTGGCGAAAAGGTATAATATGCCCCATACATAAGAGAGGAGATGTCACAACGTGCAGCATTTATAGAGGTATCACGTTGTTGAGTACCGCCTATAAGATACTCTCCTCTATCCTACAAGACCGGATAACCCCATACGCTAAAACCATCATCAGACAATATCAGTGTGGTTTCGTTCCAGGAAAATCAACAACTGATCAGATCTTTATCCTTAGGCAGGCGATGGAAAAATATCTAGAATTTAACATCCCAGCATACCACCTGTTTATAGACTTTAAAGCCACCTATGATAGCATAGCCAGGGTAGAACTTTACAAAGCCATGAGAGAATTTGACATACCAAATAAATTGACACGACTATGTAGGTTGACCATGACCAACGTAACAAGACAAGTAAAAATAGCCGGATTGCTATCCAGACCAATCAACATCTTAAATGGACTCCGACAAGGGGATGGTTTGGCCTGCCTTTTCTTCAACCTGGCGTTGGAGAAAGCAATCCGTGACTCTGGCACGGCAACAAGAGGGACCATCGTCAACAGGTCCAGCCAGATACTGGCTTACGCAGACGACATCGACGACATCGGAAGAACCGAGCAAGCTGTACACGATTTCTTCATCCAGATCGAGCAGGCGGCACAAAATCTGGGGCTGCACATTAGTGAAGGTAAAACAAAGTACATGGTGGCGTCGAATGCGAGAGGAACAGTTGGTCAAACAATCAAGGTAGCGGAGCACGAATTTGAAGTGGTGCAATCCTTTAAATACCTTGGGTCAATAGTAGCAGTCGATAACAGTATAGAAGAAAAAATACGCGGGCGGCTTCTCAAATCCAACAGAGCCTACTACAGTCTGTCAAAGCTCTTCAAATCCAGAAATCTCACCATAACTTCTGTACAAGACAATGGTCCTGCCAGTACTCACATATGGATCCGAGACTTGGGTGCTTAGCAAAAGGCACTCTGACCTCTTAGCCGCGTTCGAGAGAAAAGTCTTAAGGAGAATTGTTGGCCCCATATGTGAGGAAGGACGATTCCGGAGACGGTACAATCATGAATTGTACGCAATCTACCTTGAAGCAGATATCGTGACAAAATTAGGCTCGGTAGACTTCGGTGGGCAGGGCACCTAGCTCGCATAAGCGAAGAGGAACCTGCTCGGAAAGTTATTTGTGGTACATTCTATGGCAGACAACAGCGTGGTAGACCATGCTTGCGCTGGAGAGATGGCGTAGACCAGGACGCCCGGAGCCTTTGGGTGCGCAACTGGATGGCGTCGGCTCGAGACCGGGATAGGTGGAGAGACTTGTTGAAGGAAGCCAGGACCGGACCCCGGTTGTCGAGCCGATGATGATGATACGGCCGCACAGGTATCAACGTATTAATACATATATATCTTGAATCTAGGGTACCGTGTAAATTAAAAGTAATTCAACCCGTAGGTACATATATCGTTTTGGATATTTTTATGTTTATGAGCCAGGAACTGTTGCTTTTGCTTTGAAGGTGCCAGTGCCCGTTCAAAATTCAATTTTAATTTTGTGTTAACTTTAAGTTAATTATTTTATTCTAAAAATAATCTTAAGAGTTGCGAAAAATTTAATGGAGCATTAAATTGATTTTAAACGATTTTAGCAAAAAAAAAATGGCGAATGTGAAATTCCTTTGTTGCAAAGAATCCTTGTTTAATATTTTAAACAAAATTTTAGCGGGCGATCCGGATTCCATCTGGACTATCCGCGATCGCCAAGGTAATTCCTAGTAGTTGATAAAGAAAAAAAAACTACTAAAACGCGAACCCAAGATAAATCTTAATAAAAATCACTCACCAATTCACTTTTTATGTGGTTTTGATTAAAACTCATATGCATGGATTTATAGCACACTTTTTATGAGCCACCATTCGTGTGAAATTTACTAAAAAAAACACAAAAATCTTAAAAAAATTTAATATTTAATTAATTTTTTTCACTTTTACCATTTAATTTTGAAATGACATTTAACTTTTAATTTATAATTTCAAGTATTTAAATTTTATACTTCCGCACCTTACAACAGTTTCTATGACTTTCGTCACATACCCATTTTAAGATTTCGAACAAACCCATCGTTCCAATTCTGCGAGCAGTTATCTCAGATCTTTCGATCGAAACGGCCAATCAAATTAAATTTTAATTATTGATTTTATCTTTTTTGTAGTACCACTGTGAATAGTGCGAATCGGGACTTAAATTTGACCGAAGCGGCATCTATCCACAATAGTACGTATCAATCAATTCGGCCATCATTGATTCGGAACAAATGTTTCTCAATAACGACCAATCAAAAAAACCAAGTTACGTCGGCCATCATTGATTTCGGAACAGTGTCTGACAAGTGACAAGTGACAGGTCAAGTCAAACCTAATGTAAACAACTATTTTTTTTTATCGAAATAATTGTATAGATATTTTTTTTTTTTGTATTTAAAAATTATTTAGTTAATAATTTAAGCTACCGACACGCTTAAAATTGTCGCGCCGCTCGTAAATAAGTTTATTTCTCATCCCATGATGAAAATACAAAGTGTTTCTACATATTATACTATCATTTTTGGAAGGTATGTACATAAATCGTAAACAAATTTCGCTCTGTGCAAACAAATCAAACAAAATTTGACATTTATATTATGCTTATGTTTATTTTAGTATCGGAACTACACCGATTTATTTTCAATAAATAAATCCGCGTTTTGTGTTGGATAAAAAAAAGGCACCAAATTCAATCTCCACCACATATCGGCAAGTGACTTGCAAGCATATACCTACATATACCAGGGTTAAGGTCAATGACCTTGTGGTATGTAGCTGGAAATGGAATGATCATCAAATTAAGACGGTAAGTACTTTTTATAGTTTTCTTTTTCTTTTATAAGATACATATAAATAATTTTAATTATTTACAGGGTGTCCACAACAAAACACTGGACTTGTGAAGGAAAAGTTTTCCAACTACGCCGACGACAGGTACAGTGGAAAGATTTTTTTTTTTTTTTCAACCAACGTAAAGGCTGGTGAGTTCAATGACCTATGTTATTGTTTAATATATATTAGTGTTTAAGGCTAATTGTTAATTAATTAAGTAACTAGTAGAGTACAGATGCTTTTAAATAAAATATATTTTACTAACTAATGATGAAATGACTTATTTTTTTGTATGAATTGTAATTTTAATATGTAGGTATGAAGGTTAACGTGGTGAAGAACCCACACAACACAAGCCGGGCAATATATAGTGATGTACCAAGTAGAAATTTGTTTCGCTTTTATTCATGAGTTTGGCTGTACCCTTTTTATATTCAATTTCAACAACTGATACTTGCCGGGGTGTGAATTTGACCTTCACCGTAAGCTAGTTGTTACTTCTTGTTCTTATGCGATTTACAAGGTATAAGTAAGTATCATTAAAATTTATCATGCTTAAGACATTATGAATGAAAAGGTAGGCATATAATCATCATAACAGTGTGGTAAATAATCAAAGGATAAATTAATAATCAATAATAAAGTATATCTAATAAGCACATAGCTAATAAGCAAATAATAACAAAGATTATACATATTAAATACATAAATTGGTAACATAATTCAATAAATAAGAAAAATAAATAGATACATTGAAGAGGTAGGTAGGTATACATATAAACTAACAATAAAATAAATACATACGTACGATTTGAAACAAATTTAATAAATATATATTTAACTAAACAAAATAATTAACTACATAAACAGGTAAATTGATAAATTTATACTTTAACAAATAAATAATACTATATATAACGTATAAATTTAATATATAAACAAAAATCAATAAATAGACTAACAAATAAATAAATTAATTGAACAAATAAGTTTAATGACAAAATAAATAATGAACTTTAAATACATAAAAATTAATTAAATAAATAAATAAATAAATAAACTCTGCTTTAATAAATAAACTATACTTAGACTAATGTTGCACTTAAATAAACTAAAGTAAAACTAATATTGGATACTTAATCTAAAATAAATTAACATAAATATAACAGGGTCTGATGGACTTCACTGTTTTGATAAATAATCAATAAATTAACATTTAATAAACTAATATGGCAACAATTTAATAAATAACATAGAAATAAATGCAAAAACTACATAAAGACTGATGAGTATAATAACCTAACATAAACATATAATACTTAAGTACGTAGATAAGAATAATAATTAAACTTTATAAACTTGAATTTAGTACATATAACAATAAATATAAATAAGTAAGAACAGAACATCAGAAAATCATGATACGTAATTGAGTTAAATACATAAATAACACTAATAGTCCGGGAGGTGGTGTCACTTTTTTATCAGTGATTTATCTCCGACTCAAATGTAATTGATTGATTTATTATTTTCATACTGAAACCCTGTATTATTTTCAGACTGTCAGGAGGATTCGGAGGGAGACGAACATTCATCAGATTATGATGATGAAGATGATACTTCCACGGATGAGTCAGACAGCCAGAGTGAAGGAGAAATTGATTAATTTTAAAAGATTTTTGTTCAACTAATAAAAAAAAATGCAATTTAAAGCGTGACTTTTCAATTCCTAGTGATATTGTTAATAACGACTCAAAAATTCAATCAAGTGAATTATATTGACTTGAAATTAATAAATTATAGAGAACTTGTTTCACACTTCAAACAAACAATCGTCAGTCGTCACGACGCTGGTGGATTCTTCGTCAGTCGAGCTGCATAAGATGCAGCGCTCCACAGGAACCTGCTCAGCAATCTCGACTTTGGAAAGCCGACTGACAAGGAATTCACCACAATAAACGTGGCTGACGTTCATTTTCATGCTTGATTAGATATTAATAATCATTCCACAAAATTTCAAGTGAAGATCGATCACTTGAATTTTCCAATTTTTCCGACGACTTCGAACCTCTGACTGACGGTGTTTCCCCCGGCGGCAAAGTGACTGACGAATATTTTCACGTTTAATCATCAATAATTTACAATATAACAAATTTTCATCACCAGATCTATCACTTTTTTTCATAGTTTTTCCGAAGAGTTTCACAGCCTCCCACGCCCACACCCCCCGTTTCTGGACTGACTGACGCGCGGATCGTATATGTTAATGTGGAGAACTACGCATGGTAAAAAAATCGTGTGCAGATCGATCACTAGTCCAAAAGTGACACCACCTCCCGGACTATAAGTTGCCATAACAAAACAAAAATGACTACATAAATACTAACTAATTTCATTGCTTAATGTCTTTAGAATGAAAGACACCAATAGGTTTGCCAGATAAATTTTCTAACTCGTAGAGATTTTTACCAACTGCTTTTACGATTCTACATTTAACAAATTTGGGACAAAGTTTAGCACTGAGGTATTTCGAACTGTCGCTAAGAACAAAATTCCTTCGGAATACCTCTTGGCCAGGTACAAATCGTGTATTGCGGACTCGTGTGTTGTACTTTTGAGCACTTTTCTCCCCAGCTTTCGCTATACTAGCTTTAATTTTATCTCGCATGCATTATAGTCTGCTTTGACGCGAAAGTGTCATAAGCTCACCATCCTCAACGGAATTTATTTTTTGTGCCAGCTCATAACAGCTACCGTGGGTCATCATATTGATGCCGAAAAGAGCAAAATACGGTGACACACCAGTTGAAGTGTGAACAGCGCTTCTAAGGGCACATGCTATTTCGCTTAAATGCAAGTCCCAATATCGCTGGTCATCTTTAAGGTAAGATCGAACAGCGGCAAGAAGAGTGCGATTCACTCTCTGTGAAGCATTCGATTGAGGTGAATAGTTCGCCGTTTTGAAATGTCGGATTCCATAAGATTCCAAAAATTGTTGAAAATCTTTTGACAGAAACTGTTTTCCATTGTCTGAGTGTATAATTTGAGGCACTCCAAACATATGAAAAATATTTTCTTGCAAAAATTTAATAATGCTTGAAGAATTCGCGTTTCTTAAGGACTTCAAAAAAACAAACTTGGACATATGATCAAGGACGACAAAAATAATACTATTATCAGACTTAGAACGCGGATACGGACCTTAAAAGTCAACATATAACTTTTGAAACGGACGATCAACGCTATACACACTGGACATAGGAGGACGCAAAACTTGATTGGAAGGCTTACACTGAATGCAAGTATCACATTTAGCAATATACTCTCGTATTTGAACTGTCATATTCGACCAGTAAAAATATTCTCTAATCCTTTGAAGAGTTTTTGCTACTCCACCATGCGCAGCTTGAGGAGGATTGTGAGCACGAACAATATTTTCGTTGGTGAAGCCTGACGGTACCCATAATCTCCAAGTGTGTTCTACTGTGGTATAATCTTGTGAAGAAGGAAAAGAACGTTTATACACATATAAGTCTTCAATTTTTAGATCAGGTAGATCTTCTTGATTTTTTTCTACATTTTTTATTAATTCTACGTATTCTTCTGATTTAAATTCTTTTGACTGAAGGTCGATTAAGGGTGCTATATTTTCTAAGTCGATACTATCAACTTCCATGAAGACTCTTGACAACGTATCAGCTACCGTGTTTAAATTTCCTTTACGATATTCAATAGTAAACGAAAATGCTTGTAGTAATAAGCTCCAGCGAGCAAGTCTACCGTTCAAATCTTTGAGATTCATTAGCCATTTAAGACTTGAATGGTCAGTTATGACGGTAAATAGCATTCCTTCAACATAGGGCCTATATCTCTGGATAGCTAATACTGCGGCTAAACATTCTTTTTCCGTCACGCTGTAATTTTGTTGGCATTTGTTCAACTTTTGGGAAAAGAATGACAAAGGAACTTCCTCTTCGGCATCGTTCTTCTGGAAAAGCACCGCACCCACCCCTGTATCAGATGCATCGCACTAAATATAAAATCGCTTACTAAAATTAGGATGCGTTAAGGCCGGGGCTTTTGCTAAGGCTTTTTTAAGTTTTTCAAAAGCATCTAAAGCTTCTTCCGTCATTTTAAATTTGGTATTACTCTTTTTCAGGGTGTCTGTGATTGGAGCTGTCAGGGTCAAAAATTCCCGTATAAACCTACGATACCACCCTGCTAGACCAAGCAGCCTGCGAACCTGTTTCGCAGTTTTTGGTACCGGAAAATTTTCTATTGCTTTTACTTTGGCTGGATCCGTCTTGATATTCCCACCACCAACAAAGAAGCCCAAGTACTTTAATTCTTTAAAACAAAATTTTGACTTCATTACGTTGATGGTGAGTCCAGCTTTATTAAGACAAGTTGCAACTTCGTCTGCAGAGTGATATGTGTCTCGAAATCCGGAGCTATGACGAGCAGATCATCAAGATAAACAAAGACACGGTCCCTTAACCTTGAGGAAATGACCTTGTCTATCAACTGACATAACTTTTGGGCTGCGTTACACAAACCAAAAGGCATGACAGTAAAATGGTACAAGGGCCGTCCCGGTATTGTGAAAGCAGTTTTTTCTCTGCTCTGCTCCTCCAGTGGTATTTGCCAAAATGCGTCTTTGAGATCGATACTACTTATAAAAATAGTACCACGAAGACGACTGAAGATGCCTTCGAGGTTTGGAAGGCGATATGCATTTTTTTTCGTAAGGGAGTTCAGCTTACGCGAATCCAGACACAGACGATTTTTGCCGGGTTTCTGTATCAGGACCACTGGCGAACTCCAAGGGCTTTCGCCTCTTCTAAAACTCCAAGGCCCAACATTCGATCTATCTCGGCATACATCAGAGCTTGTATTGCTGGCGAGACAGGAGAGTGTCGCTGCTTCACAGGAACCGCCACTCGATGACATGCTCAACAAGATTCGTTTTTCCGAGACCGTATTTGGTATAACACTGGAACCTTAGTCTGACAGCATCCAATTTTGACTGCTGCTCAGGAGATAAATCGTGAGTATATGTTGTATCGTTTGTTTCGTTAACTGAAATTTCGCTGACTATTCCAGAGCGAGGTTAAATGCTCTCCAGAAGCCGACACCAAGGTATAATTCCTGATCTAAACTTGGAACAAGATAAAACGTAATAACATGTAACATATTTTTATACTTAACTTGTAAGTTAACTTTGCCTATAATGGATTGAGATTTTCCATCAGCTGTTTTAACATGGGATGAAAATGGAACGATTTGAACGTTAAGTTCATTCACCAGATTTCAACAACCTTTGCCAAGTATGCTAACGCTTGCGCCGCTGTCTAGCAAGCCTAATAGTTTTTTGTCAGCTATTGTTACTAAGGCATAAGGTCTAGCGTCTCCAGAAACATCAATGATAAATGACAATAAGTTGCATCTTAATTGTTTTCTTAAATTATATCTTTTTCTAGCTTTAAGAATCTTATTACTAACAGTACTAACTTTAAATATTCTATTTCTAGCATTATTGTATTCGTTTATTCTTATGTGTAAAGGTTTTATATAACTAATTTTGTTCTTAATGTTTTCTACTAAAATGTTATTTTCTCTCTTCAAGAGTGTGATTTTCTTCACTTCACTTTCTTTATTGTTTGGTTCTTCTAGGCATTTGGTGGTTTCATTGAATCGGGAATTTGCTTCGAACACGATTCTCAAGTTGGAATCGTGCTCTTCAGAAGGTTTTTCGATTTGCATTTTGGGCAGTTAGAAACTATGAAGTTTTCTTCACCGCATTTGAAGCAAAATATATTTTGTTTCAGTGATGGGCATTCCCAATATAAATGTCCACCGGTTTTGCAATTCCAGCAAGTAAGTACCTTATTTGCTGGTCTTGGCCTATTATTATTAATATAATGCATAGCAGCAACATTATCTTCATAATGACTTTGTTCATCTTCAAAATACTGCAATTCATTATTTGAAAATTTTTGAGATGGTCTATGAAATCGATTCGGGTTGTGCAAATTTATTGGAAAAGCGTTCTCTGCTTCCTTACATGCAAACCTAATTTGATCCATGGACAAAATTGCCATGGGATACACAAGTTTACCGATCCGATCATTCAAATTTCTCTTCAGCATTTTCACTAGTTCAATATCAGGCATAGGAATTTTCAGTTGCGATTTGATTTTGAAAATTGCTGAGAAATAATTATCGCAAGTCTCAGAAGAGCCTTGTTTGCGATCTGAAAGCTCACGCATTATCTCATAGTCAGATTTTGTGTTTCGGAAGTGAAGCAGTAATGCTTCACGCAGAATTGCCAATTCGGTTGTTAGTTGGATTTTTGAAAACCCCAATACCAATCCTGAGCATCTCCAGAGAGAGTGAGATGGAATTGTTTCAATATCTCTGTCCAAGGACATTGATATTGAATCTGTAGGGTTTCTAGCCGAAAGATAAAATCTTCAACCGTCAAGATTTCAGGTTTTCCTTCAAATTTCAAACCCCATCGGTCGATTTTAATTTGTTCGTGATACCCTCTGACTGGATTCTGGTTTGAATCAGTATATGGATTCGCTGAAGTTTGTTGAAATCTGTTAGGGTTATCAGAATAATGGTTTTGTGAAAAATTATCTGGCTGATGTATTTCGGGGTTAGGAATAGGTCTGAAACTAGTTGGTTGTTGTGAAAAAGCTGATAGATGATAAGATTGTAAAATTTGATTTGGTGAAGGATCCAGCTTTTGCTGTTGTGGGTACAAAAGATTCTGTGGATGTTGAATTAGCTGTTGTTGTTGTAAAATTTGCTGCGGAGTAAAGTTTTGTTTCGATATTTGTTGTTGTTCTATATTTTGGATCGTTTGGTGTTTTGGAACATTAATATTTAGTAAGGGTTGTTGTTGTTGATGATTTTGATTTTGACGAGATTGCCAACTAATTGGATTCTAACGAGACTGTGTTTGTTGCTGGTTAAATGAATTTGGTTGTGTTTGAGAATTTTGTTGGCGTTGTACCGAACGTCGTTGTTGTGAATGTTGCTGCTGAGGATATTGTGATGCAGGTTTTCGAATAACATACGAAATTGCAGCTGGTTTGGCACTAGGTTCTTCTCGTCTCAAAGGCTGAGTCGTAGAATTGAGATCGCCTAGGAAATCGACAAAATTATTTTTAATTGTTTCCTTAATACTTTGTGAAATATCCGATTTCATGGATTCCCTGTAGGATGAAAAGGCGTTACGAATGGCTAAATTGACATACTCTTTAAGATCTGTCGGTATCGAATTGGTGTTATTAATTTTTTCTTGATTTAAATTTCTGTTAATTGTAACTTGTTCGTTACGAACCGTTTGGATGCTGCGATCTGAATCAACGCCAGCTGCACCTTAATAACTTAGACTGCTAAAGGTAGAGCTATAATTGACTCGGATTCAGCTGTCCTAACCCTAGGGCATCCATATTATAAAATATTTCTTGTTGCTGACCTTGATTTTGACCTTGACTTGAATTTTGATTTTGATTTACACTTTGAATTTGGTTTTGACTTAAGTTATTACCTTCTATGATTGGTGTACGATCAATGCGTGGACGTGATTGAAAATCATCCAAATTATTATTAGGGTCGCTAAGATCGTTAAGATCGTTAATCTGAACCAACGCTGCTGTAGAATTGGGACTTGGTTGGTTATTTACATTTGATAGCACATTATCTGGAACTAATGGGCTTAAACTATAAAGCAAACGTTGTTGCTCGTTAGGGTTTAACCTGGCCGAAGATCTTGAGCCTTTCTTCTTTTTAGTACAAGTCGATGCTTGACTCATTTTGATTTATATAAACAAGATTAACAAAAAAAAAAACAGAAAAAAGTTAAAAAAAATATATATACAGTAATATATTTTATTTAAGCAAAAAGATAAATATGTATGTGTATTTAATTATTCGGATTGGAGTGTACTTAATATTAAGAAAAAACAAAAATGTTTTTCAAAATTGTAAATACCTACAAAATAAATATATTTTTTTCTTTTAAATGTAAGTGTATATATTGTATTGGTTTCGAGTGTTTTTAATATTTAAAAAAAACAAAAATGTTCTTCAAAATTCTAAATTCTGAAAATTAGTTCTTTTTTTTTTTTTTTTTTGCAAGTGGGTTTTTATTGGTTTTGAGTGTTTTTTTTTTCAGTGATTTTATCAATAAATTTCAAAAAAAAATATTTTTTTTCAAAATTAAGAGTTTGTTGTATATTTTGTTGGGTTTTGTTCATATGTCATTGCGGGGATGCTTCAGGTAACTTCTTCGGTGATGGTATTGTTGGCGAAGTATGAACTGAGCTGAAAAGGTAACGAAAATAGTTTGATTCTAAAAGACATTCGGACGGACTAATTTGAAAAGATTCCCTCTGAGTGGTAAGTAGATAAACACAAAATTAGACGTAGGACAAAACTCGTTGCTATCTATTTTCTTTCGCAATTTTAGAACAGCCTAAGACTCCATCAAAAAGACTTGAAGCTGTAAGATAAGCAACACACAAAAAAAAAATTGAAAAAGGAAAAGAAAATTGTGCAACTGTATGACACTTCGTCATCTAACAGGTCACAATTTCTTTGAGTAAAAACGAGACAGTGGAATGAAAATTAAAAAATGAGAAAAATAGAAAAGTAAAATTATAACATCTATGGAAAAGGATTGACAAGAAATAATACGGTTGAATTATCGTTGTCATCACCATCTTGTGTTATCTCGTCGCAAATGAGAAGGTATGATAAATAAGTGTCCTTATTCATGACTTACGAGTGGCTAATGGTGATGAAAAGGATAGTTCTGAAAAATTAAATTTGGAAAAAAAGGAAACAAAAACGAAGACTCACGTTACGGGCGCCATTTGTAATAGGTACGGTGTTAAAATTTGAACTTAAAAGTTCGAAAATGTCGATTAGTATCATGAGCTGGCATGCTTGTCATTGCTCGGCCAAATAGCTCGTCGAAAATGGGTGGGATCTTTGCCCATGATACTCAATCTCGCCTATTGACAAAACACAGATCATGCCGAGAAAATTATAAAAAAAAACTTTAATAGAAGAATAAATGGACGGGCATTACCACTAGAGGGCGCTGAGATGTTATCAGCGATAGCCTAAACCCACCCTACCATGGAAGTCAGCGGCTAAAATTTGACTTCCCCTAGACCTTCGGCTTACCTTTAGTCTCTGCTCAGTTCATCCGTCCATCACCGATTCCGCTACCATCAGCATCCCCTGAAAATATATAAACCTAATAATACATCAAGCTATGCGCTTGAAGAAAAAGCAGATGTTTAACCATTTTGGCGTAATGAACAAAGAACATTTTTATTAAAGATGGTTGTCATCCAAAGAATTTTAATACATACAAAAAAAATAACAAGAAATGCAAAATAAATATAAAAAAAAAATAAAGGAATATAAAGTAGTAGATAAATACAAAAACGATTTTTATTTATAAGAATTTAAACAAAAGAACAAAAAAATATGAAAGATCATTGCACATATGCAAATATACATATACATATATCAGTATATATATTTATGTGATTGTAGCGTACATTCAGCCGCTAGTTATTTAAAAAAAAAAGAGATAAAAAAAAATACAAAAAAAAGTGATTACCCCCCCCCCACCTAACCAGAGCTCAAAGTCGGTAGATTGCAGGAAATACCTTCCCTTGTATTTATTAATATCGATGACCAAATTGTCATAGAATATTATAATGAAGTCTGATAATATATATATAAAGATAAATATATCTTTAATCGTATGCACGATTTTGTCTTTCGTACAAATTCGAATTACTTAAATGTGATAAACATAAAACAAAGAAAAACAAGAAAATAAATAATTATTACGCCAAAGGAAATTTAACTTATAAAAAAAAATACTCCCACGATGACGTTGAATATATATCTAGTATACGGCCGCACAGGTATCAACGTATATATACATATATATATTGAATCCAGGGTACCGTGTGAATTAAAAGTAATTCAACCCGTAGGTACATATATCGTTTTGGATATTTTTATGTATATGAGGAACTGTTGCTTTTGCTTTGAAGGTGCCAGTGCCCGTTCAAAATTCAATTTTAATTTTGTGTTAACTTTAAGTTAATTATTTTATTCTAAAAATAATCCTAAGAGTTGCGAAAAATTTAATGGAGCATTAAATTGATTTTAAACGATTTTAGCAAAAAAAAAAATGGCGAATGTGAAATTTCTTTGTTGCAAAGAATCCTTGTTTAATATTTTAAACAAAATTTTAGCGAGCGATCCGGATTCCATCTGGACTATCCGCGATCGCCAAGGTAATTCCTAGTAGTTGATAAAGAAAAAAAAAACTACTAAAACGAGAACCCAAGATTAATCTTAAAAAAATCACTCACCAATTCACTTTTTATGTGGTTTTGATTAAAACTCATATGCATGGATTTATAGCACATTTTTTATGAGCCACCGTTCGTGTGAAATTTACTAAAAAAACCACAAAAATCTTAAAAAAATTGAATATTTAATCAATTTTTTTCACTTTTACCATTTAATTTTGAAATGACATTTAACTTTTAATTTATAATTTCAAGTATTTAAATTTTACACTTCCGCACCTTACAACAGTTTCTATGACTTTCGTCGCATACCCATTTTAAGATTTCGAACAAACCCACACAGGCAAATTTTCCCAAATTCGTGGCCAAAACTATGAAAAAAAATTTTCCTCTTTGTTGTTTTTTTGTAATGCCAAGTTGTTTACAAATAACATAAGCTTTAAATGAGATTGATCATGCAATGCAGATTGTAACTGTTTAATCAGCCGATGCTTTTAAAGTGCAAACTTAAAATTAACGAGTGCAGTAGCAAATTTAGTTTGTGATAAGAAGTTGTTTTGCTTTGTGTTTCTTTTAATTATTTTGGGCGCTTTTTGAAATAATTTATGATGAATTCTGTTGCTAGTGGTATCTAAAAAAAAGGTGATGATCCTTTTTTGAAATATTTTAAGTGTGAAGTAAATTTTCAAGCCAATTGAGATGATGTATTTGAGCAATAATTTTGGTTTTTTTTTTTTTTGATAATGTTAAAGTTAAATCGATTGACAATGCTTCATAATGAAAATAGTCTTAAAAGTTAGATAAATGATTTCCTAATAAGAAAAAGTCATTAAACATTGCGACTTTTTGCGACTTTTTAAAATATTGGTTCTAAAAGGCGCAAAGGACACTGAAAAAAAAAAAAAAAAATTTTTTTTAATTAAAGCTGTTTTTTGACAAAGGATTGCGATCCAGTTTTATTCTTCTATCAAGAAATCAACTTTCCGAATTTTTTAGAAGCTGTACGTCTCGTGACATAACGGAAAAACATAATCTTTTCAACTCCTTCACGCGCTGAAAAGTACCAAAAAGCTTTAAAAAAATGGACCAAGAAATTATTCCATATACAGCAGAGGAAGCTCTATCAACAGTTGTTGAGGGAAAATTAACTAAGTTCCAAAACAATCTCATTAGAGATTCTGCAAAAAAACATAATAACCATATGTATCCCAACTACGCAGCTATTATAGAAGCAAAAAAAAAAATGTTATCCTGAAAACTTGGTCTTACCTCTTGTGGTCTTACCTCTTCAAAGTTAACTAGATCACACAATTCGACGTTTATTTCAAGGAATAGAAGATGTTATAGGAACATTGCATACTAATGAAATGCGTAACATTTACCTAATATCCAAATGGGGTTGTGATGGAAGCTCAGGCATGAGTGAATATAAACAACGATTTACAGATCCAAGCATTTCAGATGCTAGTATTTTCTTAACAACTTTCGTTCCTAATTAGTTAGTGTCAGGTGACCCAGAATCACATAATAAAATTATATTGTGGCAAAATCCTCGTCCATCATCGACAAGGTTCTGTAGACCAATACGAGTTCAATTCATTCACGAAACAACAGATGTAACTGTAACAGAATTCGATTATATTGAAAACCAAATATCTTCTTTGAATGAAACTTTGATAGATCATAATAACGGAAGTATTTCAGTAAAGCATAAAATGCTCCTTACAATGATTGACGGAAAGGTCTGCAATGCCATAACTGAAACCTCTTCAACTCAAAGGTGTTATCTTTGTGGTCTTACATCAAAAGATTTCAACAAAATAGATTTGGTGTTGAACAGACAAGTTCAAGACAAGTCAAAGCTGAGGTTTGGGTTATCCTCCTTGCATGCATGGATAAGATTTTTTGAATGTTTACTCCATGTCTCCTATAAACTTCCTATAGGACAATGGCAAGCTCGTGGTGAGGAAAATAAAAGAAAAGTCCAAGAAAACAAGGAAAGGATTCAAGAAGAATTCAGAATCCAAATGGGATTGCAAGTTGATAAACCAAAACCAGGTTATGGTAGTACGAACGATGGCAACACTGCCCGTCGATTTTTCCATGATTTTGCTACTTCTTCTGTTATAACCAATATAGATGAAAACATCATACGCCGATTTCGGGTTGTTTTACTAACAATATCCAGTGGATATCCAATACAAAACAGTCGATTTAAGGAGTATTGTATTGATACCGCAAATATATTTGTGCAACTTTACCCATGGTATAATATGCCTACAACTGTACATAAAATATTAATACTCAGCCCTGAAATTATATCTGAAGCTATTCTGCCTATTGGGCAGCTCGGCGAAGAAGCCCAAGAATCACGAAACAAAGACATAAAACGTTTTCGAGAAAGTTTCTCAAGAAAATTTTCGAGGCAGCAAAATATGGAAGATGTGTTTCACAACCTTTTGGTTTCTTCTGACCCATTTATAAGTAGTTTGCGAAAACTAACCCCTAAAGCTAAAAATGCGTTTCCATCTGAGGTAATTCAGTTTCTAATAGAACCAGAGGTCGAGCAAGCAGAATAATTTCGTTCCAGTTTCACAAGTCATTGAATGATGTACATACACATGTTTATTAATGTTTATTTGTTTATAATATTTATAACTCAACTGTTTTTTTTTTAATACTATATTAAATGTATAAAAATCATTTGATAACAATGTCAAGTTCGAGAATATAAAGGCATATTTTTTTTGTATTTTTGTAAAAAAAACAAAATTCCAAAATCACCTTTTTTATAATTTTTTCATTTTTTAACGAATTTTCGTGCAAATTTACTTGAAAATGGTGCTTTTTAATAAAACTATCTGTTTTTGATACTTTCATGCAATAATAAATTAAAAAAACAAAAAAAATAATGTTGGCCATGTTTTTGGGAAAATTTGCCTGTGTGAAACCCATCGTTTCAATTCTGCGAGCAGTTATCTCAGATCTTTCGATCGAAACGGCCAATCAAATTAAATTTTAATTATTGATTTTATCTTTTTTGTTGTACCACTGTGAATAGTGCGAATCGGGACTTAAATTTGACCGAAGCGGCATCTATCCACAATAGTACGTATCAATCAATTCGGCCATCATTGATTCGGAACAAATGTTTCTCAATAACGACCAATCAAAAAAACCAAGTTACGTGTCGGCCATCATTGATTTCGGAACAGCGTCTGACAAGTGACAAGTGACAGGTCAAGTCAAACCTAATGTAAACAATTATTTTTTTTTTATCGAAATAATTGTATAGATATTTTTTTTTTGTATTTAAAAATTATTTAGTTAATAATTTAAGCTACCGACACGCTTAAAATTGTCGCGCCGCGCGTAAATAAGTTTATTTCTCATCCCATGATGAAAATACAAAGTGTTTCTACATATTATACTATCATTTTTGGAAGGTATGTACATAAATCGTAAACAAATTTCGCTCTGTGCAAACAAATCAAACAAAATTTGACATTTATACTATGCTTATGTTTATTTTAGTATCGGAACTACACCGATTTATTTTCAATAAATAAATCCGCGTTTTGTGTTGGATAAAAAAAAGGCACCAAATTCAATCTCCACAACATATCGGCAAGTGACTTGCAAGCATATACCTACATATACCAGGGTTAAGGTCAATGACCTTGTGGTATGTAGCTGGAAATGGAATGATCATCAAATTAAGACGGTAAGTACTTTTTATAGTTTTCTTTTTCTTTTATAAGATACATATAAATAATTTTAATTATTTACAGGGTGTCCACAACAAAACACTGGACTTGTGAAGGAAAAGTTTTCCAACGACGCCGACGACAGGTATACAGTGGAAAGATTTTTTTTTTTTTTTCAACCAACGTAAAGGCTGGTGAGTTCAATGACCTATGTTATTGTTTAATATATATTAGTGTTTAAGGCTAATTGTTAATTAATTAAGTAACTAGTAGAGTACAGATGCTTTTAAATAAAATATATTTTACTAACTAATGATGAAATGACTTATTTTTTTGTATGAATTGTAATTTTAATATGTAGGTATGAAGGTTAACGTGGTGAAGAACCCACACAACACAAGCCGGGCAATATATAGTGATGTACCAAGTAGAAATTTGTTTCGCTTTTATTCATGAGTTTGGCTGTACCCTTTTTATATTCAATTTCAACAACTGATACTTGCCGGGGTGTGAATTTGACCTTCACCGTAAGCTAGTTGTTACTTCTTGTTCTTATGCGATTTACAAGGTATAAGTAAGTATCATTAAAATTTATCATGCTTAAGACATTATGAATGAAAAGGTAGGCATATAATCATCATAACAGTGTGGTAAATAATCAAAGGATAAATTAATAATCAATAATAAAGTATATCTAATAAGCACATAGCTAATAACCAAATAATAACAAAGATTATACATATTAAATACATAAATTGGTAACATAATTCAATAAATAAGAAAAATAAATAGATACATTGAAGAGGTAGGTAGGTATACATATAAACTAACAATAAAATAAATACATACGTACGATTTGAAACAAATTTAATAAATATATATTTAACTAAACAAAATAATTCACTACATAAACAGGTAAATTGATAAATTAATACTTTAACAAATAAATAATACTATATATAACGTATAAATTTAATATATAAACCAAAATCAATAAACAGACTAACAAATAAATAAATTAATTGAACAAATAAGTTTAATGACAAAATAAATAATGAACTTTAAATACATAAAAATTAAATAAATTAATAAATAAATAAATAAACTCTGCTATAATAAATAAACTATACTTAGACTAATGTTGCACTTTAATAAACTTAAGTAAAACTAATATTGGATACTTAATCTAAAATAAATTAACATAAATATAACAGGGTCTGATGGACTTCACTGTTTTGATAAATAATCAATAAATTAACATTAAATAAACTATTATGGCAACAATTTAATAAATAACATAGAAATAAATGCAAAAACTACATAAAGACTGATGAGTATAATAACCTAACATAAACATGTAATAATTAAGTACGTAGATAAGAATAATAATTAAACTTTATAAACTTGAATTTAGTACATATAACAATAAATATAAATAAGTAAGAACAGAACATCAGAAAATCATGATACGTAATTGAGTTAAATACATAAATAACACTAATAGTCCGGGAGGTGGTGTCACTTTTTTATCAGTGATTTATCTCCAACTCA
This sequence comes from Baccha elongata, assembly GCA_951217065.1. Classification (NCBI taxonomy): domain Eukaryota; kingdom Metazoa; phylum Arthropoda; class Insecta; order Diptera; family Syrphidae; genus Baccha; species Baccha elongata. Next base: position 230,502 of record CATNUY010000144.1, read on the forward strand.
AATGTAATTGATTGAAGAGTTTAACCATTACTCTGTTCGAAATCAAAAGTCAGTCAGCGCGACCGCGGTGGGTGTGGGCGTGGGAGGCTGTGAAACTCTTCGGAAAAACTATGAAAAAAAGTGATAGATCTGGTGATGAAAATTTGTTATATTGTAAATTATTGATGATTAAACGTGAAAATATTCGTCAGTCACTTTGCCGACAGGGGAAACACCGTCAGTCAGAGGTTTGAAGCCGTCGGAAAAATTGGAAAATTCAAGTGATCTTCACTTGAAATTTTGTGGAATGATTATTAATATCTAATCAAGCATGAAAATGAACGTCAGCCACGTTTATTGTGGTGAATTCCTTGTCAGTCGGCTTTCCAAAGTCGAGAGTGCTGAGCAGGTTGCTGTGAAGCGCTGCATCTTATGCAGCTCGACTGATGAAGAATCCACCAGCGTCGTGCCGACTGACGATTGTTTGTTTGAAGTGTGAAACAAGTTCTCTATAATTTATTAATTTCAAGTCAATATAATTCACTTGATTGAATTTTTGAGTCGTTATTAACAATATCACTAGAAATTGAAAAGTCACGCTTTAAATTGCATTTTTTTTATTAGTTGAACAAAAATCTTTTAAAATTAATCAATTTCTCCTTCACTCTGGCTGTCTGATTCATCCGTGGAAGTATCATCTTCATCATCATAATCTGATGAATGTTCGTCTCCCTCCGAATCCTCCTGACAGTCTGAAAATAATACAGGGTTTCAGTATGAAAATAATAAATGAGTTGGTATTATATGAAATGTTTATATATGTACCTGAAATATTTTCTGATACATCTTCTTCTGTTATGTCCTGGATTTCAGGCAACTGCTCTCCATCGAACCATTTAAATATATATCTTCCATCTTCTTCTTTCCATCCATATTCAATTGGATTGGTGATTGTTGTTACTTGGTGAGCAGCATAAGACCACATCTCTGCGATGTGCCTCTTTCGGAGCAAATGCTGGTAAAGCTCGGTCTTGCATGGTGGTAGCGCTGACCCTTCGAAATTGCTCTTCGTTGTTAATATGGTCTCGTTATCTTTAATTTTGTACGTCTTCATGAAAGTTGCCAAACGAGCTAGATTGACATCTTTCAAGGTTTTATATCCATACATTTCGCAAACAAAACCCTCCAAAATTAGACAATTGTTCACTTACATCGTCATCTGACCTTTGCGAAATTGCAATGAATGATTTTTGTTCAACTAATAAAAAAAAAATGCAATTTAAAGCGTGACTTTTTAATTCCTAGTGATATTGTTAATAACGACTCAAAAATTCAATCAAGTGAATTATATTGACTTGAAATTAATAAATTATAGAGAACTTGTTTCACACTTCAAACAAACAATCGTCAGTCGTCACGACGCTGGTGGATTCTTCGTCAGTCGAGCTGCATAAGATGCAGCGCTCCACAGGAACCTGCTCAGCACTCTCGACTTTGGAAAGCCGACTGACAAGGAATCCACCACAATAAACGTGGCTGACGTTCATTTTCATGCTTAATTAGATATTAATAATCATTCCACAAAATTTCAAGTGAAGATCGATCACTTGAATTTTCCAATTTTTCCGACGACTTCGAACCTCTGACTGACGGTGTTTCCCCCGGCGGCAAAGTGACTGACGAATATTTTCACGTTTAATCATCAATAATTTACAATATAACAAATTTCCATCACCAGATCTATCACTTTTTTTCATAGTTTTTCCGAAGAGTTTCACAGCCTCCCACGCCCACACCCCCCGTTTCTGGACTGACTGACGCGCGGATCGTATATGTTAATGTGGAGAACTACGCATGGTAAAAAAATCGTGTGCAGATCGATCACTAGTCCAAAAGTGACACCACCTCCCGGACTATAAGTTGCCATAACAAAACAAAAATGACTACATAAATACTAACTAATTTCATTGCTTAATGTCTTTAGAATGAAATACACCAATAGGTTTGCCAGATAAATTTTCTAACTCGTAGAGATTTTTACCAACTGCTTTTACGATTCTACATTTAACAAATTTGGGACAAAGTTTAGCACTGAGGTATTTCGAACTGTCGCTAAGAACAAAATTCCTTCGGAATACCTCTTGGCCAGGTACAAATCGTGTATTGCGGACTCGTGTGTTGTACTTTTGAGCACTTTTCTCCCCAGCTTTCGCTATACTAGCTTTAATTTTATCTCGCATGCATTGGAGTCTGCTTTGACGCGAAAGTGTCATAAGCTCACCATCCTCAACGGAATTTATTTTTTGTGCCAGCTCATAACAGCTACCGTGGGTCATCATATTGATGCCGAAAAGAGCAAAATACGGTGACACACCAGTTGAAGTGTGAACAGCGCTTCTAAGGGCACATGCTATTTCGCTTAAATGCAAGTCCCAATCTCGCTGGTCATCTTTAAGGTAAGATCGAATAGCGGCAAGAAGAGTGCGATTCACTCTCTGTGAAGCATTCGATTGAGGTGAATAGTTCGCCGTTTTGAAATGTCGGATTCCATAAGATTCCAAAAATTGTTGAAAATCTTTTGACAGAAACTGTTTTCCATTGTCTGAGTGTATAATTTGAGGCACTCCAAACATATGAAAAATATTTTCTTGCAAAAATTTAATAATGCTTGAAGAATTCGCGTTTCTTAAGGACTTCAAAAAAACAAACTTGGACATATGATCAAGGACGACAAAAATAATACTATTATCAGACTTAGAACGCGGATACGGGCCTTAAAAGTCAACATATAACTTTTGAAACGGACGATCAACGCTATACACACTGGACATAGGAGGACGCAAAACTTGATTGGAAGGCTTACACTGAATGCAAGTATCACATTTAGCAATATACTCTCGTATTTGAACTGTCATATTCGACCAGTAAAAATATTCGCTAATCCTTTGAAGAGTTTTTGCTACTCCACCATGCGCAGCTTGAGGAGGATTGTGAGCACGAACAATATTTTTGTTGGTGAAGCCTGACGGTACCCATAATCTCCAAGTGTGTTCTACTGTGGTATAATCTTGTGAAGAAGGAAAAGAACGTTTATACACATATAAGTCTTCAATTTTTAGATCAGGTAGATCTTCTTGATTTTTTTCTACGGTTTTTATTAATTCTACGTATTCTTCTGATTTAAATTCTTTTGACTGAAGGTCGATTAAGGGTTCTATATTTTCTAAGTCGATACTATCAACTTCCATGAAGACTCTTGAAAACGTATCAGCTACCGTGTTTAAATTTCCTTTACGATATTCAATAGTAAACGAAAATGCTTGTAGTAATAAGCTCCAGCGAGCAAGTCTACCGTTCAAATCTTTGAGATTCATGAGCCATTTAAGACTTGAATGGTCAGTTATGACGGTAAATAGCATTCCTTCAACATAGGGCCTATATCTCTGGATAGCTAATACTGCGGCTAAACATTCTTTTTCCGTCACGCTGTAATTTTGTTGGCATTTGTTCAACTTTTGGGAAAAGAATGACAAAGGTACTTTCTCTTCGGCATCGTTCTTCTGGAAAAGCACCGCACCCACCCCTGTATCAGATGCATCGCACTAAATATAAAATCGCTTACTAAAATTAGCATGCGTTAAGGCCGGGGCTTTTGCTAAGGCTTTTTTAAGTTTTTCAAAAGCATCTAAAGCTTCTTCCGTCATTTTAAATTTGGTATTACTCTTTTTCAGGGTGTCTGTGATTGGAGCTGTCAGGGTCAAAAATTCCCGTATAAACCTACGATACCACCCTGCTAGACCAAGCAGCCTGCGAACCTGTTTCGCAGTTTTTGGTACCGGAAAATTTTCTATTGCTTTTACTTTGGCTGGATCCGTCTTGATATTCCCACCACCAACAAAGAAGCCCAAGTACTTTAATTCTTTAAAACAAAATTTTGACTTCATTACGTTGATGGTGAGTCCAGCTTTATTAAGACAAGTTGCAACTTCGTCTAGCAGAGTGATATGTGTCTCGAAATCCGGAGCTATGACGAGCAGATCATCAAGATAAACAAAGACACGGTCCCTTAACCTTGAGGGAATGACCTTGTCTATCAACTGACATATCTTTTGGGCTGCGTTACACAAACCAAAAGGCATGACAGTAAAATGGTACAAGGGCCGTCCCGGTATTGTGAAAGCAGTTTTTTCTCTGCTCTGCTCCTCCAGTGGTATTTGCCAAAATGCGTCTTTGAGATCGATACTACTTATAAAAATAGTACCACGAAGACGACTGAAGATGCCTTCGAGGTTTGGAAGGCGATATGCATTTTTTTTCGTGAGGGAGTTCAGCTTACGCGAATCCAGACACAGACGATTTTTGCCGGGTTTCTGTATCAGGACCACTGGCGAACTCCAAGGGCTTTCGCTCTCTTCTAAAACTCCAAGGCCCAACATTCGATCTATCTCGGCATACATCAGAGCTTGTATCGCTGGCGAGACAGGATAGTGTCGCTGCTTCACAGGAACCGCCTCTCCGGTCTCGATGACATGCTCAACAAGATTAGTTTTTCCGAGACCGTATTTGGTATAACACTGGAACCTTAGTCTGACAGCATCCAATTTTGACTGCTGCTCAGGAGATAAATCGTGAGTATATGTTGTATCGTTTGTTTCGTTAACTGAAATTTCGCTGACTATTCCAGGGCGAGGTTAAATGCTCTCCAGAAGTCGACACCAAGGTATAATTACTGATCTAAACTTGGAACAAGATAAAACGTAATAACATGTAACATATTTTTATACTTAACTTGTAAGTTAACTTTGCCTATAATGGATTGAGATTTTCCATCAGCTGTTTTAACATGGGATGAAAATGGAACGATTTGAACTTTAAGTTCATTCACCAGATTTCAACAACCTTTGCCAAGTATGCTAACGCTTGCGCCGCTGTCTAGCAAGCCTAATAGTTTTTTGTCAGCTATTGTTACTAAGGCATAAGGTCTAGGGTCTCCAGAAACATCAATGATAAATGACAATAAGTTGCATCTTAATTGTTTTCTTAAATTATATCTTTTTCTGGCTTTAAGAATCTTATTACTAACAGTACTAACTTTAAATATTCTATTTCTAGCATTATTGTATTCGTTTATTCTTATGTGTAAAGGTTTTATATAACTAATTTTGTTCTTAATGTTTTCTACTAAAATGTTATTTTCTCTCTTCAAGAGTGTGATTTTCTTCACTTCACTTTCTTTCTTGTTTGGTTCTTCTGGGCATTTGGTGGTTTCATTGAATCGGGAATTTGCTTCGAACACGATTCTCCCGTTGGAATCGTGCTCTTCAGAAGGTTTTTCGATTTGCATTTTGGGCAGTTAGAAACTATGAAACTATTCACCGCATTTGAAGCAAAATATATTTTGTTTCGGTGATGGGCATTCCCAATATAAATGTCCACCGGTTTTGCAATTCCAGCAAGTAAGTACCTTATTTGCTGGTCTTGGCCTATTATTATTAATATAATGCATAGCAGCAACATTATCTTCATAATGACTTTGTTCATCTTCAAAATACTGCAATTCATTATTTGAAAATTTTTGAGATGGTCTATGAAATCGATTCGGGTTGTGCAAATTTATTGGAAAAGCGTTCTCTGCTTCCTTACATGCAAACCTAATTTGATCCATGGACAAAATTGCCATGGGATACATAAGTTTACCGATCCGATCATTCAAATTTCTCTTCAGCATTTTCACTAGTTCAATATCAGGCATAGGAATTTTCAGTTGCGATTTGATTTTGAAAATTGCTGAGAAATAATTATCGCAAGTCTCAGAAGAGCCTTGTTTGCGATCTGAAAGCTCACGCATTATCTCATAGTCAGATTTTGTGTTTCGGAAGTGAAGCAGTAATGCTTCACGCAGAATTGCCAATTCGGTTGTTAGTTGGATTTTTGAAAACCCCAATACCAATCCTGAGCATCTCCAGAGAGAGTGAGATGGAATTGTTTCAATATCTCTGTCCAAGGACATTGATATTGAATCTGTAGGGTTTCTAGCCGAAAGATAAAATCTTCAACCGTCAAGATTTCAGGTTTTCCTTCAAATTTCAAACCCCATCGGTCGATTTTAATTTGTTCGTGATACCCTCTGACTGGATTCTGGTTTGAATCAGTATATGGATTCGCTGGAGTTTGTTGAAATCTGTTAGGGTTATCAGAATAATGGTTTTGTGAAAAATTATCTGGCTGATGTATTTCGGGGTTAGGAATAGGTCTGAAACTAGTTGGTTGTTGTGAAAAAGCTGAGAGATGATAAGATTGTAAAATTTGATTTGGTGAAGGATCCAGCTTTTGCTGTTGTGGGTACAAAAGATTCTGTGGATGTTGAATTAGATGTTGTTGTTGTAAAATTTGCTGCGGAGTAAAGTTTTGTTTCGATATTTGTTGTTGTTCTATATTTTGGATCGTTTGGTGTTTTGGAACATTAATATTTAGTAAGGGTTGTTGTTGTTGATGATTTTGATTTTGACGAGATTGCCAACTAATTGGATTCTAACGAGACTGTGTTTGTTGCTGGTTAAATGAATTTGGTTGTGTTTGAGAATTTTGTTGGCATTGTACCGAACGTCGTTGTTGTGAATGTTGCTGCTGAGGATATTGTGATGCAGGTTTTCGAATAACATACGAAATTGCAGCTGGTTTGGCACTAGGTTCTTCTCGTCTCAAAGGCTGAGTCGTAGAATTGAGATCGCCTAGGAAATTGACAAAATTATTTTTAATTGTTTCTTTAATACTTTGTGAAATATCCGATTTCATGGATTCCGTGTAGGATGAAAAGGCGTTACGAATGGCTAAATTAACATACTCTTTAAGATCTGTCGGTATCGAATTGGTGTTATTAATTTTTTCTTGATTAAAATTTCTGTTAATTGTAATTTGTTCGTTACGAACCGTTTGGATGCTACGATCTGAATCAACGCCAGCTGCACCTTAATAACTTAGACTGCTAAAGGTAGAGCTATAATTGACTCGGATTCAGCTGTCCTAACCCTAGGGCATCCATATTATAAAATATTTCTTGTTGCTGACCTTGATTTTGACCTTGACTTGGATTTTGATTTTGATTTACACTTTGAATTTGGTTTTGACTTACGTTATTACCTTCTATGATTGGTGTACGATCAATGCGTGGACGTGATTGAAAATCATCCAAATTATTATTAGGGTCGCTAAGATCGTTAAGATCGTTAATCTGAACCAACGCTGCTGCAGAATTGGGACTTGGTTGGTTATTTACATTTGATTGCACATTATCTGGAACTAATGGGCTTAAACTATAAAGCAAACGTTGTTGCTCGTTAGGGTTTAACCTGGCCGAAGATCTTGAGCCTTTCTTCTTTTTAGTACAAGTCGATGCTTGACTCATTTTGATTTATATAAACAAGATTAACAAAAATAGAAAAACAGAAAAAAGTTAAAAAAAATATATATACAGTAATATATTTTATTTAAGCAAAAAGATAAATATGTATGTGTATTTAATTATTCGGTTTGGAGTGTACTTAATATTAGGAAAAAACAAAAATGTTTTTCAAAATTGTAAATACCTACAAAATAAATATATTTTTTTCTTTTAAATGTAAGTGTATAATATTGTTTTGGTTTCGAGTGTTTTTAATATTTAAAAAAAAACAAAAATGTTCTTCAAAATTCTAAATTCTGAAAATTAGTTCTTTTTTTTTTCTTTTATTGAATCTGTAGGGTTTCTAGCCGAAAGATAAAATCTTCAACCGTCAAGATTTCAGGTTTTCCTTCAAATTTCAAACCCCATCGGTCGATTTTAATTTGTTCGTGATACCCTCTGACTGGATTCTGGTTTGAATCAGTATATGGATTCGCTGAAGTTTGTTGAAATCTGTTAGGGTTATCAGAATAATGGTTTTGTGAAAAATTATCTGGCTGATGTATTTCGGGGTTAGGAATAGGTCTGAAACTAGTTGGTTGTTGTGAAAAAGCTGATAGATGATAAGATTGTAAAATTTGATTTGGTGAAGGATCCAGCTTTTGCTGTTGTGGGTACAAAAGATTCTGTGGATGTTGAATTAGCTGTTGTTGTTGTAAAATTTGCTGCGGAGTAAAGTTTTGTTTCGATATTTGTTGTTGTTCTATATTTTGGATCGTTTGGTGTTTTGGAACATTAATATTTAGTAAGGGTTGTTGTTGTTGATGATTTTGATTTTGACGAGATTGCCAACTAATTGGATTCTAACGAGACTGTGTTTGTTGCTGGTTAAATGAATTTGGTTGTGTTTGAGAATTTTGTTGGCGTTGTACCGAACGTCGTTGTTGTGAATGTTGCTGCTGAGGATATTGTGATGCAGGTTTTCGAATAACATACGAAATTGCAGCTGGTTTGGCACTAGGTTCTTCTCGTCTCAAAGGCTGAGTCGTAGAATTGAGATCGCCTAGGAAATCGACAAAATTATTTTTAATTGTTTCCTTAATACTTTGTGAAATATCCGATTTCATGGATTCCCTGTAGGATGAAAAGGCGTTACGAATGGCTAAATTGACATACTCTTTAAGATCTGTCGGTATCGAATTGGTGTTATTAATTTTTTCTTGATTTAAATTTCTGTTAATTGTAACTTGTTCGTTACGAACCGTTTGGATGCTGCGATCTGAATCAACGCCAGCTGCACCTTAATAACTTAGACTGCTAAAGGTAGAGCTATAATTGACTCGGATTCAGCTGTCCTAACCCTAGGGCATCCATATTATAAAATATTTCTTGTTGCTGACCTTGATTTTGACCTTGACTTGAATTTTGATTTTGATTTACACTTTGAATTTGGTTTTGACTTAAGTTATTACCTTCTATGATTGGTGTACGATCAATGCGTGGACGTGATTGAAAATCATCCAAATTATTATTAGGGTCGCTAAGATCGTTAAGATCGTTAATCTGAACCAACGCTGCTGTAGAATTGGGACTTGGTTGGTTATTTACATTTGATAGCACATTATCTGGAACTAATGGGCTTAAACTATAAAGCAAACGTTGTTGCTCGTTAGGGTTTAACCTGGCCGAAGATCTTGAGCCTTTCTTCTTTTTAGTACAAGTCGATGCTTGACTCATTTTGATTTATATAAACAAGATTAACAAAAATAGAAAAACAGAAAAAAGTTAAAAAAAATATATATACAGTAATATATTTTATTTAAGCAAAAAGATAAATATGTATGTGTATTTAATTATTCGGTTTGGAGTGTACTTAATATTAGGAAAAAACAAAAATGTTTTTCAAAATTGTAAATACCTACAAAATAAATATATTTTTTTCTTTTAAATGCAAGTGTATAATATTGTTTTGGTTTCGAGTGTTTTTAATATTTAAAAAAAACAAAAATGTTCTTCAAAATTCTAAATTCTGAAAATTAGTTCTTTTTTTTTTTCTTTTTGCAAGTGTGTATATTTTATTGGTTTTGAGTGTTTTTTTTTCAGTGATTTTATCAATAAATTTCAAAAAAAAAATATTTTTTTTCAAAATTAAGAGTTTGTTGTGTATTTTGTTGGGTTTTGTTCATATGTCATTGCGGGGATGCTTCAGGTAACTTCTTCGGTGATGGTATTGTTGGCGAAGTATGAACTGAGCTGAAAAGGTAACGAAAATAGTTTGATTCTAAAAGACATTCGGACGGACTAATTTGAAAATATTCCCTCTGAGTGGTAAGTAGATAAACACAAAATTAGACGTAGGACAAAACTCGTTGCTATCTATTTTCTTCCGCAATTTTAGAACAGCCTAAGACTCCATCTAAAAGACTTGAAGCTGTAAGATAAGCAACACACAAAAAAAAATTGAAAAAGGAAAAGAAAATTGTGCAACTGTATGACACTTCGTCATCTAACAGGTCACAATTTCTTTGAAGTAAAAACGAGACAGTGGAATGAAAATTAAAAAATGAGAGAAATAGAAAAGTAAAATTATAACATCTATGGAAAAGGATTGACAAGAAATAATACGGTTGAATTATCGTTGTCATCACCATCTTGTGTTATCTCGTCGCAAATGAGAAGGTATGCTAAATAACTGTCCTTATTCATGACTTACGAGTGGCTTATGGTGATGAAAAGGATAATTCTGAAAAATTAAATTTGGAAAAAAAGGAAACAAAAACGAAGACTCACGTTACGGGCGCCATTTGTAATAGGTACGGTGTAAAAATTTGAACTAAAAAGTTCGAAAATGTCGATTAGTATCATGAGCTGGCATGCTTGTCATTGCTCGGCCAAATAGCTCGTCGAAAATGGGTGGGATCTTTCCCCATGATACTCAATCTCGCCTATTGACAAAACACAGATCATGCCGAGAAAATTATAAAAAAAAAACTTTAATAGAAGAATGAATGGACGGGCATTACCACTAGAGGGCGCTGAGATGTTATCAGCGATAGCCTAAACCCACCCTACCATGGAAGTCAGCGGCTAAAATTTGACTTCCCCTAGACCTTCGGCTTACCTTTAGTCTCTGCTCAGTTCATCCGTCCATCACCGATTTCGCTACCATCAGCATCCCCTGAAAATATATAAACCTAATAATACATCAAGCTATGCGCTTGAAGAAAAAGCAGATGTTTAACCATTTTGGCGTAATGAACAAAGAACATTTTTATTAAAGATGGTTGTCATCCAAAGAATTTTAATACATACAAAAAAAATAACAAGAAATGCAAAATAAATATAAAAAAAAAATAAAGGAATATAAAGTAGTAGATAAATACAAAAACGATTTTTATTTATAAGAATTTAAACAAAAGAACAAAAAAATATGAAAGATCATTGCACATATGCAAATATACATATACAAATATCAGTTTATATATTTATGTGATTGTAGCGTACATTCAGCCGCTAGTTATTTAAAAAAAAAGAGATAAAAAAAAAAATACGAAAAAAAGTGATTACCCCCCCCCCACCTAACCAGAGCTCAAAGTCGGTAGATTGCAGGAAATACCTTCCCTTGTATTTATTTATATCGATGACCAAATTGTCATAGAATATTATAATGAAGTCTGATAATATATATATATAAAGATATATATATCTTTAATCGTATGCACGATTTTGTCTTTCGTACAAATTCGAATTACTTAAATGTGATAAACATAAAACAAAGAAAAACAAGAAAATAAATAATTATTACGCCAAAGGAAATTTAACTTATAAAAAAAAATACTCCCACGATGACGTTGAATATATATCTAGTATACGGCCGCACAGGTATCAACGTATATATACATATATATCTTGAATCCAGGGTACCGTGTGAATTAAAAGTAATTCAACCCGTAGGTACATATATCGTTTTGAATATTTTTATGTATATGAGGAACTGTTGCTTTTGCTTTGAAGGTGCCAGTGCCCGTTCAAAATTCAATTTTAATTTTGTGTTAACTTTAAGTTAATTGTTTTATTCTAAAAATAATCTTAAGAGTTGCGAAAAATTTAATGGAGCATTAAATTGATTTTAAACGATTTTAGCCAAAAAAAAAATGGCGAATGTGAAATTTCTTTGTTGCAAAGAATCCGTGTTTAATATTTTAAACAAAATTTTAGCGAGCGATCCGGATTCCATCTGGACTATCCGCGATCGATAAGGTAATTCCTAGTAGTTGATAAAGAAAAAAAAAACTACTAAAACGCGAAAACAAGATTAATCTTAAAAAAAATCACTCACCAATTCACTTTTTATGTGGTTTTGATTAAAACTCATATGCATGGATTTATAGCACACTTTTTATGAGCCACCATTCGTGTGAAATTTACTAAAAAAACCACAAAAATGTTAAAAAAATGAATATTTAATTAATTTTTTTCACTTTTACCATTTAATTTTGAAATGACATTTAACTTTTAATTTATAATTTCAAGTATTTAAATTTTACACTTCCGCACCTTACAACAGTTTCTATGACTTTCGTCGCATACCCATTTTAAGATTTCGAAAAAACCCATCGTTCCAATTCTGCGAGCAGTTATCTCAGATCTTTCGATCGAAACGGCCAATCAAATTAAATTTTAATTATTGATTTTATCTTTTTTGTTGTACCACTGTGAATAGTGCGAATCGGGACTTAAATTTGACCGAAGCGGCATCTATCCACAATAGTACGTATCAATCAATTCGGCCATCATTGATTCGGAACAAATGTTTCTCAATAACGACCAATCAAAAAAACCAAGTTACGTCGGCCATCATTGATTTCGGAACAGTGTCTGACAAGTGACAGGTCAAGTCAAACCTAATGTAAACAATTATTTTTTTTTAATCGAAATAATTGTATAGATATTTTTTTTTTTGTATTTAAAAATTATTTAGTTAATAATTTAAGCTACCGAAGCTTAAAATTGTCGCGCCGCGCGTAAATAAGTTTATTTTTCATCCCATGATGAAAATACAAAGTGTTTCTACATATTATACTATCATTTTTGGAAGGTATGTACATAAATCGTAAACAAATTTCGCCCTGTGCAAATAAATCAAACAAAATTTGTTTATGTTTATTTTAGTATCGGAACTACACCGATTTATTTTCAATAAATAAATCCGCGTTTTGTGTTGGATAAAAAAAGGCACCAAATTCAATCTCCACAACATATCGGCAAGTGACTTGCAAGCATATACCTACATATACCAGGGTTAAGGTCAATGACCTTGTGGTATGTAGCTGGAAATGGAACGATCATCAAATTAAGACGGTAAGTACTTTTTATTGTTTTCTTTTTCTTTTATAAGATACATTATAAATAATTTTAATTATTTACAGGGTGTCCACAACAAAGTTTTGTCGGAACAGTATTCAGATCATAATGCCGATTGTTGCAGAGTTTAGTACGGCTCCGATTGAAAGGGAAGACACAAGAGCCATACAACTACCGCCAAAGTTAATGTGGAAAGAAACCAATGCAATTGAGTACAGACGTAATCTCGATCTTAATTTACGCAGAAATTTAGAGGATGACATAAATGGCATTGAAAGTCTTATAAAAACATCATACCCGTTCAGGAAACAAGGTCATGCAAGAATGAAAAGTTATAAAGAAAACTGGTTTAATGTTGAGTGTGAAAATGAAAGACGAAAATCCTTTGGGTGGCTCAAGGTTTTTCGAAAATTTGGAGAACAATATTTCAAAAGACTATACATTCAAACTAATACAGCCTTTAAACAAATCTGCAGGGAAAAAAGAGAAGGTATCTAGAAAATGAAGCCCTTAAGCTCACATGCCGTAAAGATACTAAGCACTTCTGGCTTGCTATAAATAAGTTCAATGGTAAGACACCCAAAATTGGCATACAATTAGACGCCAGCACATTGAAGAATCACTTTGAAATGCTTTTAAACCCATTAGCTAATAACCCACCTATTTATTATGCAAAACCCTTTATTACAAACGAAACGTTAGATGCACCTATATGTAGTTCAGGAAAAAGTCTTAAGGGTTTTAAATAAGATCAAAGACGGGAAAGCACCGGGATCTGACAGGATACCCATAGAATTTTTTAAATACGCTACGAACAGCTTCATAAACAAAATGACAGAGATTTTTAATGAAATGTTTGAAACAGGCAAAATTACGCAACAGTTTAAGCAAGCAATTATACATCCGATTCATAAAAAAGGCGATGCAGGTGATCCCACTAACTACAGAGGAATATCCTTTTTGAACGCGTCGTATAAAGTATTTACCAAACTTTTAAATGATCGTATGTCGGCTTGGATTTCGAAATGGTTATTCCACTAAAGATAACATTTTCGTACTGCAAAACATCGCTGGAACATTCTTAGACCAAAAAAAGAAATTATTTGCCTTTTTCGTGGATTTCGTGGATTTCAAAGGAATGAGTCAAAAGTTTGGAAAGGTCCTCGAAAACCTTTACAAAGATAACCAATCGGCTGTGTGGAGCGGTACTGAGATTTCAGAATGGTTTCAGACCACAATGGGAGTACGACAAGGATGTACTCTTAGCCCATATCTCTTTGCCATGTATATCAATGACCTCACCGACTTTCTACCAGGAGGCATAGAGATATCCGGAGTTTTGATAAAGGCCCTTTTATTTGCAGACGATGTAGTTTTATTTTCGTATTCACCAGATTCCTTGCAGCTTATGATTAATCGCCTTGATGTTTACTGCCAATTATGGAATCTTACTGTGAACTTATCTAAATCAAAAATAATGATTTTCTAAAAGGGGTCTGGAAGAGCCTGCAATAATGAAAAATGGTTTATCAATAGACAGCAAATTGAAATTGTCAAAGCATACAGGTATCTCGGAGTGACAATAACTAGTCATCTTAGTATGGAACCTCACTTAAGGGAAAAACTAATTAAAGTTAAAAGTGCCATGTCCGCAACGTGGAAGAAATGTTTCTCAAACCACTAAGTAGACCATAGTGTAAAATATAAAGTCTTTCAAGCTGTATCTGAGTCTATCATGATGTACGCAAAACAATCTTGGGGTTACTATCAGTATGAAACAGTGGAGAAACTATTGAGATATTACATCAAAAGATATTACAATCTACCAAACACGACGCCCAACTACATGTTAAATATTGAAACAGGATTGTCACCTCTTTTTATAAAAACCTTAAGCTTCACGTGAGTCATTAAAGTGCTAGAATTGCAGAGCGATAGGCTTCCAAAAATAATTGCGTTAAGGACAATAGGAAGAAGAGCCCTATGGTATAAACAATTAGAGGATCTGGCATCGTACTGTGGTTTTGAATTAAACTTTGTGAATGAAAATGGAAGGTACTGCAAAGATGTACTGCATAATCTTGTGTCTAAACTTGATCAAAAACTCATATCAGATTGCATTAATTTAGCATCATCGTCCGTTCACAGATCTACATACAGTGTGCTAAACCATAATTTTTGTGAAAGGAATTACTTCCACAATGAAAATAAGGCAGACAAAGTATCGGCTATTTTTAAAATGAGAGGAGAACTTATTCGGCTTAATTATATCCCCCACCGTCCAGATTTACCAATTCTATGTAACCTTTGCAACCTATCGGAGAGGGAAGATGTTATCCATTTTATCGGCAGATGTACTATTTTGAAAGAGATTCGAAGATACTTCCTGGGAAGCGACCTCCTAACAGAACATGATGTTTTAGCACATCTCAACTGCGAAAAAGATATAAACCAGCTTTTTTTATTTTTGTAAACTTGCAATTGGCTATCGAAATCAAATTATCAATGAAGATTTTTAACCTATTGAAAAAAAAAATTATTTTTATTTATTTGGTATTCATTTTCAACTTTACTAAATTTTACTTGTATGAAATGTTTAACTTTATGTCAATCAGGCAGACGTCAAAGCCATGCTATTTATTTATTTGGTATTCATTTTCAACTTTACTAAATTTTACTTGTATGAAATGTTTAACTTTATGTCAATCAGGCAGACGTCAATGCCATGCTAACCGTACATCAGTCGCTTAAAACTATTGAATCTTGAAACCTTAAGTAAAAGAAGAAAAATATCTAATATCTTTTTTGTTTTTAACATTTTAACTGGTCATATTGATTCAAATAATCTTCTTTTTAAAATATCAATTAATGTTAAAAACAGAATTTTTCGTCACTTTGAATTTTTAAATTTAAGATTTAATAGAACTGTCTACGGTATTCATGAACCACTTTTTGCTTCTTCTGTTGATTTTTATAACTGTTTGAATTATATTGATTCCAATTTAAACTAAAGAAATTTAAAAATAATTTTAAGGAACAATTAAGATAATGGAGATATGAACTATAATTATATTTATTTTATTCTTTAAATAGCTAAGAATTGTAATTTGTAACTTAAATAAATAATAATAATAATAAATAACTAAAATCTTAGTAAAAAAAAAGTCATATAAATGTAATAGTTTTTTTTACACAAAAAAAAAATTTTTTTTTGTTTTACTAAGATTTTAAAAATTGATGCTTATTTTTCAAACAAATTGTTAAGATTGATAGATAGATAGATACATTTTTTATTTCATCAAAAGGTTTTACAAAAAGTTTTCTTAAGACTAAGGACATGGCAATCGTGCCGTCTGCCTGATATGAGATTTGTGATTAAATAAAAAAAAATTGTTTAATTTGAAAGACTTACATGACAATTTTAATGATTTGAAATTTAAAAGAAGAATTATTAAATTTAAATGCTTTTAACTAAGATTTTTGGTAAGTTTAATTTAAAAGGCTTACATGACAATTTCAATGATTTGAAACATAAAAGAAGAATAATAAAAATTAAATGATTTTAACTAAGATGTTTGGTAAGTTTAATTTAAAAGGCTTACCAGACAATTTTAATAATTTGAAACATAAAAGAAGGAAACAAAAATTAGGTTCAAAGGCTAAAATGACAAGTTTAATGATTTGAAACATAAAAGAAAAATTATAAATTACAAAATGCATAATAAATTTAAACTGCTATAACTGGCTTCAAATCTGGCATTTTTTTCAGAAACTGTTACGATAAGTTAGGGCATGCTGACATCATTTATTAAGGTTAAGCCATCCAATGTCTCCATTCAAAATAGCGTAAGTTTGTTGAAAAGAAAGAAATACAATCTTGGAAATACAGCCGACGAGTTTCCTGTAGTATTGGACAGACTACAAAGTTTTTGAAATCTTCATTATCTCTTCTGTAACACAAGTTACAAATTTGTGGTAAATCATCTCGGTGTTAAAGTTAAGATTTATAATTTAAACTCGTGCTCTAAAGATAGTACTTATAACTTCGGGGGAATATTCTTTGCTAAAATAGTTAATCTCAGATAGGAGTTGGTGATTCAAATGTTTGTATATTATTCTGGAGGTAGACGAGTTTGCTGTGGATAGATGTTGAATATAAATTTGATCCTCAACTTTTACGATTACATTCGCGAACATATCCTTCCACCTTTCAACGTTTGACTCCAGCAGGGATAGAACATAATCATGCGACAAAAAATGCTGATTCCACTTTTTAAATGGGGAAGCATTAGTTCGTGAAGACAGTTATTATTTCTTTTCATAACTTTCGTTTTGTAGTCCGAATTCGCTTTCAAATTGTGTATGGGTACACCTGACTCTACATGAATAGCATAATTTGGAGTTGAATCTGGCAATCTGAACAAACGTTTAAAGAAATGCTTGTGATTTTTTTTTGAAAGCTTCAAACTGTTTTTATCCAAAAACTTGAACCCCATAACACATGCAAGCATCCATAGTAGCATTAAAAACTCGGTATTTCGAAGCAAGGTCGATATTTTGGATTGCAAAAAAGTTCGGCCACATTATGTTTAAAGCTAATTTAGCTTCATTACTTTTTTAGAGTGTTTGACAAAGTTTAGATTGTGTGGCACCAAAACTCCCAAATACTTAAACTCTTGCACAACTTCAATACGTGTGCTGGAAAGGTACAAATTCTCTTTTGGTCGTCTTCGATTTAGCCGGGGTTCAAAAATGTGTACCTTGGTTTGTTGGGTATTAATTCTGAGGCCCCAAGTCTCACAAAAAGAGTTCAGTCTATTTATTTGCAACTGCAACGCAAAAGGATTTTTGCCCAGCATCAAAAGGTCGTCCGCATAAAGCAAAACTTTCACTTGAATGTTAGCGAAAGACACACCAACTGGGAGAAAGTCACATATTTCGTCGATAAAAAGGAAAAAAGAGTAATGGACTAATCATGCATCCTTGTGGAAGACCTAAATTCGTGTTGAACCAGTCTGAGAAATTGGATCCATCCCATACCGTTGCACTTGAAGACGAAAGGAAGTTGGAATACGTCAACAAAAATTTTCGTGACAAACCTAACGACGACAGTTTGAATAATAAGGTCTGTCTGTTCACTTTGTCAAAGACAGCTTTAAAATCTACGACACATGTGTATAACTTCTTTTTATTCGAAAAAACAATATTTGTAAGGGCAAAAATATGATCCATAGTTGAAAAGTCAGGACGAAAACATCGCCTTTCTTTAAAATTGCAAAATTTACTGCTTTGTTGAAGTTGCCTGGTACACATGCTTCACTATACAGCATGTTATAGAAAACCGTGAGATATATTTTGAATTCCGCTGTACTGTTTTTGTAAAATTCTTTTGGAATTCCATCTTTGCCTGGTGCCCTGTTATTTTTCATATTTTGAAGCGTCGATTCCATTTCAGACACCGATATTGGAATACCCAACTCACTAACAACAAAGTTAGGCAAAGCGTAATCAAATGAATGAAGGTTCTCTTCAGCCGACAGAAGAGTTTTAAAGTGAGCCCGTCCACCGAGTTCGCGCACAGTACTCCAGAACGTTTTATAGTCCTTGCAGTTTTCCAATTTCGTTGCTAAGTTTTTTAAATAGACATTTTTTTTTTACTTTAAAGTAAATTGTCAAGATGAACCAAAGAAACTTTTAATTTTTAAAGAAACAATTTTTATTCAATTTATAAGATATAGCAAATTTACAATACGCAGAAGGCGATTTATTCGTTGAAACAGCGACAACGACTGACTGCCGTTTCTATAATCCTTCGATGAGTTTTAATTAATAGTTATGGCAGTATTGCCGTTGACAGCTTGGCCTCTCCTGACATTTCGTCCCAATCGGACGAATCTTCATCTTCCGGTTCTGGTTCTTGTCTATAAACATCTATGTCGGGACTGAGTCTACACCATGGCTTCATATGATCGCTTGAAATTACATTACTGTAGAGATTTTGTATCAGTTGGTTATCTGGAAGGTCCTCAACAATGTATCGATCATGGTTCAAAAATTTGGTGACGATATATGGGCCCTTGTACTTTGGATCGAGTTTATGTGAATCTCCTGTCGCTTGAGGAACATGATAAATGACGATGAGATCACCCTCGAAGTATTTATTTGGCGTTTGATGTTTTTTATCGTACCGTTTCTTCCATTTGCGTCTTTCTCCCATGATGTTGGTGGTTGCATTATGTGTCTTAGTCATAACATCGTCTCAATCATCTGATATTTCCTGCAAACTATTATCTCCATTATCATTGACACCAGAGGCTATTTCAATTTTTTCATTGGCACTTTTTTTAAAAGATTCTAATTTTGTTTTGAGTTCGAGGATCTCCTCATCTTTTGCTTTGATATTGGCATTTAGATCATGAATCGTGTTCTGTAGAGATTCGGTATTCTTTTCATACTTAGCACAAGCATCGTTATTTTCATTTCTTTCAGAAGCAATGAGCTCTTGATATTTGTTTATAGCCTTGTCCTTTTCCGAGAGAAGAGTATGAAACGACAGAATGGTTTTCTCAATGATTCCAGTTTGGCTGTTGACCTTTTCTTCAATGACAGTTGATTTTTGTAGCCTCTCCTCCTAGTCCTTAAACTTTGTTACCATGTCACCAACAGATTAACGGCATTCAAGAATCATGCGGTGGTTTTTCCTACAGAGCACATCGCGACCCAAAAGTATCTCTTGAGGTAGAATTTCGTCTGGCACGATTTGGAACGTTACGTGCACTTCTTGATTATCCATTCGCAGATCTACCTCAATTACTTCTTTTGATTCTACGATGGCTCCTCCGAATCCTTTGAACTGCTTTACATATTCTTTCCATACTACGTTCTTTGAAGATGTTGATTCGTTGATAAACGAGTGATCGCTTCCCGTATCCACAAAATGCTGACTATTTTTGTCCACAGAAAACGACATCCTTCATGACGGGAGGAATGAACTGTGCAACTTATTCGTTTTGTTCGACCTTGGTGATTGTTGATTTGTTTGCGCGACAATTTTTCGACTCATGGCCCACTTTGTTGCAAACATTGCATCGCGCCCTTCGTGATGGTTGGGAACACTTCGATGATATATGACCCATCTCATTACAGTTGTAGCATTTGATATTCTTTTATAAGTTTGTTACTCGTCCTGTGTTTGCCTTACGTTCTTCTGTTTCCGCTGGTGCACATGTTGGTACACTTCTTGAAGAATAGACAGGGACCGTTGTTGACAAACTATCTAGTGACCTCAAAAGATCGTTGCACTATCGAAAATTCATGGCTAACAGTGTTCGCGTAATGTTGTGGGATCGTTAATACCATTAATTATGTTTGAATTAAGCGAAAGATCATCCAATTTACCTCGTCTTCCGATGATAAGCATTGCATAGTAAAATTCCACCAATGACTCACCTGGCTTACGTCTTTATTTCATTAGTAAAATCCATCCACGTTTGAAATACTGGCAGTGCATCAATCCAACTCTTCGCTATTCCTCTCATCTTGTGTTGAACTGCAAAGAGGATCATTTCGTCGCTCCATGCATATATGCAACGTAGCTGTTCAACTTTGTTGATGAATTGCTGAGATGATAGATTTCGTTCCATTGGATCGAAGTCGGGTAAGATTCCTATGACATCATACGTACTGTTTGAAGGACGCATTTGCGCTGCGACTGAGAACAGCGTTCCATACACTGAATCCTCCGTGGAACCTGCACCGTGTGATGTTGTCGGTACGTTCTGAGGAGCAGACAGAATCCTTTGGCTGCCCATGTTTGTGTGCAATTGATGTGTAACTGCTGAATTTACTTCTTTTGCGTTCACAGCCAATTCACTTATGATTTTCGCCAAATTAGTCATCGTACTATTCAAGTCGTCCATTTGTGATTGCCATGATTCTGCCGTTGCCATCTCACTCGTCTCTATTTCTTCCGAATCTACCTCGTCCGACCCATAAAATTCGACCAATTTAGCCACCTTTTGTGCTTTATTATGAATTCTTGGTTGGTTTTTCGTTTACAGAGGGCTATTTAATTGGTCAACTTTAAAACATCCGAATTTAATCATTATTTGTTTCCTTTTTTTTCCTATCTCTTAGTCTAGACGTTGGTTTTTTTCCCCTTTGGTTTGTTTACCTTTTCGTTTCGAGTCTCGTTTGAATATACTCCTTTCTCTTTCGTACGTTCGGTTTCTCTGTCTCTTTCATTTTAAACGTTTTCGTTCAACTAATTCGTTGCGTTAAATTAATTCGTTGTTTGTTTTCCTTACGTTGGACGTACTGTTTTATTTTCAAGTATGTTGAGTCTATCTCTTTCCCTTACGTTGGACGTTGTTTTTATTTATTTTATTCGGGTACGTCGAGTCTTTATCTATCCTTTCGCTTCTTCCCTGAGAAATGTTTTTAGACCGATAATTGTTACCGATATTATAGGCAAGTGATCACACTTCTGATTCTGTCAAGATGAACCAAAGAAACTTTTAATTTTAAAAGAAATAGTTTTTATTCAATTTATAAGATTTAGCAAATTTACATTACGCAGAAGGTGACTTATTCGTTTAAGCGGCGACAACGACTGACTGCCGTATCTATAATCCTTCGATGAGTTTTAATTAATGGTTATGGCAGTGTTGCCGTTGACAAAATATTTAATAAAAAATGAGAGTTTGTTGACTAAACAATTTAAGATAGACGAAGGAAGACTCTTACACTTCTTATCAAACCATTTTTTCGCGGGATTGAAAGTGTAATTGAATTTACAAACGAAGCTGTTGCTTTAACGACTTTAACAAAACCATCGCATATCTGTTCAATCGTACTTGAGGATATCGAAGGAAGGGAATTAAAGATACAATAAAGAAGAGAAGTATAAAGAGAAGCATTCATGTGATTCCATTTAAGCTTCCGAAAGTTGTTTGAATTTGCTTCGGGAACTTCCCTTAAGAATTGGGCTTCTACTATTATAGGCATCTGGGCCGAGAAATTCGCAACATCTAATTTAAAGTTTTTGAACACACCATCCACTTCCCAAATATTGCACAAAGATCAATAGCAGACTGCCCCTGACCGCTAATAAATAATCACAAACAATCCGAAGTTTTCAAAAAAAAGATGTCGTCTTTTGAGTTTCTACCGACTGTTAGCTCAACTCGCGAATGTAAATTATAAACGGAAGGATTTTGATATTTTCTAATTCTAGCATTTAAGTTTTCAATGATCATTGCATTCTGCGAAGAGGAGCTAAATTATCAAATTAATTTTGCCAGTTATTGCAATTAAAATACAAAGGAATAATAAAATAATTTATGCTATTACTTATAACTTGAAAAATGATTCTGTTGTCTAAAGTTTTAAATTCAACAACATGACCCAGTAGATGACAACTCCATCGACGTTTTGACAGTAAGACCTTGTGAAAATTTATAAGTGAACGTGTGGTTGTAAATTTGCATTCTATCGCCTTTCACTAAAATTTTCGAATTCGGGTTGATTTCCAGTAGTTTGTTTTTGATTGTGATATGTTTTTTGTCTTTTCTTCCGATATAAAAGTGATTGCTCTCGGAATATACTAATGCCGGAACCTTTAAGTTGGTGTGCGACCGACACAATTTTAGTTGCTTCTTCTGCCGAGTTGAGCTCTATGATGACAGTACCTCTTTCTGCATTGCTGCCGTGAACTTGCCGGGAACTTTGAACATCAATGTCTCTTGTTAAGATCTGTTCTACTGATGTATGCTCAGCTGTTTATATCATCCTGTTGACAAAGTCATTTTTGTACATTTTTTAGAGAGGAATATTAATAGGATCTGGGAACATTTTTGAACGGTCTTAGTATTTGATGAAAAATGCCTAAAAATTTCACACCAAGTTTTTTTGCCGCTCTTCAAAGTTAAGATAAGTACCAAGTAAATCTGTGTCTTGCTTCTGAACTTTCATTGGAACGAATTTTAAGTCTTTAAAAAATTTAAACTGTTCTATGATTATCAAACAAACAGTGGAGTGAAATAAGGGCCGCGGTATGAAGGCCCAAGGGTCTTTATTCCCCATTTGAAAGGAAACAACGCCCACATTCATTAAAACCTTCCCAAAATGGCAATTAAATCCGCGGGTGTTATTTCCCAACAGTTGATATTGGTAGGGTGGGCAGGGCATGCGCCCCCTGCAAACCCCCTACCTAGCTCACTAAAGGATTTGGGGTGGGTACAAATACCGCGGGTCTTAATGCTTTTTTGTGAGGGTCTTATTGCCGATTTAAAAAGGAATTCATTTCATTTTAAAGTGGGAATTGAGAACCACGGGCCCGAATTCCACGGCCCTTATTTCACTGCACCCAAACAAACACCATTTCAATGTTGCTGATGTATCGGTTTCCTATGTAAGAGTAAACAAATTGCAGTGTGTTGAATATTTGAACATATTCAATACTTCCCACAAAAGTGAAATCGGTGGCTGAAGGTTTTTGTTAGAAAAATATTTATTTATTGCTGCTTAATTGATCATAAGTTTGGCTAAACATGGTAACCATTAGAAAAGCCAATTAATTACTTCTTAATGAAATAAACTTCGGTAAAAGATGTTTGTCTTGTAAGATGAAAAATTATTATCTTTTTATATTTAACTCGACCATACTTTTTCTTGATCCAAACGAAATTTAAAATGATTGACGATGACAACCAATGTTTGTAACAATGTTTGGTGGGCCACCTGAATGGGGTGAAGGACGCGGAAACCCTCAAATGGTTGAAGAAGTTCATCGCTAACACGGAAGCACCATAGCCAAAAGCCAATCTGCGTGTTTGCGATAGGAAAGAACTTTTATATTTCGCCAAACCTAAGGGTCGTCAATTCCTTCCCGGCCCTTATCTGCCGAAAGAAAGATTGCAACTCAACATCCAAAACCTCAACCCGGAACTTTTAAGTAAGGATTGGCAGGTGTAGGAAATGGGGCCGCACAACGCTAAAGACATGGAGATTGTGGTGAAGCTCAGTCATAAATCCATGCCACTACTGCGCATATGTGGCTACAAAATACGCGTCGCCATCAGCCGATGGAACATAAGACCATTTGTGACAGTGTTTAAGAAGAAAAGCAGAGAAACAACTAGCCGGCATGAAGATACGCAAAGTTAATCTTCATCACAGCCAAGCCGCTAGCGCCAACCTAGTACATGCTATGACAAGCGGCAATATTGATCTAGGTCAAATACGAGAGCTTAGATTAAAAGACTTCTTAACGTATACCGTTTCACAGAACAATGAATGTACAGTTCAAACTTGCAATGTAGCTAAAAGTCAGGTTAACCACATCAATATTGACCAGACCGCTGTAAAATGCGAGCGACAGATCGGCAATCCACTCGTCTCGCATCAATTTACATGCCACATGAAACAAATGATCTCCCAAACGTAATGACGAAGGGAGATCGAGCTTGTCAAAAAAGCTCGAGATGGAAGATGGGATCTTATCCTCGGATGTGATGCTTACTCGCATCATGTACAATGGGATAGTACGAACACCAACCCACGAGGTGACTGAATTTTCGAATTTATTATAGAACATAACTTAGTCATAGGAAACATAGGCAAAGAACCAACATTCGTTACTAGAAATAGAAGGGAAGTGCTAGACATAACCCTAATAACTAACTATAACTCTTTTTCGCTAAGTGGCTGGAAAGTATCTACCGAACCTTCCTTTTCTGACCACAGAAGTATTGAATTTTAAATTGGAGATAGTATAAAACAAAAAGAACCATATATAAATCCCAGAAAAACTAACTGGGATCGTTTTGTCACAAAAGTAGAGGAAAAACAAGACATATTTCAAGGCCTGAATTAAAAGTCACCTAAAGATATTGAAACTACGGTTGAGACACCTGATTCTCAAAAGCGCATACAAAACATCATGCCGCGTAATAGCTCCGAGAACAAAAACGTCACCCCATTTTTGGAATAAAGAGCTGCAACATCTAAGAAAAGAAGCAAGACAACTCTTCAATGCCGCAATTGTCTCCTTCTCCTCATACAAATCGCCAGGCATTGATGGTATTAATCCAATAATGCTTCAAAGGGCAAAGCACCTGTTGATACCAGTGTTAAAAGAACTATTCATGCGATGTATTATGTACAAACATATACCCGCCACTTGGCGAGAAGTCAAAGTTGTCTTTATACCCAAAGCCAGTAAACCAACTCACACTACGCCAAAAGATTTCAGACCAATAAGCCTAACATCGTTTGAGCTTAAAACATCCGAGAAACTACTCGATGTATTTATACGTAGCATGATCAATAAAGGAACCTTATCCCAGAACCAGCATGCGTTCATGAAAGGAAAAAGTGTTGAAACTGCCCTTCATGCAGTAACCAGTACTATAGACAAATCAATCGATCAAAAAGAATACACATTAGCAGCCTTTCTCGACATTGAAAGCGCTTTAACAATGTTTAGGGTAATGCTATAGAAAGAAACTTAAAAAGCATGAACATTGACAACAGTAATACTCAAATAATATAAAGCCTATTAAAAAAAAAGAAACGTAAACACCTCCCTCGCTAACACTGAATTAAAAATGACTGCCTGAAGAGGTACACCCGAAGGCGGGGTCATTTCACCACTGCTGTGGATGAGGTCTTAGTCCTCCTTAATAATAATGGGATAAAAGTCATTGCTTACCCAGATGACCTAGTCATAATGGCTACAGGGAAATTCCTAGAGACCATCAGTGATATCGTCCAAAGAGCTATCAACACAATGAACAAATGAGCCCGAAAATGCGGCTTAGGTATTAATCCCCAAAAAACAGAACTAGATAGATAGATAGATAGATTTTATTTCGCTTTAAATTTTACAATGGTTTGTTACCGCACATTTTACATTGAAGAGATTTGATACAACAGATATTATCTTTCAACTTAAATATTATTTTATTAGGGTTTCTATAAATTTCTTTTTTTAAGTAAAGACTTTTTGGAGGAAAGACGTTAAAACCTCCATTAGAGAAAAAAAAATTAAGATAATAAATTACATAATAACTTAATACTAATGACTAGAAAAATAAATATAGATTTGATAACTATAAATTAAAATTTGAACTTGATCATAAATAAATTAACATGTATAATTTACATAAATTAAGAAAAATGTAAAACCAATTTCTGATAACAAAAATAATAAATAATAAATAATAAATAATAAATAATAAATAATAAATAATAAATAATAAATAATAAATAATAAATAATAAATAATAAATAATAAATAATAAATAATAAATAATAAATAATAAATAATAAATAATAAATAATAAATAATAAATAATAAATAATAAATAATAAATAATAAATAATAAATAATAAATAATAAATAATAAATAATAAATAATAAATAATAAATAATAAATAATAAATAATAAATAATAAATAATAAATAATAAATAATAAATAATAAATAATAAATAATAAATAATAAATAATAAATAATAAATAATAAATAATAAATAATAAATAATAAATAATAAATAATAAATAATAAATAATAAATAATAAATAATAAATAATAAATAATAAATAATAAATAATAAATAATAAATAATAAATAATAAATAATAAATAATAAATAATAAATAATAAATAATAAATAATAAATAATAAATAATAAATAATAAATAATAAATAATAAATAATAAATAATAAATAATAAATAATAAATAATAAATAATAAATAATAAATAATAAATAATAAATAATAAATAATAAATAATAAATAATAAATAATAAATAATAAATAATAAATAATAAATAATAAATAATAAATAATAAATAATAAATAATAAATAATAAATAATAAATAATAAATAATAAATAATAAATAATAAATAATAAATAATAAATAATAAATAATAAATAATAAATAATAAATAATAAATAATAAATAATAAATAATAAATAATAAATAATAAATAATAAATAATAAATAATAAATAATAAATAATAAATAATAAATAATAAATAATAAATAATAAATAATAAATAATAAATAATAAATAATAAATAATAAATAATAAATAATAAATAA
Source organism: Baccha elongata (assembly GCA_951217065.1). Lineage (NCBI taxonomy): Eukaryota > Metazoa > Arthropoda > Insecta > Diptera > Syrphidae > Baccha > Baccha elongata. The sequence continues at coordinate 257,339 of CATNUY010000144.1, forward strand.
TAAATAATAATAATAAATAATAAATAATAAATAATAAATAATAAATAATAAATAATAAATAATAAATAATAAATAATAAATAATAAATAATAAATAATAAATAATAAATAATAAATAATAAATAATAAATAATAAATAATAAATAATAAATAATAAATAATAAATAATAAATAATAAATAATAAATAATAAATAATAAATAATAAATAATAAATAATAAATAATAAATAATAAATAATAAATAATAAATAATAAATAATAAATAATAAATAATAAATAATAAATAATAAATAATAAATAATAAATAATAAATAATAAATAATAAATAATAAATAATAAATAATAAATAATAAATAATAAATAATAAATAATAAATAATAAATAATAAATAATAAATAATAAATAATAAATAATAAATAATAAATAATAAATAATAAATAATAAATAATAAATAATAAATAATAAATAATAAATAATAAATAATAAATAATAAATAATAAATAATAAATAATAAATAATAAATAATAAATAATAAATAATAAATAATAAATAATAAATAATAAATAATAAATAATAAATAATAAATAATAAATAATAAATAATAAATAATAAATAATAAATAATAAATAATAAATAATAAATAATAAATAATAAATAATAAATAATAAATAATAAATAATAAATAATAAATAATAAATAATAAATAATAAATAATAAATAATAAATAATAAATAATAAATAATAAATAATAAATAATAAATAATAAATAATAAATAATAAATAATAAATAATAAATAATAAATAATAAATAATAAATAATAAATAATAAATAATAAATAATAAATAATAAATAATAAATAATAAATAATAAATAATAAATAATAAATAATAAATAATAAATAATAAATAATAAATAATAAATAATAAATAATAAATAATAAATAATAAATAATAAATAATAAATAATAAATAATAAATAATAAATAATAAATAATAAATAATAAATAATAAATAATAAATAATAAATAATAAATAATAAATAATAAATAATAAATAATAAATAATAAATAATAAATAATAAATAATAAATAATAAATAATAAATAATAAATAATAAATAATAAATAATAAATAATAAATAATAAATAATAAATAATAAATAATAAATAATAAATAATAAATAATAAATAATAAATAATAAATAATAAATAATAAATAATAAATAATAAATAATAAATAATAAATAATAAATAATAAATAATAAATAATAAATAATAAATAATAAATAATAAATAATAAATAATAATAATAAATAATAAATAATAAATAATAAATAATAAATAATAAATAATAAATAATAAATAATAAATAATAAATAATAAATAATAAATAATAAATAATAAATAATAAATAATAAATAATAAATAATAAATAATAAATAATAAATAATAAATAATAAATAATAAATAATAAATAATAAATAATAAATAATAAATAATAAATAATAAATAATAAATAATAAATAATAAATAATAAATAATAAATAATAAATAATAAATAATAAATAATAAATAATAAATAATAAATAATAAATAATAAATAATAAATAATAAATAATAAATAATAAATAATAAATAATAAATAATAAATAATAAATAATAAATAATAAATAATAAATAATAAATAATAAATAATAAATAATAAATAATAAATAATAAATAATAAATAATAAATAATAAATAATAAATAATAAATAATAAATAATAAATAATAAATAATAAATAATAAATAATAAATAATAAATAATAAATAATAAATAATAAATAATAAATAATAAATAATAAATAATAAATAATAAATAATAAATAATAAATAATAAATAATAAATAATAAAATAATAAATAATAAATAATAAATAATAAATAATAAATAATAAATAATAAATAATAAATAATATATAATAAATAATATATAATAAATAATAAATAATAAATAAAAAATGATAAATAATATATAATAAATAGTAAATAATAAATAATAAATAATAAATAATAAATAGTAACTAATAAATAATAAATAATAAATAATAAATAATAAACAATTAATAATAAATATATAATAAATAACAAATAATAAACAACAATTAACAATTAATAAATAATAAATACAAACAAATAAGTACATAAATTGAAAGAAATTAAATATAAATAAATAAATAAATAAAGAAATAAATAAATAAATAAATAAATATACATAAATAAATAAATAAATGAATAGTTTAAATAAATAAATAAATTGACAAATAAACATAAGATTTAACAATCAAAAAGAAAAACATATATATCACAGATCGTAAAACATGTACAAATCATGCTTGGTTATTGACTTGGCGTATTAAAGTATTTTCGGAAAGATCCAATCGATTTAAGAATGAGATGTTCAATTTTTCAATTCTTTTATAAATCAATTCAACATTCGCCTTTTTATGGAGATCGGATGTTGAGTGATGCCAAGGTAGATCAAGCATCATTTTTAAAAGTTTATTTTGAGAAACTTGCAACTTTTTCACGTGGCATTTGGCAAAGTTTTTCCAGACGGGACAACCATACAAAAGAATCACCTGAAAAATTACTTTATGTATAATTATTTTGTTTTCGTTTGACAATAAGGATTTTCTATTGATGAAAGGAAACAGCATTTTTATGGCTATGTTAACTTTTTTTATTGTTTGAGCAATATGGTATTTGAAAGTTTATTTTGCGTCAAGATGAATGCCGAGATACTTAACTTGACTTTCCCAAGAAACTACATTTCCAAGAACTTGTAGTTGATTCGTTGGAAGGTGGCAAGCTTTTCTTTTTCGCGTGAAAAAGATAGCTTGCATTTTATCACCATTAAGTTTGATTTTCCATCGATCATAATATTGTTCCAGTACTCTGATCGCAGTACTTAGGTTCGTCTCAATGTTGAGACCAAGCTCATGCGAGGAGAATATGGCTGTATCATCAGCAAAAATTGTTGCTTCACAATTCGTTAGCTTGGGGAAGTCAGATGTATATAAATTATATAGAATTGGTCCCAGGACTGAACCTTGAGGTACACCACAATCGAAACATATCAATTCAGAGACACCACTATTGACATGTACTGTTAAACATCTACTTGACAGGAAACTTTGAACAATTTTACACATATAAGACGGAAAATTGAAAGAAATCATTATATATATTATGCCATTGTGCCAGACAGAGTCAAACGCTTTTTCAATGTCTAGTAATATCATTCCTGTAGATCTTCCTGCAGAACAATGAGATTTGACATAATTAGTAATACGAAGGACTTGATGTGAAGTGCTGTGAAATTTCCTAAAACCGAATTGTGCTTCTGGAAAAATACCATTATTAGATATGATTCTAATCATTTTTTCTTTTAATATTTTTTCATAGATTTTGCTGATATTACTGAGCAAGCTAATTGGCCTATAACTATCAGCTCTGACCACAGGCTTGCCCGCTTTTAAAATTGGTACAACTTTTGCTGTTTTCCAGGCATTAGGAAAGTATTGCATTTTTATACATGCATTTATTAAAAAAGTGAGAAACCTTATTCCGATCCTCGGAAGTTGTTTTAAATAAATATTTCTTATTTGGTCAGACCCACCTGTTTTTCTGACTTGTAAGTTTTTTACGATTTCTCCTACATCGTCAAGAGTTGCATAACTATTTGCAGGTACTTCAACTATCATCTGATTTAAATTTTGTTCAGTATAATCAACTAAATGATTTGTTGCAGCGTTACTAAGATTTTCGGACACGGAATGATTTTTTGAAAAACTTAGTGCAAGTGCATTGGCTTTTTCTACATCAGTAAAGAAAATCTCCGCATCTGTTTTTAAGAAGGGAACTTGTCTATGTTTATTTTTTACAATTTTAACTATATTCCAAAATGGTTTTGCGTTTTTTTGGAGAGCACATAGTTTGTTGTTCCAATCATTATTCCTTTTGACTGTCAACTCTTTAGAAATAAGACTGTTAAGATATGCAACACTGTTTCGAAAAATAGGTTGGCGATATCTTTGCCAATTTTTTCTTTGTATGTTTCTTTGTTTAATCAGTTTTACAACATGCGGAGGAAGACATAAAGAACGATTCCTTTTTAAAACCTTAGGGACGCATTCATCAACAGAGCTTACGATGTCTTGGGTAAAGTTATCAACAATACTGTCAACATCATCTTTCCCTAAAACTTCTGCCATGTCGGTAGGAACATTTCGAAACTTAGTTTTTATAATTGATCGAAAACGTGACCAATTTGCGTTCTTGAGGTCTTGATAATAAAAGAGTTTTCTTGCTCCTGACCACAGTAGACTACAGAGTACTGGATTATGGTCAGAGCTAAGTTCATTTAATGTAGTTGGAGAAGTTAACTGACTCGAAACATTGGTTACAAAAATATCAAGGACAGAAGGACATCCACGAGAACTAGCAGGAAAATAAGTTGGACTGGGAGGAAACAAAATAGTTACAGGTAAAGTTGCAGACAAGTTAGACAAAACATTTCCAAAAGCATTTGCTCTATTACAGCCCCAGTTTCTGTGTTTGCAGTTTAAATCTACTCCAATCAAAAAGTCTCCACTAATTGCGAAAAGTTTTTTCAAGTCCTGATTTAAGCATAATCTCTTATAAATTGATGATGAAATACCTGGGAAATAAACACAGTACATTTTTATCGACCAAAGATTTCTTAACTTGATCTCGATCCCAATATTTTCTACCAATTTAGTACGTATAACCGGCAAAAGCGAATGTTGAATTGATTTACGGATAAGAATTGCAACTCCTCCACCTTGGCTTTCAGTCCTATCAACTCGATAGCACTTATAGTCAGGTGGGCATAAATGAAAACTATTGTCTAGCCAAGTTTCAGTCACCAAAGCAATGTCAATGTCATGCATATTTAAAAAAGAGACAAACTCTAAACATTTGTTATGAATACTTCTAGCATTCCAAGTTATAATTTTTATGTATCTATCTATCATATTACTTATCATGACTATTATACAAAAACTTAGTCGCTAAATGTGCGATAACATTAAACTGGTCTATCTTTGTTTTACAAGTTGATACTTTTGTAATCATCTCCATAGCTAAAGAATTGAGTTCTTCAATGGAAAAAAGCTTTTCGTTGTTGTTTGCATCGGGTTGAATGCTGTTGACATTTGGAACGGGAGAAGTAGCTTTCAATACATTTGATCGTCGAGCGTTTACATTTACACTCTGCATATTAAAAGGATGCTCACGGTGAGGTTGTGGGAGCGACAGGAAATCTACCAAAGAGGTGAAGGAAACTTGTCTCTGCGCATAAGAATGAGCAGCAGCTTGTGATGTTGCTGGTGATCGCGCTGATCTTGCTGCGTAAAGAGGCTTTTGTTGAGAAGAGAATGTTCTCCTTACTGATTTACCTTTCATTTCAAGGTACTTGGCTCTGTTGCCGCACATGACATCAGTAGCTTTATGGTTTTCACTGCAATTTGCACATTTATGCTTTGAATCATTGTCACATTCGGCAGTCTTATGCGAACCTGCACAGTTAGCACAATTGGTTTTTATGTGGCAATTTCTCTCGCCGTGGCCAAACATTTGGCAATTATGACATTGTGTTAATTTGCCTTTAATTTTTCTTTGGAAACTCCAATTTACCTGTGTGTAGAAAATCGAGCGAACATTCTTTTTAAGATCACTTAATTTAACAGATCCGTTTTCAAGCGATACTAAATAAAAAGTATTTGTGTATTGTTCATATTTTTTTGTTATGGCTTTTATTTCACTACACATGAGCCTGAGTTTATTGAGTTCGGTTTTAAGTGTATTTACATTAATTTCTCCTAAACCGTAGAGAATCACTTTGAAAGCTTTAGCGCTTTTAAGATCATGTGAGAAATATTGACAGTTTTCGTCTTTTAATTTCGTGAGCACTTTATAATAAGAATCTAACGAATCACAATTTATTTTTATTCCGATTGATAATTTTTTAATGCAATAACTTAAAACTTCTAACGATTTCATCATTTCATGAACATGATCACAAGACTTTTGCAAAAGTTTTATTGGGGGGACATAAATTTTTTTTGCACTTGGCGAGATAATATCGTCCATTTCTTCTACGTCATTTTCAGTGTCAGGCTGACACTGTAAGGGATTCCAATATTTGGAATCTTTCCAATTATTTGAACCATTGTTTTTTTTCGAGTTTAAATTATCCATGTTGGAACAAAGTTTTTTATCCGAGGACATCAAGTTGTCCTCGGGTTTGGGTGATCTTACACGTTTAGGAATGATTGTTATTATCAGAACACGAGTGAGATTAAGACGTCATACACATCTGAAAGCTCCGACTAGACTGAAAAAACAGAACTAGTTCTATTCACGAACAATCGAACAATTCCGCATTTCCATCTGCCATCAATTGAACGCACGCCTTTCAAGTTATCCGAAAGTCCGAAATACTTTGGAATCATACTTGATAGGAAATTGAACTGGAAAATGAACGTCAAAGAAAGAGTCAAAAACGCATGCATCGCATTCTACTCATGCAGCAAAATTTTAGGGAAAAATTGGGGCCCAAAACCCAAGGTAATTCTATGGATGTATACTGCGATAGTAAGGCCGATACTGACGTATGGATGCTTAGTTTGGTGGAAAGCCGCTAATAAAGCTACAAACCTTAAGGCGTTGACTAACATCCAGAGACTTGCATGCATTGGATCAACCAGTGCCTTGCTCACGACACCTACGGTGGTCTTAGAAACCATACTTAACCTTCTGCCACTTGACCTTTATATGCAGGAAACTGCAGCAAAAAACGCTTTCAGGATTAGTCAATCAAATCTATGGGGATCCAGTTTAACTGGACACTCTGAAATTCTAAACATCTACACAGGAACAATTGTTGAGTCTGACTACATAGTTCCCTTTACAGATTTTGAAAGGCCATTCCAATGCTTGTTCCCAAGTAGAGAGGAGTGGATTAATAATGAAGTCTTACAACCTACAACCAAATCCATATTTCTTCTTGGAAATCATCAAAGAACGGTCAGAGTGCCCAATAACAAATCTACAAATGTATAGATTTGCAAGAGGAAACGGATGGTTGGACACCCCAGGATGATACTAAGGAACTATATATGGACTACGAGTATGGTAAGATGAGGAATTGGTAAACACTCAAATAGGCATCACAATGGGTCTACATTGAACTAAGTGAGTTGGGGTTGAGCTATTGGCTCTCCTACAGCAACTCGCAAACCTAACCCTACCAAAGTGAGCCACTTATAAAAGCTCGACGGGCCACCGGTTGGGTATATTAGCTCTTCTATTTGAAAGTGGAATAAGTTCATTTTGATTCTTTTTAAAATGAGCTGTTTTGATATAAGATATGTAATTAATGTTTCTATTAAGAGCAACTCTTCTCGAACGATGAGATTTGACATAATTAGTAATACGAAGGACTTGATGTGAAGTGCTGTGAAATTTCCTAAAACCGAATTGTGCTTCTGGAAAAATACCATTATTAGATTATGATTCTAATCATTTTTCTTTTAAATTTTTTTCATAGATTTTGCTGATATTACTGAGCAAGCTAATTGGCCTATAACTATCAGCTCTGACCACAGGCTTGCCCGCTTTTAAAATTGGTACAACTTTTGCTGTTTTCCAGGCATTAGGAAAGTATTGCATTTTTATACATGCATTTATTAAAAAAGTGAGAAACCTTATTCCGATCCTCGGAAGTTGTTTTAAATAAATATTTCTTATTTGGTCAGACCCACCTGTTTTTCTGACTTGTAAGTTTTTTACGATTTCTCCTACATCGTCAAGAGTTGCATAACTATTTGCAGGTACTTCAACTATCATCTGATTTAAATTTTGTTCAGTATAATCAACTAAATGATTTGTTGCAGCGTTACTAAGATTTTCGGACACGGAATGATTTTTTGAAAAACTTAGTGCAAGTGCATTGGCTTTTTCTACATCAGTAAAGAAAATCTCCGCATCTGTTTTTAAGAAGGGAACTTGTGTATGTTTATTTTTTACAATTTTAACTATATTCCAAAATGGTTTTGCGTTTTTTTGGAGAGCACATAGTTTGTTGTTCCAATCATTATTCCTTTTGACTGTCAACTCTTTAGAAATAAGACTGTTAAGATATGCAACACTGTTTCGAAAAATAGGTTGGCGATATCTTTGCCAATTTTTTCTTTGTATGTTTCTTTGTTTAATCAGTTTTACAACATGCGGAGGAAGACATAAAGAACGATTCCTTTTTAAAACCTTAGGGACGCATTCATCAACAGAGCTTACGATGTCTTGGGTAAAGTTATCAACAATACTGTCAACATCATCTTTCCCTAAAACTTCTGCCATGTCGGTAGGAACATTTCGAAACTTAGTTTTTATAATTGATCGAAAACGTGACCAATTTGCGTTCTTGAGGTCTTGATAATAAAAGAGTTTTCTTGCTCCTGACCACAGTAGACTACAGAGAACTGGATTATGGTCAGAGCTAAGTTCATTTAATGTAGTTGGAGAAGTTAACTGACTCGAAACATTGGTTACAAAAATATCAAGGACAGAAGGACATCCACGAGAACTAGCAGGAAAATAAGTTGGACTGGGAGGAAACAAAATAGTTACAGGTAAAGTTGCAGACAAGTTAGACAAAACATTTCCAAAAGCATTTGCTCTATTACAGCCCCAGTTTCTGTGATTGCAATTTAAATCTCCTCCAATCAAAAAGTCTCCACTAATTGCGAAAAGTTTTCTCAAGTCCTGATTTAAGCATAATCTCTTATAAATTGATGATGAACCACCTGGGAAATAAACACAGTACATTTTTATCGACCTAAGATTTCTTAACTTGATCTCGATCCCAATATTTTCTACCAATTTAGTACGTATAACCGGCAAAAGCGAATGTTGAATTGATTTACGGATAAGAATTGCAACTCCTCCACCTTGGCTTTCAGTCCTATCAACTCGATAGCACTTATAGTCAGGTGGGCATAAATGAAAACTATTGTCTAGCCAAGTTTCAGTCACCAAAGCAATGTCAATGTCATGCCTATTTAAAAAAGAGACAAACTCTAAACATTTGTTATGAATACTTCTAGCATTCCAAGTTATAATTTTTATGTATCTATCTATCATATTACTTATCATGACTATTATACAAAAACTTAGTCGCTAAATGTGCGATAACATTAAACTGGTCTATCTTTGTTTTACAAGTTGATAATTTTGTAATCATCTCCATAGCTAAAGAATTGAGTTCTTCAATGGAAAAAAGCTTTTCGTTGTTGTTTGCATCGGGTTGAATGCTGTTGACATTTGGAACGGGAGAAGTAGCTTTCAATACATTTGATCGTCGAGCGTTTACATTTACACTCTGCATATTAAAAGGATGCTCACGGTGAGGTTGTGGGAGCGACAGGAAATCTACCAAAGAGGTGAAGGAAACTTGTCTCTGCGCATAAGAATGAGCAGCAGCTTGTGATGTTGCTGGTGATCGCGCTGATCTTGCTGCGTAAAGAGGCTTTTGTTGAGAAAAGAATGTTCTCTTTACTGATTTACCTTTCATTTCAAGGTACTTGGCTCTGTTGCCGCACGTGACATCAGTAGCTTTATGGTTTTCACTGCAATTTGCACATTTATGCTTTGAATCATTGTCACAATCGGCAGTCTTATGCGAACCTGCACAGTTAGCACAATTGGTTTTTATGTGGCAATTTTTTCTCGCCGTGGCCAAACATTTGGCAATTATGACATTGTGTTAATTTGCCTTTAATTTTTCTTTGGAAACTCCAATTTACCTGTGTGTGGAAAATCGAGCGAACATTCTTTTTAAGATCACTTAATTTAACAGATCCGTTTTCAAGCGGTACTAAATAAAAAGTATTTGTGTATTGTTCATATTTTTTTGTTATGGCTTTTATTTCACTACACATGAGCCCGAGTTTATTGAGTTCGGTTTTAAGTGTATTTACATTAATTTCTCCTAAACCGTAGAGAATCACTTTGAAAGCTTTAGCGCTTTTAAGATCATGTGAGAAATATTGACAGTTTTCGTCTTTTAATTTCGTGAGCACTTTATAATAAGAATCTAACGAATCACAATTTATTTTTATTCCGATTGATAATTTTTTAATGCAATAATTTAAAACTTCTAACGATTTCATCATTTCATGAACATAATCACAAGACTTTTGCAAAAGTTTTATTGGGGGGACATACATTTTTTTTTCACTTGGCGAGATAATATCGTCCATTTCTTCTACGTCATTTTCAGTGTCAGGCTGACACTGTAAGGGATTCCAATATTTTAGGGAAAAATTGGGCCCAAAACCAAAGGTAATTCTATGGATGTATACTGCGATAGTAAGGCCGATACTGACGTATGGATGCTTAGTTTGGTGGAAAGCCGCTAATAAAGCTACAAACCTTAAGGCGTTGACTAACATCCAGAGACTTGCATGCATTGGATCAACCAGTGCCTTGCTCACGACACCTACGGTGGTCTTAGAAACCATACTTAACCTTCTGCCACTTGACCTTTATATGCAGGAAACTGCAGCAAAAAACGCTTTCAGGATTAGTCAATCAAATCTATGGGGATCCAGTTTAACTGGACACTCTGAAATTCTAAACATCTACACAGGAACAATTGTTGAATCTGACTACATAGTTCCCTTTACAGATTTTGAAAGGCCATTCCAATGCTTGTTCCCAAGTAGAGAGGAGTGGATTAATAATGAAGTCTTACAACCTACAACCAAATCCATATTTCTTCTTGGAAATCATCAAAGAACGGTCAGAGTGCCCAATACAAATGTATAGATTTGCAAGAGGAAACGGATGGTTGGACACCCCAGGATGATACTAAGGAACTATATGGACTACGAGTATGGTAAGATGAGGAATTGGTAAACACTCAAATAGGCATCACAATGGGTCTACATTGAACTAAGTGAGTTGGGGTTGAGCTATTGGCTCTCCTACAGCAACCCGCAAACCTAACCCTACCTAAGTGAGCCACTTATAAAAGCTCGACGCGCCACCGGTTGGGTATATTAGCTCTTCTATTTGAAAGTGGAATAAGTTCATTTTGATTTTTTTTAAAATGAGCTGTTTTGATATAAGATATGTAATTAATGTTTCTATTAAGAGCAACTCTTCTCGAAAAAAATAAATTGAAAATGGACTCATTCCACTTTCAAATAAAACAGCTCATATTTTTGTACAGATTTTTGGATTATAGATTTTTTTATAGATTTTTGTTTTATAGAGCCATACCAACAACCAATCGCTAACCTCGCGTTTTTATAAAAACACGGTTTAAAATTACAAGGCGAGTTAATTTGTTTGCTTTAAACGCGTCTTTCACTAAGAGGCGCTCTACTACTTAATCTATTACATTCTTTGCCTGTGGCTTTGTAGGTAAAGTCAGAATGTCAAAGTTTTACAGTTGAGAGTATTTCCTCAACTAAACGACGTTTTAGGTTTGACGTACAATAAACTTAGCACGGGAGTTAGGGGCCCTAGAGTTTGTTCGAGAGGAATGTCCTTTATGGAATTTAATCATGATCATTCTCTACCCTAACAGTTGGGCTGGCCCTTTCGGGGAGCTTCGTGCTGGCTGTGGTTATCCAAGCGGAAACATTTGGCACTTCGGTGCAAGAGATGTAGATCGGTCTCGCTTCTTAACAAGGAGTGTCCACATACCTACATGTTCTCAATTTGTTACTGCGGTGTAATCTACTTCGGTAATTATACTTCAGGACGCTGTGGATTCGCCACCGTGGAGTTAGAAGCTTTTACCGCTTAGGTACCCACGTTAAGCTTATCATTTCCTGTTGTAGTGACATTGCAACATCTAAGAAAAGAAGCAAACAACCCTTCGATGCCGCAATTGACTCCTTCTATTCATACAAATCTCCAGGCATTGATGGTATTAATCCAATAATGCTTCAAAGGGCAAAGCACCTGTTAATCATCATCATCGGCTCGACAACCGGGGTGCGGTCCTGGCCTCCTTCAACAAGTCTCTCCACCTATCCCGGTCTCGAGCCGACGCCATCCAGTTTCGCACCCCAAGGCTCCGGGCGTCCTGGTCTACGCCATCTCTCCATCGCAAGCATGGTCTACCACGCTATCGTCTGCCATAGAATGTACCACAAAGAACTTTCCAAGCAGGTTCCTCTTCGCGCACGCGAGCTAGGTGCCCTGCCCACCGGAGTCTACCGAGCCTAATTTTTGCCACGATATCTGCTTCAAAGTAGATTGCGTACAATTCATAATTGTACCGTCTCCGGAATCGTCCTTCATCACATATGCTGCCAACAATTCTCCTTAAGACTTTTCTCTCAAACGCGGCTAAGAGGTCGGGGTGCCTTTTGCTAAGCACCCAAGTGTCGGATTCATATGTGGGTACTGGCAGGACCATGGTCCTGTACAGCAGCAGTTTTGAAGTTATGGTGAGATTTCTGGATTTGAAGAGCTTTGACAGACTGTAGTAGGCTCTGTTGGATTTGAGAAGCCGCCCGCGTATTTCTTCTTCTATATTGTTATCGGCTGCTATTATTGACCCAAGGTATTTAAAGGATTGCACCACTTCAAATTCGTGCTCCGCTACGTTGATTGTTTGACCAACTGTTCCTCTCGCATTCGACGTCACCATGTAATTTGTTTTACCTTCACTAATGTGCAGCCCCAGATTTTGTGCCGCCTTCTCGATCTGGATCAAGGAATCGTGTACAGCTTGCTCGGTTCTTCCGATGATGTCGATGTGGTCTGCGTAAACCAGTATCTGGCTGGACCTGTTGACGATGGTCCCTCTTGTTGCCGTGCCAGAGTCACGGATTGCTTTCTCCAACGCTAGGTTGAAGAGGAGGCAGGCCAAACCATCCCCTTGTCGGAGTCCATTAAAGATGTTAATTCGTCTGGATAGCAATCCGGCTATTTTTACTTGGCTTGTTACGTTGGTTATGGTCAACCTACATAGTCATGTCAATTTATTTGGGATGCCGAATTCTCTCATGGCTTTGTAAAGTTCTACCCTGGCTATGCTATCATAGGTGGCCTTAAAGTCTATAAACAGGTTGTATGTTGGGATGTTAAATTCTAGACATTTTTCCATCGCCTGCCTAAGGGTAAAGATCTGATCAGTTGTTGATTTGCCTGGAATGAAACCACACTGATATTTTCCGATGATGGTTTTAGCGTATGGGGTTATCCGGTCTTGTAGGGTAGGATAGAGGAGAGTATCTTATAGGCGGTACTCAACAACGTGATACCTCTATAGTTGCTGCACGTTGTGACATCTCCTTTCTTATGTATGGGGAATATTATACCTTTTCGCCAGTCTTCTGGCATTTATTCATGCTCTCACACGTGCACTATAATATCATGAATTGCCTGACGTAGAGCTGGCCCACCGTGTTGAAATAATTCGGCTGGTATACCATCAGCTCCCGGGGCTTTGTTTTTCTTTAGCTGGCCTATAGCCTTTTCAATCTCTTCTATGCTTGGTGACGGCAACATAGGGTATTCGTCTTGAAACGGTGGAGCCTCCACTTCTGCAGTGAGTTCACCATTTAGCAATTCATTAAAGTACACTTCCCATCGCTCCAGTATGCTTTGTGGATCGGTGATCAGATTGCCCTCTCCGTCCTTGCAGTATGTGCAGCGTGGTGTGTACTGCGTCATGTTTCGGACGGATTGGTAGAACTTCCGCGCCTGGTGCGGACCTCGCTCTCGGCTTTTTACTATTTCACAGATTAAGTTCTTCTCCCAGGCTGATTTTTTCTGTCTGTGAAGCCGTTTTTCTATTCTTCTGAGCTCTTTATGTTCTTCTTTGCGTGCCCGCGTTCTATGAGATTGTTGCATTGCTCGGTACGCAACATTCTTACGTTCAGTCGCTAGCTTGCATTCATCATCAAACCAGTCGTTCCGATTTCTACGACTGCTGCCTGAGATGGAGTTGGCAGTACTAATGACAGTATTCTTAAGGCGTGTCCACTTCTCATCTACGCCCAGCATACTGGCTCCAGGACTTACTCTCCCTAAATCAAGCGATTCTAGGGCGAGTCCTAACGCATTACCAAAGGTGTTACTGGCAATTTCATTGCGCAGGGCAGCCGTGTTGATTCGAACTTGATCGGCGGATGCAATACGTCTTCGCAAGGCAATCCGCCCTCGGAAGACCATACCAACAAGATAGTGATCCGAGTCGACATTGGCGCCTCGGTACGTTCGTATCGTCATCAAGTTCGAGTAGTGGCGACGGTCTATCAACACGTGGTCTATTTGGTTACGAGTGACTCCATCAGGTGATACCCAGGTGGCTTTGTAGATATCTTTTCGCGGGAACCTGGTACTCGCAACGACAATGTTTTTCGATGCTGGCAATTCTAAGACTCGAAGTCCATTGTCATTAGTGTTGTCATGCAAACTATGGGTGTCTGCGAAATGCCTGAATATCGGCTCCCGATCTATTTTTGCGTTCAAATCCCCAAGGATGATTAAGGTTATATTTGTTTAAACGTTGAAAAACTAATCGAAGATTTACCATAATGTTCCTGTAATGAAATACTAAAAATTAATATATCATCAAGATATACTACACAGATTTTATTTATTAAACCTTCTAAAACCTCATTCATCATTCTTTGAAAAGTAGCTGGTGCATACAAGAAGAATCACTTCCCATAATAAAAGTTACAATAAATAATAAAAAATGCAATATTCTTATAGATACTGGCTCAACAACGAGTATACTTGATGAGTCACAACTAATAGAAATTCAAAATTAAATCGCTCAATCATGAAAATATTATGAAATTTGAGATCATAACTAAAGTACCGGTAAAATTCAATGAAGATGAAGCTACCATGGCATGGAAGTTGATGAGAATACGAAATAATAAATTTGTAGGAATCATAGGTCAAAATTTATTAAAACCTATAGGAGCGACATTGTATTAAAAAGAAGGATATATTGAAATAAATAACAGAAAAACATACTTTGAGAATTATGACAGCGAAAAGAAAGAAATTAAAAGTATATACGAATATGAAGAAATTCAAACTCTAGAATATTGCAACTCAACGCAAATGAGCCAATTAATATATAAGAATTTAAATTATGAAGAAAAACAGGAATTAAAAAAATTTATTGATGAAAATAAATATGTTTTTTATCAAGAAGGTGATAAACTTACTTAAACAACACAAACTATTCATAGCATTAGGACTGAGCATGATAGTTTCATATTCAGTAAAATATATAGATACCCTAAAATCCACGAAAGAGAAATTGAACGACAAGTTAATGATTTATTACAACAAGGTATAATACGAAAAAGTGTTTCCCCTTATAATGCACCTATTTCGGTAGTCCCAAAGAAAATAGATAATTCAGGTGAACAAAAATGGCGAATGGTAGTCGATTATAGAAAATTAAATGAAAAAACAATCAAATTTAAGCATCCTATACCCAATATCGATGAAATATTAGATAAATTAGGACGAGCTCAATATTTTTCAACCCTTGACCTTGCAAAAGGTTTTCATCAAATAAAAATGAATCCCGTTGATTCTGAAAAAACAGCTTTTTCAACTCCATACGGACATTATGAATGGTTAAGAATGCCATTTGGTCTGAAAAATGCACCAGCTACTTTTCAAAGAATGATGAATGAGGTTTTAGAAGGTTTAATAAATAAAATCTGTGTAGTATATCTTGATGATATATTAATTTTTAGTATTTCATTACAGGAACATTATGGTAAATCTTCGATTAGTTTTTCAACGTTTAAACAAATATAACCTTAAAGTACAGGTAGATAAATGTAATTTTCTTAAAAGAGAAACAAAGTTCTAAGGGCATACAATTACAGACAAAGGTGTGAAACCCAATATCGATAAAATAGAAGCTATAGAAAAAATACAACTTCCTTGTACAGCTAAAGAAATTAAATCATTCTTAGAAATAACAGGATATTACAGGAAATTTATAAAAGACTATGCAAAAATTGCACAACCCATTACCAAATATTTAAAGAAAGATACAAAAATTGATAAAAACGATATAAATTATATTAAAGGACATCAAGAATCAAAAAATGCGCTTCAAACGGGACCAGTACTTGCATATCCTGATTTTAATGAAAAATTCGTCTTAACGACCGATGCATCCAATTATGCCATTGGAGCAGTGCTAACACAGAAAAAGCATCAAATAACATTTATAAGTAGAGCTCTCAATGAACATGAAAGAAACTACAGTACAACAGAAAAAGAATTACTCGCTATAGTTTGGTCAGTAAAATATTTACGACCGTATTTATATGGTTAACGATTTGATCTTAATACAGACCACCAACCATTAAAATGGCTACAAACAAAAAATTTAGGCAGAGATATTTCACCCAGATTACAAAGATGGATACTCCAATTAGGATAATACGATATGCAAACCGAATATTTAAAAGGTACATGTAATACTGTAGCAGTACATTCACAACATGAAGAAATGAATGATCATTTTCCAATAAAAGATAGTGCAGTGAATATTTTTAAGCAACAAATTATTTTAAAAGCAGGAAATGGATTGAATAAAAGCCCTAAATATAAAAGAATACATATTGGAATAAATGAATTATATAAAGATAATTTTAATGATTTAATAATACCGTTAATAGAACAAGTTAGTACAGGAATTTATACTGAATGAACAGACAGTGAATATAATATTCTTCAACAAAAATTGATAGAGTTATTTGCAACAAGAATAAAATTTTATAAATGTGAACATTTTGCTAAGGACTTAGAGACAGAAGAAGAAGCCATTAAACAGATAAAATTGTATCATAAAAAGGAAACAGGTCATGCAGGTATTGAAGAAAATTATAACGGACTTAGAACAAAAATCTATTTCAAGAAATTAAAAGAATTAATAAATGACGTAATCAATAGTTGCAATATTTGCAAATAATCTAAGTATGATAGACGACCAATTAAAGAAAAATTTCATTTAACAGAAACTCCAAAAGACATTAATGAGATAGTTCATATAGACATTTATTGTATTAATAAAACAAAATACTTAACTTCCATTGACAAATTTAGTAAGCTAACTACAGCTACATACGTTCCAAACGTTTCTCATGAAACCTTAGAAGAAACAATTTTACAACTATTAGCCACAAATGGTAAATCAAAAAGATTCATTATGAATAATGAATTTAACTTTCCAAGAATTATTAAATTATTAGAAGATCTTGACATAGAAGTACATTTTACTAAACCAAACAGTCATACAGGGAATTCAGACATTAAAGTCTTTCATAGAACTTTAGCTGAAAAAATAAGAGCAATCCTAAACGGAAAAACGAACCCTAGTATACATGAAATTCGAGTAGCTGTTCACAAAGCTAATCTCTTTTATAATACTTCGATACATTCTACTACTAAGCAAAAACCATATACAGAAAGGCAATGTAGATAAAAATAAACTACATGATCTAATGATCAAAAAAAAAAAAAAATAATCGATAGATTAAATACTAATAGAGAGGAATATAGTGAAAATAGAACGGAAGGGTTTGTTAAAAATTCTAGAACAGAACGTCATAAAACAGCACCAAGATACAAATACAATAAACTCGAAGATCAACATACGAAGAATATCCAAAAGGAAAGAAAGAGTAAGCAAATAAATCAAGACAATTTAATCAAAGCTAGCCAAATGAACAGAAAAACCCAGAGAAGAGTTTTAGTTTAGTGTCAATACAGATAGAAGAGGACTTACAAAAATGAAAAGTCTCGTGTTATTATTCACTATTATTATCTTAATAAGCAGCAAATTAATTATTGAAGAAATAATAAACAATAATGGTTACGCGGTAATCATATATGATGAAGTAAACATAGTAAAAGAATTTAATTTTATAATACATATAATTAATTTAACGGAAATAAAAGTGTTATTAACAAAAACAAACAAACAGTGGTTAGAACAAAAGAATTTTATAGTGAAATCTCCAGAAGATATTATAATTACAACATACATAGACAGTGAACTAAATTTAATTGAAGAAGAACTAAAAAGCATTAAAGGTCATAAACCCCATATACGAAAAACAAGAAGTCTTATTAACATAGGAGGGAGAGTCTTAAACTTCTTATTCGGAACTATGGATGATGAGGACAAAATAGAAATAGAAAGCAGATTAAAAACACTAACCGTAAATAATCACGAGTTAATAATTAATAACAATAAACAGGTAGATATAAATAATCAACTTCAACAGGAAATAAAAACATTAAAAATTTAATTGATACAAAAATAAAAAATATTCCGGTTCTGAAGAGAAATTTAAACAATTAGAAAAAAGAATGATAATTTTAGAATATACTAGAAGAGTTGACAAATTGAAAGAAATCATTGAAAAAATACAAAATATCATTTTAGCAAGTAGATTACAAATAATGACAAATAGCTTATTAACGGCGGAAGAAATAGAATATTATGATATTGATTCAAATACCAGATCGAATTTATAGTTTTGATAAATATCTTATAACGTCTATCCCCAACGAGGAAAATATTGAATTAGAAATAGATGATGAAAATATTATAAAAATAAATGATACTTTTTATAAATATCTTGAAAATAAAGAATTAAAACATCTTAAAACCTATACTAATTGTATAAATAAAAATAATTTTCTTAAAACAAAGAATGAAGAAAAAAATATTGTAAAAGAACTTCAAAATGGTATACTAATTGTTAAAAATAGCAACTCTAAAATAAAAAGTTCCTGTGATGAAAGAAAAGTTATTCCAATAAAAAGAAATGTATTAATAAATTTTGAAAACTGTGAAATCAAGATAAACGAAAAAGAATATGTTAACAAGCATTCAATTTTAAAACAACCAATAAATATTTATGTGGAAGATAATTATAATTTAACAGACATTAACTGAAAAATTGAAGATTATAATATAACAAACATTGAAAATATTAAAGAAATAGTAGAAAAAGTTTCTGACCAATCCTTTATTCACTTTGGTGTTAATATATTTGTAATTGTTATAATTTGTATTATACTTATAATTCTATACAAAAAATTGTTCCAGGAGAAACAAAAATCAAAGGGGGGAGGAGTTATAGAATTGTTTCACAATCATAACAACCAAACCATACCAAGCGTTTTCCATATCGCTTAATAAAAATACCATTAAATATTAAATGCCCACCAAGCATATTTCGTTGAACATAATTTATGTGAATAGACATGTTATAGAATTGCTTTCCAATCATAACAACCAAACCATACCAAGCGTATTCCATATCGCTTAATAAAAATTATTAAATGCCCACCAAGCATATTTCGTTGAACATAATTTATGTGAATAGACATTAAATATGAAAAGTAATGTAAACAAAGAATATCGAACAAAGAATCTTCCACAGATACAGAATATCCAAATATAAATATAAAATCAAACTAATGTTAACAAAAATCGTCAACGATCCAAAATCAAACTAATGTAAACAAAAATCGTCAACGATCAAAAACAATAAAATTGAATCATAATAAAATATGATGATAATGCATGTGTACCAATACACACATATTTATAGTCTTTAAGAAGAAATTAAGAATATCAAAATAGTATAAATAAGCAGGGTTTTTCCTGGCAGTCAGTTCAGTTCAGTTCCATCTTGAAACTCCTACGTATAGCAGAAGATTTCCCCCCACCAGTGGTAAGGGATCCGGTGCTCAAATTAATAAATAAAATACTTGTTTAAATTTTAATCTTGCGTTTTATTTTAAAATCTTTTTAAAAAAATCCCGGAGGATTTAAAATACAAAATTCACGCGAAGGGTGCATAGCCTTTTGCTTATAGCGTTAAAGCCGATGATGGTAGACTTCATTTTTTCGCTGACTAGGAAGCCTACCCCGAGCACATGGAGTTTTGTATGACAGCTGTAGTATACGTCATATTCTTTCTTCTGTAAAACACCATTCCCTGTCCATCTGATTTCTTGTAGTGCTGTTATGTCAGCCCTATATTTTGACAGGGCATCGGCTAGCTGCTGAGCAGCTCGAGCTCTATGAAGCGATCGTACGTTCCATAACAATATTCGTAAATCGTTTTGCCGTTTTCGTTGCGTTGGTTGTCGTCGTGAGATCAGTCCGTTTCCGAGGCTTGTTGTCGGGTTCGTAATTCTTAATTTTACGGAACAGGGAATTAACCTGTTGCCAAACCTTATTACTAGCGGCCGCCGCGAAGAGCCTATGATCACACTTCCACCAGTCCCGAATAGTTACGGCACGTGCATGTTTTCGTATGCTACATGTTATTCCCCCTATTCGTCTGATGGCTGACCGCCAAGCACCTGTTAATACCAGTGTTAAAAGAACTTTTCATGCGATGTATTATGTACACACTGTTGGTACATATAAGTTTGAATCAAATCTGCACTTCTCAACATTAATCTTAACGTACACATAATGTATTATACAATTCATCTTATTAGTTTGATCATTTTATAAAATGGAATTAGAACCAAGTATTGTCATGATTGTTATGTACAACATGAATTCAGTCGTAATTAAACCTCATCTAACTCAGGTAGTGTTTTTCTTTTTTTGATCCCTAACAAAGGTTATGGGCCCAGACGCGTAAAAGTAGCTCTCGTTAATTTAAAAGTATTTTAAAAATAAAATAGTTCGAAAAAAAAATGAGTTCGGGTATGTATCAAATCGATAAATTGGATACCAAAAATTACGACGAGTGGACTGTTCAAATGAAGTCGGTTTTAATACATTGCGATTTGTGGGCATACGTATCGGGTTGGAAGCCTAAGCCTACAGAAGATGATGTTGCTATTGCTGCTTGGGTGAAAGATGAAAAGGCTCTGGCAACGATCTTATGTACAAATTCATCTGATGCTTGGAAAAAACTCCAAGAAGTTCATCGTCCCAGTGGTCCGGCAAGAAAGGTGGCGTTATTTAAGCAGTAACTCAATCTTAAAATGGATGAAAATATATCAATCTCAACTCATCTCAACAATTTTTTTAGAAATATTTGGAAAGCTTACTGAAATTGAGCAAGATAAGTTACTAACTATTTTAATATTGTCAAGTCTGCCAAAAAGCTACGAAAACTTTGTGATAGCCATTGAATCGAGGGATGAATTGCCTAAAAGCAATGTCTTAAAGATGAAGCTGTTAGAAAAGGGGAGGAGACGAGAGGACGACATCGTACGAGAAATCGAACCACATATGTACATCATCATCCGAGGTAGCGTTTTTCTCAAAGCAACGGAATAAAGCAAAAAAAAGACTTACCGGTGTGGAACAAAGGGCCATACAGCTTCAGAGTGTAATAAGGCAGTTTCGGTTGCAAAAGTTGCTGGCAACAAAGTGACGTCATCATTTGCAATGCTCAAATGTATCAGCTCTTAAATGAAATATTTGGGTGGTTGATAGTGGATCAACATGTCATATGTGTTTTGACAGATCGCTCTTCACAAATCTCAAGCAACATCGAGAAAGCATTGAGCTCGCGGCTGATATTTTTATAAGTTATAATCAAAACAAATGAGTGTGAAATTAACCTTCGCGATCTTCTTTTCATAAGAAAATTAAAAACTAATTTTATTTCGCTAAGTAAAGCTCCGGAAGAAAATAATATTGTTGTTTTAAATAGAAATAGTGCCTGTATAAAAAATGAGTTTATTTTATATACATACGAGATGCAAACAGAAAAACTCTTAAATGTGAACACACAATTTTTTTGTTTACAAAGTGGCATGAACGGTTCGGACATTTAAATGCAAAAAGTCTAAGTTTTCTTGTAAATAAAAATATGGTAAGAGGAATCGAAAAAAATAATTTTGTGTGCGATACATTCAAATGTGAGACATGTTTGAAAGGGAAAATGACCTCAATCCCTTTGGCAAAGGGCTCCTTTTAGAGCTTGTCCATAGTGACATTTGTGGTCCGATGCGATGCGAAATAATTCAATTGGTGGTGCGCGTTATTTTGAATTGTTTGTGAATGACTATAGCAGAAAAATGTTTGTACACTTCTTGAAACAAAAGAGTGACGTGTTTGATGCTTTTTAAAGTTTTAAATCTGCCACTGAACTAGAAACTTCTCGAAAAATTAAAAATTTTAGAAAGGATAACGGTGGTGAATATTTAAGCTGGGAGTTTTTCAGTTTTCTAGAGGAGGCGGGCATTCAGCGTTAGCTAACTGTCCAGTACACTCCCCAGTAGAATGGTGTGGCGGAGCGAGCAAACAGGACCGTTTTCGAAATGGCCAGGTGTATGCTCCTCCAGGAAAACGTTCCTGAGTTCTTATGTTCTGAGGCAGTCAACACTGCAGTATACATTCGGAACAGATGTCCCACTAAAATTTTCATTGATGTTACCCCCTACGAAGCATGGAGTGGAAGAACGCCTGCTGTTTCTCATTTTAGGATTTTTGGATCCAAGGCATTTATGCTTGAAAAACGATCTAGGAGATCGAAGTTTGGAGCGAATTCAACAGAGTGTGTTATGGTCGGGTATTCATCAGAATCCATGGCATATCGTGTCTATGAACAAAAGTCAGGAAAATTTACAAAAGCCGTGATGTAGAATTCCTAGAAGACATTGGTAAGAATTCAAATAAAAAATTGATTGACGCTATTTTTTTAGACACTGAACAACAAAAGCAACAAAAATATCAAGAACATAAAGAAATTACGATTAAGAGCCAAGCTGATGATAAGGACATCCAGTTTAATGACAAAAAAAAGGCTTTCTGCCAAAGAAGATCATGTTGCTGTTGATGGAGGGGATAATTTTGATAATGCTGTTGTTTTTGGTAGAGAGGATAATCTTTTTGCTGTTGGTGAACGTATTATTGATGATAATGGAGATCAAGTAGATTCAAATGAAGGCTGGATTGAAAGACTACGTCCACGAATTGAAAAAAGGTGTTCAATTTCAATTCAATTTCAATTAAAATAACATTGTTTAAATAACATTGTTAATCCACTAACAGTTTAAGAAGCCTTGAATGGAA
Organism: Baccha elongata; assembly: GCA_951217065.1. Taxonomy (NCBI): domain Eukaryota; kingdom Metazoa; phylum Arthropoda; class Insecta; order Diptera; family Syrphidae; genus Baccha; species Baccha elongata. Next base: position 280,482 of record CATNUY010000144.1, read on the forward strand.
ATGATCGTGATAAGTGGTTGCACTCAATGAAAGCTGAGTATGACATGCTTATGTCAAATGGTACATGGGAGCTTGTTGTGCTTCCTAATAACTAATTCAAAGTGGGTATTTAACATCAAGTGCAACAAGTATGGAGAAGTTGAACGATATAAATCGAGGCTTGTAGCCAAAGGATGCAGCCAGAGATTCGGCTTTGACTATTATGAGACATTTTCTCCAGTTGTTCGGTACTCATCCATCCGATTAATCTTGGCATTAGCAGCGCAGTCGAACCTGTTTATTCACCAGTTGGATGTTACGTCAGCATATTTTAGCGTTATTCTTCACGAAGAGGTGTATATGCAACAACCAGAAGGTTTTGTGGACGAAATTAATCCTCATATGGTCAGCAAGATACGGAAAACATTATATGGAGTAAAACAATCTGAACGCGAATGGAACAGGGAGATAGACATTGCGTTGAAAAAGATTGGGTTCTCTAAGTGCTTCGGTGAGCCATGCGTTTAAACGATGAACGAGTTAAAACTTGTGAACATTGTCGCGCTGTATGTCGACGACATCTTACTGGAGTGCTCAAGCCTGGATAGGCTAATAGAAATAAAACATCTAATGATAGCTAAGTTAGTCAAACTGAAAGAAGGAGTTTATTGGAACCATGTTATAGAAATTGTTGAGTTAAACTTGAACAACACTGTAAACCGAATGATAGGGAAATATCCTAGTGTTATGCTTTTCGGTATAACACTAGGTGCGTCTAAAAGGTTTTGCGAAACGATAGATATGTAATCAAAGATATGGACGATTTTCAACAAACGCGGTTACCATACCAAGTTGTGTGGGCAGTTAGTAATATGAGACCATGGTTCGAAGTTCGAGGTACCAAACATAGAAATGCACAATAAATTGTAAAAGATCAGGTTATCTTATATGGTCAGAATGGCCGAATTGTAGTAATTTAAGCCTTATGGCAACACTAACATATTGAAAATACTTGTGAATATTTTTATTAACCAAATTCCTAACTGTAAATAATTTCCCCTTAGCGTATAAGAAAAGACGAAAAGAATTAAGCAGTCTGTGTCAGACCCTTAAACGATATACATGTTTTATTTCTTCTCGGAGTTATTGAAATAAAAGATTGCTAAATTATTAAATTAAATAAATACCAGCGACTTAAAATATTTATAATTTTTCTCAAATCTTTAAACCTAAATATTTTGAAATTCGTCTGAAACCTCGTCGACCGATTTTCCTGGGAAAATACGAAAATACGAAAAATACGAATATACGAGATATACGAAAAATTGTTCAGCCTTTTATTTTTATATTGATCCACTATAATTTCTTGGCGTTTCTTCAAATATTTTGTATGCTATTTGTTGCAGGGAAGCCACCTCTAACACCTACATGTCTTGTAGAATAGAGGAGATTATCTTATAGGCGGTACCATCGTTTATAAATTTCTATAGTACAAACATGAAGCAGCGCCATCTAAAAAAACTTGTGAACCGCCCATTTGGAGGTTCTTACATTTATTAAGTGTCTATTCTGTTACCCTAACAATAGTCGTCAACAAAACAAATTAACAATATTAAATGTATTTAATTGGCTCTGAAATCCATATTTCCTTGACAACAGTCGTAAACAAACCAAAAATCACATACGTTTACGACTGTTGTCAGGGCAACAGAACAGACAACGAACCTTAAAATGTATGCATGCACGAACCTTAAAATGTGTTATTCACAAATTTATTAAGATGGCCAAGTGGTGATTATTCAGCATGAAAATACTATAGAAATGTATATACAATGGCGGTACTCAACAACATGATACCTCTATAGTTGCTGTACGTTGTGACATCTCCTTTCTTATGTATGGGGCATATTAAACCTCTTCGCCAGTCTTATGGCATTTCTTTTTTTTTTTTTTTTGTATATTAAGTTTTTATATTTCATTTTCTTATAACTACTTACTTGCTACACAAAAACCTTAACAACTAGCTTACATATTAACTTAACTAACTTACTGGCCCTATGCGAGCGCTCTAAATTATACCATAACCAACTTAAAATTATTGCCTTTCGGCGTACCTAGCTTAAATATTATAGAAATTCATTTATTAATTAAAAATAAGAAAATTAGGAAAAAAACTTATTATATGTATCATTTTTAAATTTTTTATAAAACTAAAAACTACACTTAAAACTATTTAAAATAACTTAAGACTAGAACAGCCACAGCAACGGTTTTTTTTTTCTTTTTAGTGCCACCATGATTGTTTTGTAATAACCTAGCCTACTTTTAAAGCCAAGGACACGCCTAAACCTGCGCAAGTCAAACCAAGGCAATCAACTCAATTAGTGAACTTTTATTATTATTTATTTTTTAAATTTTATTAGTTATTTTACATATGATTCAACCACCAGAACTGGCAATTTTGGTCCAATCTATCTATCCTGTATCAGCCCTCGACTGTCTAAAAAGAGGAAAGCGTCGGGTGGGATAAATCCGCTTAGACACACACTTTCGTAGTATTCATCTTTCGGGTAGTAAGCCCCAAAAATCAAGCCATTAGTTGAAGTCATCGCTCTTGCAATATGACCCCGAATCAGCTTGATTAAAAAATTATCTATTCTGTTTATGTTAGCCCTGTTGTATAGAACCTCGTTGGAATTATATTTTATGTACTCCGACTCTGGTGTTCTGTGCAATCCAAGGCAGTGTCTAAGACACTGCCTCTCAAATACCCGAATCTTTTCCATTTGAGATGGTGCAACTTTGAACCACACAGGACATCCATAGGCAATCATCGGCCTGATTAAAGCCATGTAACAAATCACCTTCACCCTGCTATCAAGATGGCTGCTGTAAAACAGGCGTCTTGTCAGGGCAAAGGCTCCCCTAGCCCTGGTCAGAGCAGCATCTATATGTCTGTCGAAATACAGATATTGATCCAGCCAGATGCCAAGGTACTTCACGACACTTTTACTTGCCAGTGGCTGTCCAAGGGGTCCAACGATCACAAGTTTTCGCCAATTCTTTCTCGTATCCGCAGAAGCCCTAGACAAAGCGGTTCTAAACAGAATAGTTTCGCATTTCTGAAAGTTGATTTTCAACTTCCAGTCATCGCAATATTGCTGAATCTTGTCGAAGTCACGCTGCAAAAGAATTTTGATAACTTCAACTTTTGGACCTGTTCTGTACGCTATTAGATCATCGGCATACGCAATTGTATGAGTTAGACTACTTATAAGATCGCTAGTGTAAATGTTGAAAAGAATCGGCGAGTTAACCGCTCCCTGCTGCAGACCATTTTTTATTTCAAATATTTTGGTAGACGTTACACTGCCACTCTTGACAACAAACTTTCTACCGTTGAGCATATCATAAAGTATAAACAATAATGATTTACTAATACCAAGTCTGGTCAGCTTTAGATACAGACCTTCTAACCATGCGGTGTCTAAAGCTTTCTCCAAATCAACCAGACAGGCACCCGTGCACTGTTTTTTCGCATTGTTCCATTGAATTTCAGAAACAAGCTTAGACGCGGCATGAATAGTATAGTGTCCTGCCTTAAAGCCAAACTGTTTATCAGGAATAATATTTTTGTCCTCAGCCCATTTGAACAAAGCCCTATTGAGAACTTTTTCGAATACCTTACTGATACTCGGAAGGAGACTTATCGACCGTAGATTTGCCGGATTGGAGTTATCCTTCCCCTTTTTAGAGAGAAGATGTACCACTGCTGTCTTCCAACGCACTGGATAATATGCATTATTCAGTGCGTTGTTAAACAATGTGGTGTAAGTGTCGACTGCATCCTGAGGTAGATGTCGTAGTACAATATTGGATATACCATCTACTCCTGCCGACTTCTTTTTCTTCAATGAATCGAAAATGATCTGAAGTTCTAGCTTCGAAATTAACAGGGAATCAGACCCGTTTCGCTCGGCGATGATGGCGTTTGCCAAGTGTTCTTCATTGAACCCCAAAAAAGAGCGGTTCTCGGATCGCCATTGCGTTATATCATTTCGAATGTCGTAGTGGTGAAGCAGGGCTCTGCTTTCCAGTTCATGATTTGGGCGAATATTGATATTCACCTTATACACTTGCTGAAAAGCAGCCCCCAAAGCCTCCACTTTCTCCTTAGGATCCTCGATAATGAAGAAATCATCATTAAAAACGGCATCCCTTGGATCTATGCCTGCGTTCAAAAGTAAGTTTTCGTTTTCAATCGTTTTCTGTAGCTTGAGACACGGAAGGTCATTTTGATCTTTCCGTCTGAAAATTTTATTAATTTTTGGAAACACACTTGGGTCACTAGAGTTAATAGCCCGAATTCTATTATTCCAATAGGAATTAATAGTCAACTCATAATTCTGCTTTATCAGTTGATTGATGTTTTTAATCGAAGACTTCAGAGTCCCAATCTCCGAATTATGTCTATCAGTGAACCGTCTGTACAAAAGTTTTAGTCTTGTAAGCAGTCCACTTTTTTGTCTGTGTAGTGCGTCAATTGTCGCGTTTCGGTACTTGGCAGTTGCGTCTTGTTCTTTGTAACGTGGAATAGTCGTACTCATTGTTTGTTTTATGGCCTCTTCCATTTGTAGTAGGTATCCGTCGATCTCGTCGTTTGTTAAATTTCTGCCATTAGGTGGAGATATGTTTTTTAAGCGTAATTCTCTTGTCAAGGTGTTGGAAAAGCGTGACCATCGCATTTTACTGTAGTTGTAAGTATGCTCAGGCACATAGTCCTCTAACTCCACGAGTTCGTTTGGAAGTTGAATCACAGCAAAAAGTCCGTTGTGGTCACTGTCGTAGTCAATCGTTTGTAAACAGTTTTTTGTATCTTGAGTCACTGTATCAGTAATTGTCAGTCTTGAGTCAATTAGCAGTAGGTCCAGAAATGCACCGCTTCTTGGAAACGACGGCCTATCTGTAGCAAAAAGATCGAATCTATACTCAATATTGTACCGACCCATCCAATTAAATAGATGGTTCCCTCTAGGATTTTGTATTTGATTTCCCCAATCTTCATGTTTGGCGTTCCAATCACCGGCCATGAGATAAAAGTTCTCCTCCAAATTCAATCTGAGGCATTCAAAAAGTTTTTCGAGTTCTGCTGTAAAATTAGCTGGCTGAGGTGCTTCTGGTGCCTACACCGCGATTACATACATTCGTTTCCCCTGGTGGAGAGGAATGCATATGATGCAGGCTTCTAGCAACCCGAACCTGCGCACTTCATTCTTATAAATTACTTTATGACTAATGCTCTTTCGTACAAAGATTGCGACCCCACCCCCTTGTGAGGAGTTTGGCCGGTCCCTTCTTACGATATTGTAGTTATTATGAGTCAGTTTGTGCTTCTGATTTAGCTTAGTTTCGCTAGCCAAAAGCACATCAGGACTTTGATCTTGCAAGAGGTGAAAGAGATTTGCTCTTCGTTCGGTCCTAATCAGTGAATTTACATTCACAGCGAGGACTTTTAAGGGTCTATCTGGCAGCGCGCCTTTAACCGTTAAGCGTTAAGCTCGGCAGAATAGAGTAGAGATGATCCACTCTAGTTGCCTGCTTCCGGATCTCTTTTTGAAGACCTGTTAACTGACCCTGAATGGCCAGCAACACAGTCATTAGATCCGCCTCTTTCGCCGGCGCCTTAGGCACGGGGACCTGTTTGGCTACCATTGGTTGAGGCTGCACCGTTCTTTCCCTTTCAGACGCCATTTGGGCGTAAGAAATCTGGGGGTTGACGGGTGTTGGGAGAGGACGGGCTGGTGGTCGTTTCTCCTCTATTATTTGCTTTGAGACTATTTTGTTTTTTTTCATGTCCTGAAACTTTGGACATCCCCGATAGTTAGCAGGGTGTCCTCCGCTATGACAAAGTACGCATTTAAGCTGGGTTCTGTCGATAACCCGTTCCTGCCCTAGTTTGCATTCCCCTGACTTGTGGTTCTCTCCACACTTTACGCATCGTGACAGCATTTCGCAGTTCGCTGCGGCGTGGCCGAACCTTTGGCAGCGCATGCATTGTAGCATGTCACCGCGCCTTTTTAATTTATCCCAAGTTACAACCTGGTAGTCTAGGACGGAAATACTCCTTAGTCTATCCAGTTTGCTTTTGGGTGAGAGCTGGACCAGGAAGAACGGTAGTTTCCGCATCTCCCGTCTGGCCTTTACTGTGGTAAATGGCTTGACTCCGATAAAGTCGAGATCGTCGTTCGCCATTTTGCGGAGCTCAGCCAAGAGTGCCTGTGGTTCCGTTGAGGAATCTATGCCCTTCAAGAGGACCGTTTGGAGTTTGTCTTCTTTTGGCGTAAAGCTAAAAAATTCTGTGGTTGAATCTTTAAGAAGACTTCTTATTTTTTTATGCTGTTCAACTGTGAAGCAGTGTATAGCATGCCTATCTGCGCTTAATCTTTTAATTGTAAAATTATTGCCTATGGCTGACCTACACAGATTTATCGTATCCTGTAGCTCCATTTTGTAGGTGTTGATTGGTGGCACTTTTTCTTTTTTATTTTTGTTGGTTTGTGACTGCTGCTGATGATTCGGCCGCTGTTGGTTCTGCTGCTGTTGGTTCGTCCTCTGTTGTTGCTGTGACATCTGTTGTGTTTGTTGTTGCTGCTGCTGCTGCTGTGATTGTTGTTGTTCTGCTTGTTGTTTGCATGTTTGTTGTTGCTGTTGTGTTTGTTGTTGCTGTTGTGTTTGTTGTTGTTGCTTTTGTGGTTGTGATGGCTGTGGCTCTAGTTGTTGCCTTATCATTTGCTGTTGAAGTGTCTGCTGCGCTTTTACTTGCATGGCATTTTTTTTCGCCCGCTGTTGTGCTGCTTTTTCAGCCTCCTCTAGGACCTTTATCTTTTTGCGCTCAACAGCATCAAGGTTCTCTTTTTCTCTACGCGCCTCTTGTTTTTGTTTAAGAGCTAGAACCATTTCAGTAAGGCGCGTTATTTGCTCTGTAAGGGAATGTATTTCGTCCTCCTCATCTCTCTCTTCCTTTTCAGAGTCTGATGATTGAGCTCCTGACGTCAGGTCAAGCAGCTTGCTGTCACCTGTGAAGTGCCCTTCACCACCATCCGAAATATATTCCATCTCATCGGCGGTGTCGGACACTGTGTTTTCCAATTGTTGTTGGATTTGACGCTGCAGTTGCCTTGGCTATGCGCGTCATTTCCCTCCCTTCAGCTGGCAGCTCAGCTGTGGTTGCTTGGGAATAGCGCTTTGCATCGTCATTCAGATTCTTCCTTGTCTTTTTCCTTTTCTTTGGGGCCGTGGTGGCTACATCTTTCGATGAACCCGCTATATCGGCTGTTGTATCATTCAAAGTGCTTTTTGTTGGGGGACCATCTTCCGATGTCCCCGTTTTTTTAACCATCTGCTTTTGTTGTTGGTGACGATTTTTAATTATTTCGTCCCAAAAATTATTTAAAAAAAAGCCTTGGCCCTGGTGGGAATCGAACCCACGCGCTTGGGATCCACTCTCTGCCACTCTACTAACTGGGCTACCTCGCCGCTTAAAATTGGTAAGTTAATTGCCGATGCTGATTGTGCAATTATAGCACTTAATATTTAAAATGAATTTAACTCAACTTGAAATACCGAAATTTATTATGTATGCTGGGAAAGTCGTCAATGCGTCCGTATGCTTTCACAGCTGAAGATCAACTGGCATTTCTTTATGATCCCACACGTGCAATACAATATCATGAATAGCTTGACACAGAGCTAGCCCGCCATGTTAAAATAATTCCTGGTGCGGACCTCGCTCTCGGCTTTTTTCTATTTCACAGATATGAACTGTGAAGCGGTTTTTTTTATTCATCTGAGCTCTTTAGATTCTTCTTCGCGTGCCCGCGTTCTATGATTGTTCGGCTGATGTTCGTAAATTTGACAACTAGTAAATGCACGAACTTAAAAATATGTTATTCACAAGTTTATTAAGATGGCCAAGTGGTGATTATTCAGTATGAAAATACTATAGAAATGTATATACAATGGCAGTACTCAACAACGTAATACCTCTATAGTTGCTGCACATTGTGACATCTCCTTTCTTATGTATGGGGCATATTATACCTTTTCGCCAGTCTTATGGCATTTCTTTATGATCCCACACGTGCACTACAATATCATGAATAGCTTGACACAGAGTTGGCCCACCATGTTAAAATAATTCGGCTGGTATACCGTCTTAAAGCAGTGGAGCCTCCACTTCTGCAGTGAGTTGACTCGCTCCAGTATGCTTTGTGGATCGGTGATCAGATTTCCCTCTCCGTCCTTGCAGTATTTGCAGCGTGGTGTGTACTGTGTCATGTTTCGGACGGATTGGTGGAACTTCCGCGCCACTTAAGTAGAAATAAAAAGTATTTAAGTTAAAAAAAAAACTTTATTTATAAAATAATAGAATCTTAAGGTTGAACGTTACATTTCGCGGTTATAATTTAGACTGAACTTATAATACTAATTATTGTTGAAGGTTGTCTCAGGCAGTTGAACATTAATCATGTCGTCAGCATATTTCATAGTTTTTCTTGGAATTGTTATTGCGACCAATCGATTGTGAAATTGGTGGCTCGTGTTGACGTTACTGCTGACGATGGAAGATTCGTATTTGTTAATAACACGACATCCGTTTTGTCTGGGGTTGCTAACCTATACGTAACCTCTCGCTCCTTTAGTTTGAAACTCTCCTGAGTTACATATAATGTTTGCTTTAGCTTTTTAAACTTAATGTATACATAAATTATTATAGCTATGATTGAAATTAATACAAATATACCGATACATAAATTTAATAAAACATGATTTTTTTGTTTAAATTTGAGTTCGTTAATATGCTCTATATTTTCAATTTGTTTCATAATGATATCATTAAAACTAAGTTTTTCCTTTGTCATATTAAGGTTAATTTCGTAAGGAATAATGAACCTTTCTTCAAATATATCTTTCTTGTTTAAAAATGTTTTGTTTTTGAATTAGATTTCACAATTGTTAAAGTTTAATAGAAAATTTCCGTTTAATGTTGTAATTCTTTCGTCACAAGAACTTGACAAATTTATATTTTTAACATTCTTTAATAAAAGCAATCCATTTTCTATTTCAAAAGTTTTCATTTGTTTTCATGCTAATGCCATTATATAAACATAAATTAGATTTTTTCAAATTTTTAAAGTCAACTTTTTTTTTTATATTTGTATACAGTTTCATTTAGTTTTATAATTTCTTCGTCATTCATAATCAATTCTTTAAAGTACATATTGGTTAAAGAGGTGACTAAATATTTGTTAGTCTCTATAATTTCATTAGGTATTTTAATTACAAAAACAATTTTTTCATTTTTATATAAGGCTGTACCAATCTTTATATTTTTCAATTTTTCGAAACTTATATCATATCTTATAATTTCTTCCTTACTTAAAATGTTATTCCCCATTATACCTGTTCTACTAGAAGCAATATTATTTTGAATGTGTTCGACATTTTTTTTTATAATTCCAATTTTTATTAATGATTCTAAGTATAAAAGTTTGCTATTCAATTTTACAGTTTCGCTTTTTATATTATTGAATTGATATAAAATTTTTAATCTATCTTTATCAATAGTTTCTTTTAAAGTTAAAAAGGTTTGGTTAAAACTATTATTAATGAAAACTTGTTTGTTATTTTGAGTTATAAGTTTGTGATTATTGTCGTCAGTAACTTTTAGATGTTCTTCCATGTTTCGTCTGAAATTACCTTCAAAATTTCAGTTGGGTTAATAATATGTAGAACAAGATCATATGTTTTTACTATTTCAACGTTTCCAAGTTTTATTTCTGCAAATCCGCTGTCAATTTTTTCAATTTTTTCTATAGTCAAGGTTGCCTCTGTTGTCATCAGTTTAAGTAGTAACACTAGTATGATCCATTTGGCGTTGGCCTGAAAATTTAGTTGGTCTTTTCATATTAGAAGGATGTATGTTTTCTAGAGGTTCGTGTTTGTGCCTGAGTGCTTTATAATTTCTAACTAATCCTTCATCTCTTTCTTCATTATATTCTTCTCTATCTTTATTTAGTTTGTTGATTACTCTATCTTTTATATTTTGCATATTTGTCAGGACCTTTTCTTTATCTATTCTAATTTCTAAGACGTCTATTGGTTTACATTTAATTGATGAATGCACTGATTTATTGTACCACTCTACGCACTTATATATTCTTTCTTTTGTTGTTAGCTCTGATTTTTCTGCGGTGAGTACTCGCATTTTTTCCCAAATAGTATTATGAAACCTTTCGATGTCGGAGTTGCCAGTATGGCTGTTTGGTTTAGTAAAGGGTACTTCGATATTTTCTTGTCTTAAAAAATCTTGAATTATACCTTGCGAAAGCATTTCTTTAATTTGTTTATTGATCTCTTGTTCATGGATTTGGGGGTACCGATAAATTTTTGCGTAAATTGGTCTATCTGTTGTAGTTACGATTTCATGCTGAATATCATGTGCACAACTTAGTTGTTGTCCTTCGCGAAAAAACAAATCTCTGTTTTTCTTAAGGAGGTTCTCTAAAGTTTTTCTTTCTTCTGTATTTAAATGATTACCAAGAAGACAATTTGGTACGTATTGGTCATCTTCTATATTGCTTTCTAAAATATATATTTCTTCATACTTGTGAGGACATGCATTTAAAAATTTCATTTTATTCCCATGAATTTCTATATATTTTCCTCTAAATAAATTTTTGCATCTAAAGGTTTTAGTAAGTTCACTCCTAATATACCATCAAAATGTTTTTCTTTAAAGTATGTAAGTTTCCAACACATTTGAGCTTTTTTATTGAATTAATTTGGCAGCTCTGTTATAATTTCGGTGTCTATTGTTGTATTCCCGTTAAGGGTATTAAATATTTCTTTTTCTTTTAAAGGAACTCGTTTGTAATTTTGTAATTTGGTCTTGTCGAGTAATGTAGTAGTTGAACCTGTATCTATTAAACATTTTATTTTATTTTCTCCTATATTCAATTCTATTATCGGTAAGTCTGAAGTGGAGGCTGTGAGTGAAAATTGAATTCTTCTACAGATTGTTGAACATGATCGCATTCCATTGATGTATGATTATTGTGTTGGCCTAATGCCCCCTGATTTAAATTATTATTTTTATTGAAATAGTTTCTATATTGACCTGAATTGTTACGATTTTGGTTAAAATTGTTTCTATATTGACCCGAATTGTTTCTATTTTGGTTAAAATTATTCCTATACTGACCCGAATTGTTTCTATTATGATGATAATATTGATCGTTATTGTATCTATGATGTCTATACTAATCCTGTGGATTATTCTGAGCTCTGTTTGTATTTTTATAAGGGGTATTCGAAATTTTATGGGTTACTGGTATTTGTCTATTAAACTTCTGCCTACCTGCCTGGATCATACCCGTTTCTTCGAGCGTATAGTATGCGTCTCGTAAATTATCAATTTGTCTACTTATTACAATACTAGCGTGATTGGGATCGATTCCATTAATAAAAGTTTCAATTATCATGTTTTCGTTAGCTACTGGTTAGAATTCATTCGGTTTTTCTATATCAAATTCGTATTTAGTATTTAATTTATCTAATAAACTCTAAGTTTTTCGAAATACTCACTAACATTATTGTTTCTGGTACTGATGGCTTGGCAGTGTAAGTTGTAGTAAGTTTCCCGAACTCCAAAGTTCCTGATCAATTCAGCTTTTATGTTGCCCCACGTTGGATTCGCTCCCAGCGTCCTTATTGCTTGTAATGCTGGTCCTTGAATTTTGTTTAACACGTTCCTTTGAAGAATGTAATACTCCAATGGTGTTCCCACAAAAAACGGCAGGAAAATCTCCACTTCCCTGATGAATGAAGTCAGGGCGTACTCTGATGTACCCCAGTATTCTCTGAACCTTGATTATTCCTTCATCAACTCCGTTACTCCTATAGTAGCTGGTGCAGGACCTTGTGGTCGTGCTGGACCTTGTGGTGGAGTTTGAGCCTGTTGACAGTGATTGCCTTCGTCTGCTGGATTCTGCATGTTGAATTATTTTATGTTTTTTTTTTGTTTTGTTTGATAATATGAGTTTATCACTTTGTTTGATGATATGAGCTTATCACTTTTAATTTTTTTCTTTTTTTTATTTTTCTTTTTTTTTATTCTATTAATAGTTAATAGTTGAACTAAAATGATTTACAAACCGGCGACCCATTATTAATTTCAGTTTAACTTGGTATCACTTTTTTCACTCTTCATTGCCAATATTAATTTTAGTTTAATGTGGTAGATATGTCACTTTGTTTACTATTTTGCACTATTTTTATTTTTGTTCTTTAATTTCAATCTTTGGTTTGAAACCCTCTCGACTGAGCCACTTAAGTAGAAATAAAAAGTATTTAAGTTAAAAAAAAAACTTTATTTATAAAATAATAGAATCTTAAGGTTGAACGTTACATTTCGCGGTTATAATTTAGACTGAATTTATAATACTAATTATTGTTGAAGGTTGTCTCAGGCAGTTGAACATTAATCATGTCGTCATCATATTTCGTAGTGTTTCTAGGAATCGTTATTGCGACCAATCGATTGTGAAATTGGTGGCTCGTGTTGACCTTACTGCTGACGATGGACGATTCGTATTTGTTAATAATACGACATCCGTTTTATCTGGGGTTGCTAACCTGGACGTAACCAGCCTGGTGCGGACCACGCTCTCGGCTTTTTTCTATTTCACAGATTAAGTTCTTCTCCCAGGCTGATTTTTTCTGACTGTGAAGCGGTTTTTTTATTCTTCTGAGCTCTTTATATTCTTCTTCGCGTGCCCGCGTTCTATGAGATTGTTGCATTTCTCGGTACGCAACATTCTTAAATTCAGTCGCTACCCTGCATTCATCATCAAATCAGTCGTTCCGATTTCTACGACTGCTGCCTAAGATGGATTTGGCAGTACTAATGACAGTATTCTTAAGGCGTGTCCACTTCTCATCTACGCCCAGCATACTGGCTGCAGGACTTACTCTCCCTAAATCGAGTGATTCTAGGTAAAGTTCTAACGCATTACCAAAGGTGTTACTGGCATTTTCATTCTGCAGAGCAGCCGTGGTGATTCGAGCCTGATCGGCGGATGCAATACGTCTTTGCAAGGCAATCCGGCCTCGGAAAACCATACCAACAAGATAGTGATTCGAGTCGATATTGGCGCCTCGGTACGATCGTAGTGTCATCAAGTTCGAGTAGTGGCGACCGTCTATCAACACGTGCTCTTTTTGGTTACGAGTGACTCTATCAGGTGATACCCAGGATGCTTTGTAGATATCTTTTCGCGGGAACATGATACTCACAACGACCATGTTTTTCTATGCTGCTCGAAGTCCATTGTCATAAGTGTTCTCATGCAAACTTTGGGTGCCTGCGTAATGCCTGAATACCGGCTCCCGACCTATTTTTGCATTCAAATCCCCAAAGATAATTTTTACATCATACCTTGGACAGGCATTGAGGGCCCTCTCGACTTGTTCGTAGTAAGTCTCTTTTTCTTCGTCTGAGGGCTCCTCCGTAGGTCCGTGAACGTTAATGAGGCTGATGTTCGTAAATTTGCCTCGCACCCGAAGGGTGCATAGCCTTTCGTTTATAACGTTAAAGCCGATGTAGTAGACTTCATTTTTTCGCTGATTAGGCAGCCTACCCCCAGCACATGGTGTTTTGTATGACAGCTGTAGTATACGTCATATTCTTTCGTCTGTAAAACATCATTCCCTGTCCATCTGATTTCTTGAAGTGCTGTTATATCAGCTTTATATTTTGACAGGGCATCAGCTAGCTGCTGAGCAGCTCGAGCTCTATAGAGTGATCGTACGTTCCATAAGAAAATTCGTAAATCGTTTTGCCGTTTTCGTTGCGTTGGTTGTCGTCGTGAGATCAGTCCGTTTCCGAGGCTTGTTGTCGGGTTCGTAATTCTTAATTTTACGGAACAGGGAATTAACCTGTTGCCAACCTGAGGAACCAGCCTGATCATATTAGCCAAACCTTTTTTAAAAGGCTTATTACTAGCGGCCGCCGCAAAGAGGCTATCATCACACTTCCACCAGTCCCGAATAGTTACGGCACGTGCATGTTTTCGTGTGCTACATGTTATTCCCCCTATTAGTCTGATGGCTGAAAACTAATCTTTTAAATCTTCTTGTGCCGCTGATATTTCTCATCGCCATTGGCAGGGAGTTCCAAAGGCATACAACATAAATATAAAATTGACGCTGAGTAATAAGATATTTAAATCGAGGTGGTATTAGAGCGAAAGACCTTGTTGAACGAGGGAAATTCAGCCTATTATATATATAATCCGGTTGCTTGGATTGAATTATTAGATGCAGGTAAACAAGTGAACGCAACTTCAATAAACTGTCCAGGCAACAACCGAAAATTTGTTTAGAAAAGGAAGAAACATGTCGACTTAGATTATATACATAGCGGGTAATATTGTTATAAACAACATTAAGTTTGCGGCTAGTCACGCGGTCCAAGTCACAGAAAATTTCACATTCAAACAGTATAACGGGAAGTAAAAGAGTTTTTGCTAGTAGAAGTTTAGTTTTTTTCAGGAATGAAGCTTTGAAGTGCACGGAGGCTTCCATAAATCTTTCCTTTTGCACTATTTAGATGGTCATTCCATGTTAGGGTACGATTGAAAACCAATCCCAAATTTCTGGCGGTGCTGACATAATCAATGGATGTATCCTCTATATTCAATGGACTTAATGTTGAAATATCAAACGTCTTACGATAGATAGACAAGGCTTTTGATTTGGCGGGATTCAAGCATAGGTGATTTTTCTTTGACCAAACGTGAGATGAGTAGTAAATCCTTGTTCATTAAATCAACTGCTTCATTTTTCCCAATTAGAGGTCGATTGATCAAAAATTGCACATCGTCAGCATAGAGATGAATTTGACAGTTTTTTTTTTATAATAAGTGGAAGTTCATTTATATATAACGAAAAATTTATTTGTCCAAGTATGAGCCCCTTGAGGCACAACGGTTAGAACATTCATCAAGCTGGATGAGCGACCATTTGCGCTCACACACTGTTGTCTCCCACTAAGATACGAAAAGATCAAGTTACTTGACTCTACAGTAAATCCATAGAAATTTACTAACTGTTTGCACAGAATTGAGTGGTTGACAGTGTCGAAAACCTTTGCAAGATCTTTACAAGTGAAATGTGATCCTGATCCATTGCAGATCTTATTTCATCGATTACAAGCAGTAAGGCGGACTTGCAACTCCGTTGTGGCCGAAAACCGGACTGGCAGGCACTAAACAAGTTGTTGGAAGACAAATAATTTTGTATCTGCTTGAAGATGGCTTTTTCAAAAACCTTTGAAAGGAACGGTAGAATGGCTATAAGGCGGTACCCTGTAACAGTACCTGTTGTTTTCTTAGGAATGGAAATGATTTTTGCTTTCTTCCATTCCAAAAGGAAATCAGAGATAGTCAAAATGCTGTTAAATATATGAGTTATTAAGTGCAGTAAATGCGAAAGTAACAGCTTTATAAATTTGGAGCTTATAAAGTCGAGACCAATAGCATTCAATTTTATTGAAAGTATTGCCCAAACAATATCTTCATCCTCTTGTCTTACAAAACTTTAAGCTCTATTGACAAAAGCCGATTCATCTTCAATAAATAAGCTACTTGGGATTGCTTCACTTGGGGTCTGAGGCCTGGAAGAGAATTCCTTGTTGAGCGCATCACAGTCAATATCGTCAGGTAGCGCTTGGTACTGTTTCCCTGTACCGAATTCTCGTAGGCTTTTCCATACGCTTTTGCTACAAATCTAAGTTCCAATTTTTTCTTCATAGTAACGCATTTTAGCTGATCTAATCATTCTGACCACATGATTTCAAAGCCTACAGTAAGTTTGGTGAAAAAAATCAACTCTGTTTCGTCGCCATTGACTGTAGGCTGCATCTCTACGTGACATCACAGCAGACAAGTTTTTACTGGGACATGCAAATCAAACAGAGAAGTTACGTTATGTTCTAGAAAAGTAATCTGCTGGTTTACATTTGGCATAAGATAAATTGAGTTCCAGTTTATATTATTAAAGTCACGCAACAGGTAAGGTACATTTAAGTTTTTAAAATCACGGTAATGAAATATTTGTAGACCAACCTGACATGCCATATCCAAGCAAGTAAATATCAAATCGTGCTTGGAAAAAACGGGTGCTTGAAGCTGACTATAGAGCGAAACCTTTTCGATATCACTAGTTAAATATAAAGAACTAGCTGAATCGGTGAAATGAGTTGGTGAATAGGGGTTTATGGAATTAAGATTTAGGGCCTCAAAAGTGGAAAGAAAATTTTCAGATGAACGTTTGTCTAACAAATTACAATTAAAGTCACCACATAATAATGTATGAGAATAAGGGCCAGTCTTTTCAGCTCCGGTTGAGATTAGTAATTTATTATTACAGCTGGTTACCATAGATTCTGTCTTTTCAACAAAATCTTAACCAGAGAATCTATGGTTACCATAGATTACGTTAACCAGCTGATTTTCCGTGGTTAGCGTCATTATTCTAGTCGGTTTACAGAGATTTGGTCTTTTTCAGCAAAATTTTAACCATAGAATCTATGGTTAACAAAGATTTCGTTAACCAGTCAATTTTGCTTGGTTAACCACAGAAATTCTATGTTAGCGATGATTTTGTTCAAATTTGTGTTGAATGATAAATAATAAACTAGAAAATAATTGATTATCACTACTAATCGTAAAGAATAAAATTAAAGAAATTGATGATCTGCCATCTTAATAAATTCTACCCCTATATTTATGTATATTTTTTGTTTTCCTTTGTTCGTAAATGAATCAATTCTGTTTATCCATGTGCATCGGAACGAGACAGGCTGCTATCAATTATTGACAAAATCTTCTATCTGTTTCTCTCACATTCAAAAAAGTATAAACAAACTTAACCAGAGATTCCGTTTCACAACTGGACCACTGGAAAACGGGAACTATCTCTGGTTTGGTAACCAAAATAGATAAAATGGTGAAAACACGAACTGTGGCTAACCGAGTTTTAAAACAACTGGTTAAGAAAAGTCTATGGTGACCAAACCAGAGATTTAACCAGAGCTGAAAAGATTGGCCTTAAGAGCAAGTAATCTACTCTAACGAAGTAACCGACGGTATAGTACTTACGTAGTTGTATGTTCTTTAAACCGATCCAACCAAAACGTTGTCAGAGCTACATTTCGCACTGATGAATAAATATTCAAGAGGACATCCTTCATCCTATTTTCTAACAAACTTGCTGCTTATTACCCTGAAAACGATAGACGTCAATAGGTATATTTGGTTGGAACCATGTCTCAGAAATAGAAATAATATCAATTGTAGACTCCACAAACAAGTATTTGAACTTCCCTTATTTATTAATCAGACTCTGTGCGTTTAAATGACATATACTTTAGCCATTATATTGAGCTCGCCAAATTCGAATCATATTATATAAGTTCGTATTCATGTTATTGCTAGTGAATCCCCTGGTATTGTTAGCTGCACTCGTGAGTTTCGGAGCTACAGAAGTTCCATGAGAGTGAATCAGAAGCAAGAGAGATAAAGGTATAAATAAAAATAATTCGAACAAAGAATTATTTTAACTCAGTCAAAATTCCTTTTTTAACACTTTTTACTTGCGATTATAGGTACTATAAGGCAAGTTATGCATTCGTGCAAAAAACAAAATTTTGAGATAACAATCAAACATGACATTACAATGATAGCGACGACGAAAAAAGTGGGCCTGGAAATTCTGTCTGTCTGTCTGTCTTTCTGTCTGTCTGTCTGTATGTCAGTCTTTACGTATCAGCATCTACAGCCTAAACAGCTGTTCCGATTTACTTCAAATTTGGTACATAGGGTTTGTAGACCATTCCTTAGAGAAGAAATTGAAATTTCTTTTTTAGCTCAAAAACTACCGGTACCTGCCAAGTAACGGTTTTGGAAACGCTTAATTTTTTCGAAAACGGCTCCAAAGATTTTCTTTAAAAAAATTACTGATGGTTTTTGTTTGATTTTGACAATCCTATTAACGGTACCTCCCATAGAACCGTTATTTTTTTGCCGTCTCATGAACGGGTTAATCGATTTCAAACCAAAATTTTTTTTAAGAAGGTCTATATAATTTGAACAAACTTCAATACCAACATTTTGCAAAAAAGCTTAATTTAAGTTAAAATTAATTTTTAAATTTATTTTTTTGTAAATTCAATATGTGGAAAACGACTTGACAAAAATTTTCATTTTTTGTGCATAAAATGCAAACAATTAAGCACTTAAAAATGGCTTTCTTCAAATTTGTAATAAAAACTTTTTTATATAAAAATATTAAACATCGATATATTTAAAAACCGCTCTTACGATTTTGGAATATTTTTTTGGTAAACTTATATTTAATCAAAAAAAATTTCTGCATACTTTGATTTTGGCTTGAATCTTTGTAAAAAGAAGTTTTAGCACTTCTGGGAAAAATTCATATGATTTTTACTTTTTCTTTATATTAAATATAAAAAAAAATAATTAAATTTAATTTTATTTTCGTGGCAACTTACCACAAGAACAAGTACGTGCAACCCAGTCGAGCACCAGAAGAGCAAATTCGTGCGACCCAGTAGTGCACTTTATTTTTCTGCTTAACAAACACTTTATTCACTAAAATAAACACATGTCCACTTCATTTTCACCAAAATATCGATTTCAACTTTAAAGTACACAAGAAATTCCTGTGAACTTTTGGCCCATCGATTATGGACTTTTGACCCACTGAGGTGATGGCACCTTCAGCGTTCTTTCATCAGGCGAATGGAAGCAATTAGTGATTATTTGTGTAGCACATTCAGAGCACGTAAGTACCTACTTAGTATTTGTTGTTTAGAATTACTTTTCCAAATTGCAATGAGGTATTTTGAATTTGATTTTTTAATTGATTAGTGTAGTAATCAATTAATATAATCAAATAAAAAATCGCGCATTTTCGTTGCCCACCCTAGTAGGTCAGAAGTCCATTATGGACTTTTGGCCCGTGGACTTCTGGCCCTGCGCCGTTGAAATCTTAACGAAAATAAATGCCGTGTTTCGGCATCCAGTGATTAGCCAGTTCAATAAAATTTTACATGCTCATCCCAACAAAAACCAAAAGTGTGTATAAATAATTCAGCAATCAGAAGTAAAAATAAAGTGGATTTGAATTATTTAACTGTTGAAGTGTAGATGGCGCTGCAAGTTGAATGAAGACAAATATTCGTCACTTAATATTTGGTCGCACTGCTATGGGCAGTTTTGGAAGATGATGAATTCAAGTTCTTTGCAGTGTGTCTGTCACCCAATATTTAAAATAAAAATTTGTATGCCCATTTTTGTTGAGTTCCGGAAGTACAATTTTGGTGTCGTTTTTTAGCCATGCCGTCAATGTCTATTTAAAAATATAGTGCTGACGACCTAGTTTGACATTTCTTCTATCCAACAGCATGTGAAGCGTGTAAATCTGTTCAGTGGTTGTTGCAATAAAGACGAATTAAGATTGTTCTTTTAAAAGGCTTAAATTTTCCGGTTCGTATTTCCTATAAATTTATTTTTTTTGGTGCTTGTCTCTGATAAGCATATTTTCTCCACACCGATTAAATACGCCATCTGTATCATTTCCGGTTCAGATTTCCGGTAAATTTAATTTCTTTCCACAACAATAACCAACCAACCGGCTTTTATTATAGAGATGATTAAAAAATTGAAATATTATCTTGAAAGTAAAGTAAAGTTTTTAATGAAATTGGTAATGACGCGAATTAAAACATTTGTTTTGTACTTTTAAAATTAAAAGAATATTTTTTGGAACTATGTCCTTTATTTTCTAATATTTTACATTAATCTTAAAAGGAGCTTAAGGCTACTATATAAGTTACTATAAGACTACCGATCCACTCATCATAAAGTCGTATTTATATCCTTCCTTATCTTTCTACAAGGAGACCAAAGCATACAATCATCTTGCTTGATAATGAATGAAGAAGAGATAATACTGTCTATGGAACATTGTATACAAACAATATTACCTCTGTTACATAAATGGTGTAGCGTTGTGTGCAAGACTGTACTAGAGACTAAAGATATCATTGAATACAAATAATGTTATATCTTTTCTCAATATATAATGCTACGGACGCTTAACTCGCATCGTTAAGCTATAACTAAGCGCCAAAAACGTCTATTATACGAGTAAACACATTGTAACTTTCTTACAACCTCCAACTAAATATATACATCACTTGATTAAAATACCTTAAGAGTGATACATCTCTTTTATTCAAAAAGTTTATTCGCCACTTTTATATTTATTCATGCAAAAACTATTGCATTTTTTCAGATCGAAATATAAATATCGTCAAACCACATCGCAACCAAAGCCAACAACAATGTCTCTGATTTCAACAGACCTTACGGACATAACTCTGGTTGTATAGGCAGAATATTTGATAGATAGATATTAGATAGACAGATATTTTATTCAAATTATTTCAATTTTGTTTACATTGGTTGCTTCTTATTTGAATAAACTAGAGCAGGGCATTGCCCGAGTGAGAATACATAAGTTACAATTTTGTAATTTTTAATACTAAGTTTTTTTAAGATTAAGTACAGTTTTAAGTACAAATTTATCTTTCTTAAACAAGAATTCAAATGTTGTTATGGACTTTAAGTTTAGTTAAAACGGAAATATTACATATTATTTTTTTTTTTATTTTATGACTATAAAATTACAATTTCATTAAAATGTTAAAATTACAATTTCATTTTACAAAAATCGATGGCATTTACAAAAAAACATGGCTTTGCCGTCTGCCTGATTGATAGTTTTAAAATTTTTTATTAATAATTTGGTTACGGTAGCCCATAGCCAATTTATAGAACTATACCAGTTGTCTCATGTCGTTTTCGCAGTTCAGATGTGCTAAAACTTCTTCCTTAGATAACATGTTCCTTCCAAAAACCTGTCTTCGAATTTCTTTTAAGATAGGACACCTGCCAATAATGTGGATGACATCTTTTCTCTCTGATATGTTGCATAAGCTACAGTAAATTTGTAAATCCGGACGGTGAGGAATGTAGTTTAGTTGAATAAGTTCACACTTTATTTTAAAAATAGAAGATATCATTTCTTTGCTATTTTCATGATGGAAATAATTTCTTTCACACAAATTATGTTCTAGAATGCTGTATGTGGACCTGTGTACCGATGAAGCGGCTAGACTTATACAATCAGCTCTGTATCGTTCGTCGACCTTTAAAATAAGGTTGTTTATAACATCTTTGCAGTCCCCTTCATTTTTATTCGATAAATTGAATTCTATTCCACAGTATTTGCAAGGTCTTCTAATTTTTCATACCATAGGGATCTCCTTTCTATTATCTTTTTTGCTATTATTTTTGGAAGTTTATAATTCGGCAATTCTAAGACTTTCAAAACATTTTAGTTGACTTTAATTCAATGGTGTTATATTTTATTAAAATTAAATATTTTATTAAAAGTCGTATTTATATCCTTCCTTATCTTTCTACAAGGAGACCAAAGCATACAATCATCTTGCTTGATAATGAATGAAGAAGAGATAATACTGTCTATGGAACATTGTATACAAACAATATTACCTCTGTTACATAAATGGTGTAGCGTTGTGTGCAAGACTGTACTAGAGACTAAAGATATCATTGAATACAAATAATGTTATATCTTTTCTCAATATATAATGCTACGGACGCTTAACTCGCATCGTTAAGCTATAACTAAGCGCCAAAAACGTCTATTATACGAGTAAACACATTGTAACTTTCTTACAACCTCCAACTAAATATATACATCACTTGATTAAAATACCTTAAGAGTGATACATCTCTTTTATTCAAAAAGTTTATTCGCCACTTTTATATTTATTCATGCAAAAACTATTGCATTTTTTCAGATCGAAATATAAATATCGTCAAACCACATCGCAACCAAAGCCAACAACAATGTCTCTGATTTCAACAGACCTTACGGACATAACTCTGGTTGTATAGGCAGAATATTTGATAGATAGATATTAGATAGACAGATATTTTATTCAAATTATTTCAATTTTGTTTACATTGGTTGCTTCTTATTTGAATAAACTAGAGCAGGGCATTGCCCGAGTGAGAATACATAAGTTACAATTTTGTAATTTTTAATACTAAGTTTTTTTAAGATTAAGTACAGTTTTAAGTACAAATTTATCTTTCTTAAACAAGAATTCAAATGTTGTTATGGACTTTAAGTTTAGTTAAAACGGAAATATTACATATTATTTTTTTTTTATTTTATGACTATAAAATTACAATTTCATTAAAATGTTAAAATTACAATTTCATTTTACAAAAATCGATGGCATTTACAAAAAAACATGGCTTTGCCGTCTGCCTGATTGATAGTTTTAAAATTTTTTATTAATAATTTGGCCCATAGCCAATTTATAGAACTATACCAGTTGTCTCATGTCGTTTTCGCAGTTCAGATGTGCTAAAACTTCTTCCTTAGATAACATGTTCCTTCCAAAAACCTGTCTTCGAATTTCTTTTAAGATAGGACACCTGCCAATAATGTGGATGACATCTTTTCTCTCTGATATGTTGCATAAGCTACAGTAAATTTGTAAATCCGGACGGTGAGGAATGTAGTTTAGTTGAATAAGTTCACACTTTATTTTAAAAATAGAAGATATCATTTCTTTGCTATTTTCATGATGGAAATAATTTCTTTCACACAAATTATGTTCTAGAATGCTGTATGTGGACCTGTGTACCGATGAAGCGGCTAGACTTATACAATCAGCTCTGTATCGTTCGTCGACCTTTAAAATAAGGTTGTTTATAACATCTTTGCAGTCCCCTTCATTTTTATTCGATAAATTGAATTCTATTCCACAGTATTTGCAAGGTCTTCTAATTTTTCATACCATAGGGATCTCCTTTCTATTATCTTTTTTGCTATTATTTTTGGAAGTTTATAATTCGGCAATTCTAAGACTTTCAAAACATTTTAGTTGACTTTAATTCAATGGCGTTATATTTTATTAAAATTATTATTATTTTAATTAAAGTCAGTTTCAAAACATAGTCCGTATGAAGTTTAAGCGTTTTTTATAAAGAGCGGCGATAATCCAGTTTCTATATTTATCATATAATTTGGCGTTGTATTTGGCAAATTAAAACATTTATTGACGTAGTATGCTGCGGGTTCGAACTGACCTGGTTACCTAAAGAGCCTTACTTGGCATGCTAGCATACGCACGGCTAGGTGACGTCGGATTGGGGGTAGTTCTTGCTCCTAGACAACCAGACGCACCAAAAGAAAAATCTAACATCATGCCAAGAATTTTGTTAAAACTAACGACTGCGGACGGACATCTTCATCTATCTATACCAAGCTTTCAGGGCGACAGGTGTGGGGGTCGCCTAAGGTATCTATTTCCCTCCCAATAGTTGCTTTCGCAGACGCCTTGATAGCTCATGTACCTTGTTATTCCACTCGTGAACTATCCCTGATTAAATACACCGACTGTTGTCACACAAAACCAGATAAATTGGCACTATAGTCTTCCGGCTCACTCACCCACATAATTCTTCAATTTAAAACATTGTCGTAAATTTATGCACTTATATTTTTAATAAAATAATATGAAAAAAAACATTCTGAAATTCTAATTAATCATCAATTACTATCGATGGTGCATGTCAACTTTGTAATCATATTAAGAAAACTCATTATGTAAAGAAACACCGTCTTAGCAATATCTATTTCTTAGCTTGTATTCCAATAAATAATTTATAGTTAGGAAGTAATTTTTTTTTTGTATAATAATAATAGGTTCAATATAGGTAGATTTCAAATTTAATTAATAAAAAGGTAAACAATAACAAATGTCATTGACGTAGTGGTAATTTGGCCGGTGGGAAAAGGAGAAATAAACAGTTTGTTTTGGAAACTTACCACTTACGGGGATCCTGTGCACAGATTCCAACGGGTTCCAACTGAGTCGAAGTTGAGTGTGAAATTCAGCTCCACGCCAAATCAACACTATCACAATCACTATTTGTTTACAAAATTATGTATAACTGGGTGAAAGCAAAAGGCTTACCCCTTTTTTTCTTTACTCTTTTTTTTTTTATATTAAGCTTACTTATTTTTTTTTCTTTAAATTGCATGCACTCACTCGACACTGATAGGTACTATATGTATTTTTTTTCTTTTTTTTTTCTTATCTCAAGTAATTATGTTAAGTAACTAAGTTGGGCAATTGGTATGGCTTTTAGGTCTTTCTAGTTTTTTTTACACCACCGCAAGATTGGGCCTCAGTCTTAGTTTTGGCAAAACTTCTTGGGCACCCTCGCTCCTCGCACTCTACCGCACCGTGCCGCCTACACCGATATTGGTTCGTGGCTTGTGCCAGCCGATAACTATCCCGACGTTGAGTGAACTGAATCTTGATTGCAGAATTTTGTAGTTAAATTGGTGTAAATTTTGGCTCAGTTGATTTGCTCA
Source organism: Baccha elongata (assembly GCA_951217065.1). NCBI lineage: Eukaryota > Metazoa > Arthropoda > Insecta > Diptera > Syrphidae > Baccha > Baccha elongata. The sequence goes on from CATNUY010000144.1 coordinate 305,094, forward strand.
GGGAAAGTTGCCGTTACTGAGTTGGCATGGGGAAGCGGCCAGGGTTGCAGTATAGATTTGGAGAACAAGAAATCTCGGCTTGTCTTTGAACTAGAAGCTAGCCTTCCTCTCTCCCTCTGTTCTCGTTTGGTATTGCTTTCCCCCTTGAACTCCCTAACAATTAAGCACAAATGCACGTGGTGCAATGTCCAAAATCGTTGTTTGTGCTCCGAACAGAAGCGTCTAAAAAAATTAATGCAATATTGAGTTTATGTTCTAGTGGCTTATTTAGAAAAATTATAGAGATGCATATTTTTCTCAAATTTTCTTTAAAAAGGAAATAGTAATTTACCTGGGGAAAATCGTGGATGAAGTTAAGCAATTGTTCGTAACGCAAGCTTAGCGTTCTCCGATTTTCCGCTTTTTTTTTTTTCTTAATTATCACTGCGATGAATGGACTGAGCTCTAAAAAAAATGTTCACTTCTATATAAGTAAGTCTAATTGCAAACTGATTTTATGAAGGAAATTAAATTTTCTTTAAAAGAAAGTACCTTTATGGTAAAGCTCCAGATCGGATGGTGATTGAAAGGAAAAAGACCAACCAAGATTTTGGCGGTGAACTTTTACCCTTGTTCAAAATTTTGATGTTGGCACTTACTGCTTCCGCATTCAGTCCATTAAGAAGAAGTTTTTCGAATTTCGAATTCCATGCATAAATAAATAAATAAAACAGGGTGTTGAGAAATCCATTGCAATTTGTAGATTCGTAACAAACCTTCTTTGTTTCAAGAATCGTTTGCAGAAACGAGAAGGAAATCGAATCTCAATTCTGACCTTTATTGTCTTATATCCTTCGCGTGGAATCTTCCAAGGAATTTTCCCTTTAAATCCTCCAAATCATATAAACAATTTCCCACCCTCTTTCTCACCCTACACTTTAGAAATTTCGGCATGAATTTAGCAGTTTCTTGCTTTGAAAATGAGCTCTGTCCGAAATTCCGTCGAAAGACCTCTTGTCCTTCTACGAATCGAACATTAGTTGCTCTACTATTGTACGTTTTCTCTGCTTTAAGATGAGCTCTATCTAAATTTTCTCTAATTTTATCTCTTATCAGGTACTTTCGATCTGTAGATGGAATTGTTTTTAAATCGGGATCCGCTAAAGCTTTGAGTTTTCTTAGAATAGGATACTCACATCCACTAAGGATCATATTTTGACCCAGTAACGCATAGTAAGGGGAACTGTTAATTGAGGAATGGTAATCACTCCTAAGAGTTGCGGCTATGGTTGAAACATACTTGTCCCACTCTGTGTGCTTGTCTCCCACGAACACTCTTATTTTAGATATTATTTCCCTATTAACGCGCTCTGAGCTATTAGCTTGGGGAGAGTACAGGCCTGTTTTTATGTGGTGAATCTTATATATCTCCAATAATTTTAAGAATTCTTTCGAGACGAACTGTCTACCGTTATCACTGTGGATAAACTCAGGAGTCCCAAAAAGATGAAAAATATCCTCCTCCATATACTTGCAAATAGATATTGCCGTGGCTTTACGCAGAGGTTTCAAGAAAATGTATTTTGAAAAATGGTCAATCGCGATAAAAATGGTGGTATTCCCTAATTTGGTACGGGGATAGGGCCCAAGAAGATCAATGTATAGCCTCTGCATTGGCCTTTCTGTAACGATTTGGTTACCCATTTTCGGTCGCAAGGTCGTATTTGCAGGCTTAGCTACCTTGCAGATATCGCATAACCTGATGAAAGCCTTAGTTTGTTTCACCATCTCTGGCCAATAATATTTTTGTCTGAGGCGAAAGAGTGTCTTTTCAAGGCCTCCATGACATCCCGGTGCCGAACAATGCTCGTTTATGATGGCTACCTCGGTCAACTCTTTTGGTAACCATAATCGCCAAAGGCTTTCTTCCTCATCCAAAGAACCTGTCCTAAATCTCACCCGCTTATTAACATACCCATCGGAAACGCTAACGTCCGGGAGACATGCTTGATTTACTGCAATGTCTTTTTTTAACTTTTCATACTCTGATGAACTGAAGAATTCTGACTTAAGATCTATCTCAGATTGTCTGACGCTGGGCATAAGTTCGCACATGTCAAGGCGAGAGAGTGCGTCAGGCACAGTGTTCAAGGAACCCTTGCGGTGTTCCATCGAAAATTCGAACGCTTGGAGTTTCAAGCTCCACCTAGCAAGCCGTCCACTCAAATCCTTTTGTGACATAAGCCACTTGAGGCTTGAGTGATCGGTGACTATCTTAAAGGGGAGTCCTTCAACATATGGTCTGAACTTGTTGACGCAAACGCCATGCACTCTTGCTCCGAAACTGTATAATTTCTTTGCGCTTTATTTAATTTTTGCGAAACATATGCAATTGGATGCTCTTTCCCCTCATCGTCCAACTGGTATAGAACTCCGCCCACACCCAAACTTGACGCATCACATTGTATCACAAATGGTTTGGCAAAATTAGGCTGAGCCAAAACTGGGGCAGTGGTTAAAGCTACCTTCAATTTTTGAAAAGAAATTTCAGCTTCTTTGGTCAAAGAAAACTCCTTGCTTTTGTGAAGACAATCTGTGAGAGGTGATGACAAACTTGCAAAGTTGGGTATAAATTGACGATACCATCCTGTCATGCCAACAAATCTGCGAATTTGGCGAGCAGTTTTGGGCAGAGGAAAATCAGTTATCGCTTCCAACTTTGAAGGATCTGTCTTCAAACATCCCTGACCTATAATATAGCCTAGGTACTGTATTTCCTTCTGACAAAACTTGCTTTTGTCCATATTAATGGTCAGCTTCGCATCGCTGAGACACTTTGCTAAATCCCGAAGTACTGAAATGTGCTCTTCAAAAGTTGCAGTACAGACTAGCAAATCATCCAAGTAGATAAAAATATTATCACGAAATTTAGTTGGTATGACTTTATCTAACAAGCGAACAAGCCTTTGCGAAGCATTACAGAGACCGAATGGCATCACTGTAAACTCCAGTAATGGCATGCCTGGAACTGCAAAAGCTGTCTTCTCTCTGGATGACTTTTCGAGAGGAATCTGATGAAAAGCTTGTTGTAGATCTATTTTACTGATAAAATGCGTGTTCTTGACCCTGCTCAATAATCCGCCTATGTGCTGCAAAGGATATGCATCTTTTTTCGTCACGCTATTTAGTTTTCGAAAATCTATACACAGTCGTATTGTCCCATCCGATTTACGAACTACAACGATCGGGGAACTCCACGCACTATCACTCTCAACGACTATGCCAAGTGAACGTAAGCGTTCAATCTCTGCGTAGACTTCGGCTTCACGAGGTGGTGACAGGGGGTAGTACTTAGATTTCATTGGGACAGCCTCACCAGTATCTATAAAGTGTTCTTCCAAGTGAGTTTTCCCAAGTCCAGACTTTGCAAAGGAAGGAAACTCATCTATCGTCTGAAGAAGCTTAAATGTCTGATTAGGGTTTAATTCAATAGTATTCGTGTCTAACATGGTTTTATCAATGACAGAGATTTCGGGAATTATAATTTTAGGAACGATATTGAAACTTTTCCAAAAGTTAATTCCTAAATAAACTGGCTGTTGCAGAGTAGGTACAATGTAAAAATCAATAACTTTTGTGACGTCATTGAAACCGACTGCGATTTGGCAAAAGCCTTGAATTTTTTGCTTAGTGCCATCAGCAGTACTAATCGAAGACTTGATCGGTTTGCTTTTGATTGAGTTCCGCTCAAGGAAGTTGAGGCTATCTTTTCCAAGAACACTGACTGATGCGCCTGAGTCTAGCAAAGCATAAACTTTTTCATTGCCTATCTTGATGTTCAGATATGGTCTTGAATCATTGACGTCATCTATTATTGCAGAATCTAGAGCTTTTTTTCGAGATTTTCTTACTTTATATCGGTTCCTGCATTTTACTATTTTTTTCGGTACTATCCGGTTATTTCGCGTTCCAAAAATCTTTTCCTTCGTATCTTGGTAACGCAAGATCCTCTCGTGCAGAGAGAGCTTTGAAAAATGTTTTAATTTGAGCTGAGATATTTCAATTTTGGGTCTTGAAGAATTAGATTTTAGTTGAACTGTACTTTCGGGTGGTTTTGAATCCTTGTCTTGCCTATGGCTTTCGAAGGATTCGTAAAGGTTATTTATTGGCTCGGGGTTGAAGGTATGGAACGAGAGTCCCCGGCTACCATCTCGCTCACCTTGGAGTTTGACGAATGTTTGCGACAATTTGGTGTCGTTACATTCTTTTCTCCACATCGAAAACAGAATAAGTTGCGCTTATCTGATGGGCAATCGTAGAATGAATGACCTATTTGATCACAGTTCCAGCATTTGAACTTGCTCGTGTCAGGTGGCTGACGAGAACCGTATCTATTTGAGATAGCTGCTATCTCAGGGTCTTCGAATGTGTTCTTATTCTCAGTCATCATTGCCTCTTCAATCTCGTTAACCCTCCTAAAGTTCTGATAGCCTTGGTATGTTTGGTGGCTAAGAAATTTTTCGGCTTGTCTTGCAACATCCCTTAAGTTTTCTAAGCTGGTGACCTGATAGGGAAATAAAAGCGAACCAATGTTTTGTTTCGAGTTCTTTTTAATCAGATCTATCATCTTAGTGTCACTTAATGGTTCTTTCATTCGGGCATTCAACCGCAAAATATCTGAGTAGAAGTCATCAAATGTTTCCTTATAGCTTTGCTTTCGGGATAACATTTGAAGAATTTTTTTATGGTCATTCTCAACCTTACTATATTCTTTTATAATGGCGTGTTTGAGATTCTCATAAGTTGCAGAAGGATTTTTCTTTAAATAGAACCAGAACCATGCCTCTGCTTTGCCTTTTAAAAGGACATGAAAACTTGCGAGAACGTGGTTCCAGCTGCAGCGAGAACGTTCTCTTAAAGTCTCAACTTTGAACAGAAAATCATGAACGTTGTCTGACCCATCAAAGGAGATTTGCCATTTTTCAACTTTGCAGTTTGAATCTATTACAAATGTATTTGAATTGGATTGAGATGATTGGCTACTTATAGGTGGAACTACTCTGTTTTGAGTTGAAAAAGAAGCGTTGTTTAAAAATTGCTCAAAAGCGCTTGAAGGTCTTATCTGATTTTCACGAATATCTGGTTGACTTACATTATTTAAAACGTCTAAACGTTCAACAAAGGTATTTTTAATATCATTCATTTCTCTAATGAATTCTTTCTGATTAGCTTCAAGGATGAGTTTAAATGCGTTGGTTAACGCTTCTATCCCTGAGTTACTAGCTTGAATACTCGGTCTATGAACATTAAGGTTTTGTTTGGTTTGAGCAGCTTGTTCTTGACTAATTTGAGGTGGTGGTTCTTCACCATTAGGAGCCTGTGCTCCCCGAAAATTTGGATGCTCTGCTCCTTGAACAGTTCGGTCAATCGCATAAGAGTTGCCAATTGCATTGCCAGCATTACCATTAGTGGGATTAAGTTCATTATTTGGAAGTTGTATAACCTCCAAACTTGCATCCACTAAACGCGCTTCTATAGAATTTACATCTTGTGAACACTGAGGGTCGTTAAATGGATCGTTATTCAAATTATTATTGTTATTAAGAGGCGTTCTATTAACCAATGGTCTAGATACCATAACGTTGTTTTGGGAAATGTTTTGGGAAGAATTTCGGAAGCTGATCGAATTCCTATTTATATTTGAGGAGCCACGACCTCTGGAGTTGTTTAATCTGCCTCTTTGTCGAGTATTGTATGTGTTGGTATTACTCATTTTGTCTATATTTTAAATTTTAATTTTCTGTTTTTAATTCTAAATTATACTTTCGGATTTGTGGGTTTTTCTTTATATTTTTATTTTCATATATTGTTGTGGGTAAGTGAGATTGATTCTATTCGTGCCATTGATGTTCTTTTATCTTCAAAATTGAGGATTTACTTTGAAAAGTGTTATTGTGCGACTACATCGGACGGACTATGCTAGAAGCATGAACTTGAAGCTTGGATTGATAAGAAGAAGATTTTATAGTAGCATCATTGACCAGTGTATTCATCCAGTCAACGGACCATACTATTTATAATAAATATTACACATTCACATGCAGCGACTTTTCCTCCGGAAAAAGTCAGACAATGTGAACTTAAAATGCAGTTGAGTTTTCCAGAAGATCAATCGGTCGCAACGCGGCAAACAATAAACATGCTACTACCGGGACTATACTGATGAAAAACTAAAAAACTAAAACTACAATGAGGCTTTCCAAAAGCCTGCACGGTGGGCGCCATTTCTTTGCTGCGGGTTCGAACTGACCTGGTTACCTAAAGAGCCTTACTTGGCATGCTAGCATACGCACGGCTAGGTGACGTCGGATTGGGGGTAGTTCTTGCTCCTAGACAACCAGACGCACCAAAAGAAAAATCTAACATCATGCCAAGAATTTTGTTAAAACTAACGACTGCGGACGGACATCTTCATCTATCTATACCAAGCTTTCAGGGCGACAGGTGTGGGGGTCGCCTAAGGTATCTATTTCCCTCCCAATAGTTGCTTTCGCAGACGCCTTGATAGCTCATGTACCTTGTTATTCCACTCGTGAACTATCCCTGATTAAATACACTGACTGTTGTCACACAAAACCAGATAAATTGGCACTATAGTCTTTCGGCTCACTCACCCACATAATTCTTCAATTTAAAACATTGTCGTAAATTTATGCACTTATATTTTTAATAAAATAATATGAAAAAAAACATTCTGAAATTCTAATTAATCATCAATTACTATCGATGGTGCATGTCAACTTTGTAATCATATTAAGAAAACTCATTATGTAAAGAAACACCGTCTTAGCAATATCTATTTCTTAGCTTGTATTCCAATAAATAATTTATAGTTAGGAAGTAATTTTTTTTTTGTATAATAATAATAGGTTCAATATAGGTAGATTTCAAATTTAATTAATAAAAAGGTAAACAATAACAAATGTCATTGACGTAGTGGTAATTTGGCCGGTGGGAAAAGGAGAAATAAACAGTTTGTTTTGGAAACTTACCACTTACGGGGATCCTGTGCACAGATTCCAACGGGTTCCAACTGAGTCGAAGTTGAGTGTGAAATTCAGCTCCACGCCAAATCAACACTATCACAATCACTATTTGTTTACAAAATTATGTATAACTGGGTGAAAGCAAAAGGCTTACCCCTTTTTTTCTTTACTCTTTTTTTTTTTATATTAAGCTTACTTATTTTTTTTTCTTTAAATTGCATGCACTCACTCGACACTGATAGGTACTATATGTATTTTTTTTCTTTTTTTTTTCTTATCTCAAGTAATTATGTTAAGTAACTAAGTTGGGCAATTGGTATGGCTTTTAGGTCTTTCTAGTTTTTTTTACACCACCGCAAGATTGGGCCTCAGTCTTAGTTTTGGCAAAACTTCTTGGGCACCCTCGCTCCTCGCACTCTACCGCACCGTGCCGCCTACACCGATATTGGTTCGTGGCTTGTGCCAGCCGATAACTATCCCGACGTTGAGTGAACTGAATCTTGATTGCAGAATTTTGTAGTTAAATTGGTGTAAATTTTGGCTCAGTTGATTTGCTCAGGGAAAGTTGCCGTTACTGAGTTGGCATGGGGAAGCGGCCAGGGTTGCAGTATAGATTTGGAGAACAAGAAATCTCGGCTTGTCTTTGAACTAGAAGCTAGCCTTCCTCTCTCCCTCTGTTCTCGTTTGGTATTGCTTTCCCCCTTGAACTCCCTAACAATTAAGCACAAATGCACGTGGTGCAATGTCCAAAATCGTTGTTTGTGCTCCGAACAGAAGCGTCTAAAAAAATTAATGCAATATTGAGTTTATGTTCTAGTGGCTTATTTAGAAAAATTATAGAGATGCATATTTTTCTCAAATTTTCTTTAAAAAGGAAATAGTAATTTACCTGGGGAAAATCGTGGATGAAGTTAAGCAATTGTTCGTAACGCAAGCTTAGCGTTCTCCGATTTTCCGCTTTTTTTTTTTCTTAATTATCACTGCGATGAATGGACTGAGCTCTAAAAAAAATGTTCACTTCTATATAAGTAAGTCTAATTGCAAACCGATTTTATGAAGGAAATTAAATTTTCTTTAAAAGAAAGTACCTTTATGGTAAAGCTCCAGATCGGATGGTGATTGAAAGGAAAAAGACCAACCAAGATTTTGGCGGTGAACTTTTACCCTTGTTCAAAATTTTGATGTTGGCACTTACTGCTTCCGCATTCAGTCCATTAAGAAGAAGTTTTTCGAATTTCGAATTCCATGCATAAATAAATAAATAAAACAGGGTGTTGAGAAATCCATTGCAATTTGTAGATTCGTAACAAGTACCTCAGCAGTTTCTCCACTGTTTCAAACTGACAGTAACCGCAGGTCTGTGCTGCATATAACACCACTGCTTCAGATACTGCTTGAAAAACTTTATATTGCACATTATGGTCGACTAGGTGATTTGAAAAACATCTTTTCCATGTTGCGGATATGGCACTTTTAGCTTTTATTGATTTTTTATTAAAATTATTATTATTTTAATTAAAGTCAGTTTCAAAACATAGTCCGTATGAAGTTTAAGCGTTTTTTATAAAGAGCGGCGATAATCCAGTTTCTATATTTATCATATAATTTGGCGTTGTATTTGGCAAATAAACATTTATTGACGTAGTACCTCAGCAGTTTCTCTACTGTTTCAAACTGACAGTAACCGCAGGTCTGTGCTGCATATAACACCACTGCTTCAGATACTGCTTGAAAAACTTTATATTTCACATTATGGTCAACTAGGTGATTTGAAAAACATCTTTTCCATGTTGCGGATATTGAACTTTTAGCTTTTATTGATTTTTCTTTTAAGTGAGGCTCCATACTTAGGTTACTACTAATTGTTACTCCACGATATTTATATGTTTTCACAATTTAAATTTGTTGTCCATCTAGATACCATTTCTCGTTTAAGCATGTTCTACCAGCACCTTTTTTAAAAATCATTACTTTGGATTTCGAGAGATTAACAGTAAGATTCCATAGAAGGCAATACTCATGAAGACGGTTAATCATTAGTTGCAAGGACTCTGGTGAATATGCAAAGAAGACCACGTCATCTGCAAATAAAAGAGCCTTTATTAGAACACCCTCCATCACAATGCCCTTGGTAGCACGTCTGTAAGGTCATTGATGTACACGGCGAATAGATAAGGGCTTAGAGTACAACCCTGTCTAACTCCCATTGTTGTCTCGAACCATTCCGAGCTTTCAATTCCACTCCACACCGCCGATTGGTTATCCTGGTAGTTGTTTTCAATTACCCTTCCAAACTTGTGGCTCATTCCAGCATTAAATAGCTTGTAAATTAAATCCCTTCGGTCAATATTGTCAAAGGCTGCCTTGAAATCAACGAAAAAGGCGAATAATTTCTTTTTTTGTTCGACAAATGTGCCTGCGATGTTTTTCAGTACGAAGATATTGTCCACAGTTGAATAACCATTTCGAAACCCAGCTTAACACTCTTTAATGAATTTATTCTTTTCGATCCAATCTGACATTCGATAATTTAAAAGCTTAGTAAAAACCTTATACGAAGCATTCAAAAAAGATATTCCTCGATAATTTGCTGGATTTGATGGATTACCTTTTTTATGGATGGGAATTATAATCGCTTGGTTAAATTGTAACGGTATGTTACCCGTATCCAATATTTCATTAAAAGATGCCGATAATTTGTTGATAACGTTAACTGTTGCGTATTTAAAAAATTCTATGGGGATCCCGTTCGCTCCTGGTGCTTTGCCATCCTTGAGTTTTTTCAAAACCTCACCGATTTCTGCTTGTGATACAGGCGCATCCAATGTTTCGTTTGTGTAAAAAGGCGCTGCATAGTGAACAAGAGGCATATTGGTTGACGGGTTCAACAGCGTTCGAAAATGGTTCATCAGTGTCCTAGCGTCCAGTTGAGTGCCAATTTGAGGGACTTTACCGTTAATTTTGTTTATTGCAATCCAGAACTGTTTAGCATCTTTGCAGCATGTTAGTCTGAGAGCTTCGTTGTCTAGATATTTTTTCTTTTTTTCTTTGCAAATTTGCTTAAAGGTTGTGTTTGTTTGGATATAAAGTTTTTTTAAAATATTGACCCCCAAACTTCCTAAATACCTTGAGCCATCCGAACGATTTTCGCCTTGAGTTTTCACACTCAGTGTCAAACCATTTTTCCTTATAACTGCTCTCTTTGTTAGGTATCGGTCTGAAGAACGGGTAAGATTCTTTTATAATATTATCAATATCTGTTATGTTATATTCTGCTTCCATTGGTTTCTTTCCACCTCAACTTATGCGTCTTAATAAACGTGTGTCTTTTCTTTCAGTCGTAGCAGTTCCGAATTGTGCAACAATGGGCATGTGGTCGGAATACTGCTCTGATAAAACTTCGAAATCACAAACCAAAGATATCCAGACGCCTCGTACTAGACAATAATCTATTACTGAACAGCCTTGTTTTCCCACGAAAGTATATTTTCCACTTATGTCCGATTTGCTCGTCCCATTCAAAATACGAAACCCAAACGAATCACATAACTCCAATAATCTAGCTCCTTTTGCATTATTAGTTTCATCTTCTGAGTTTCTTTTTTTGCATGCGAATAGATTTTCTCTTCCCTCTTCTTTCCCAATTCTGGCATTGAGATCACCCATAATTATAATATAGTTGTATTGACTTTGTTCAATTAATCCATATAACGCTTCGAAATCTCTTTCCCAGTGATTACAGTTTAAATCTGTCGGAATTATATTTAATTTGGTTGAACCCATACGTATTTTTAAAAATTTTAAATCATCTATGGCATCAAATTCACAAGAAATATGGTTTATGAATGATTTTTTATAACCGTAGAAACATCCCCCACTGGCTCTTCCTCTCGTGTTTTGTTTTAAAGCAGGTATATATTTATGTATAACGCGAAATCTTCTTCTAAAAAAATTTTTCATAGAGAAACACAATATCATAACTATTAATTAAATTATAGACTCTTACGAATATTGACTTATTATATATTATTTATTTTATAGGTATATTTTCAATTATATTTTTATTTTGACAGACGGCATCTACACCCTATGGCTTAATATACGAATTGGATCTTGTCCTTTCTAAAAAGTTCAGCTTTAAAAGTGGAGATGGCGCTGCTACATAGTCTCTGTTGTCATCTGTCATTTCATCCACATTGAACACAGCTGATTACTCAGATCAGTTTGATATATTTGATTAAGCACCATAACCCCACTTAAGTTGTTTTGAAAAAGTCCCATCGAAGAACTCCAACAAAAAACTTTCCTGTCTGTACATCCTATCATCCCGTCCCAATACTTTTATTTGTGCATTTACTTCGTTTAGAGCAGATCATATCTTTAAAAGTTTATTTCGTTTTTGTCGTATTGATAGGGGAAGATCTTTAGAAAGGCTAACTCCTGTGCCTTTCAATGTTTTGGATGTCTGAAGTGCGGTGATGACTTGTTGTGTGGATTGCAACGTTACGATGAAATTCTTTACATTTTCTTTGATTGATTTTATTTCGCGAATATTATGATTTTCAACGGTCGGAGTTGGTTCAATAAGTTTTTTTTTAAAACTATTTTTATATTATTTTATGTTGAATATATGGCAATTTAAAACTTTTTTTTCGGGAGCAAAGTGAAAGCTAACTTTTCTGAAATGAAAATGTCACTCAGAGTATTAAATCTGCATATACCTATGCATACTTGCATACACACATCAATGTTTATACAGTGGTCGGCATAACTATTTTGACAGATGTACATCTCTCGCTCTTGTGATAATAATTTATAACGGTTAAACTTTGAAGAGAAAAAATCGATAACAAGTTAATAAGTATGTTATAATAGATCACGTGATGGTCAAACTCAGTCATTTGGATGGTGTTCTGCTGCAAGGCTGCTCTTTTTGTATTTAAAGTGCTATTTTCTGAGTGACAAAACTATTTTCACGAATGTTCTTCTGTATGCTTGGTAAGTTAAAATAATTTTTTTTTACAAATTTAAAGCATATATCAAAAAGTTGAATTCATTAAGGCTCCGATTTGTGCAAAAATGGTTAAAACGGCAGAACTAAGTATTGAGGTTAGAGCATCTATTGTCGCAAGATTTAATTCCGGCGTGTCTATTAAACAAATATGCAGAGAACTGAATTTATTAAGACAAACCGTACACTACCAAATAAACAAACATAAAAGAACGAATTCTGTACAAAATCTACCACGGAAGGGTAGAAAACGAAAAACTACTCTAAAAGAAGACAGGCACATTTTGAGAGAATTCACCAAAAATCCTGCATTAACCCCTAAAAGCTTGGAGCTTGAAATGAAATCCCTCCAAAAAAACTCCGTTAGTGAAAGAACAATTCGCAGACGTCTCAAAGAATATAATTTTGGGACGTATACCGTAAGAAAGATACCATTTATAACTCCTAAGAACAAATTAAAAAAATTGAAATTCCCAAGGGAATATGTAAATAAGCCTCTTAGCTTCTGGAACAAAGTTTTATGGACTGATGAAAGTTCCTTTGAGTTCCATGGATCACCTTAAAAGAAATCTGTTCGAATGCGGAAAGAAATGCATAAAAAGTTTGCTCCAGTCTTGCAGACCATGTCCCATGGTGGTGGATCAGTAATGTTTTGGGGATGCATTTCTGCAAGCGGTCATGGGGACCTAGTCCCAATCGATGGCTCCATGAACCAAAGCAAATATTTAGATGTGTTAAATGAGAACGCATTTCCATCTGGCGATAGACTCATTGGAAACTCTTTCATTTTTCAACAAGATAATGCCCCTTGCCACAAAAGCAAAATGATCACCAAGTTTCTGAATGACATTGGGTTGGAAATCCTCAACTGTCCACCCCAAAGCCCTGACTTAAATGTCATAGAAAATGTATGGGCTTATATAAAAGGAAAGAGGAATTCATCATTGAGTCGCAGGAGGGATGAAACTATTTTTGAGGTGAAAACTCTTTGGGAAGAAATACCTCAAGAAATGCTCCAGAAACTTGTAGAATCAGTTCCAAGAAGACTTCAAAAAGTCATAGATGCTAAAGGAGGCTACATTTTCTACTAATTTATCAATAATTTAGTTTTAAGTTCTACAAATTGTGTTTTTTTTAAGTTAAAATAAAACTGTCAAAATAATTATGCCATAACAAAAAGAGATTTTTATTTGTATTCACTAATTAATCTTATTATAATAAAATAACTGTGCCATCAAATTATCCATTTTTTGCCTAAGATCCAATTCCTATTCCAGTTTTGCCAAAAAAAATCTTTTAAATATCAAAATAACAAGATATTCACTCTGTCAAAATAGTTATGCCGACCACTGTATATGTTACGAACAAGTCTGCACGTATGAATGCGACGTGTAAACAGACTGAAGAAAAATGTAGCTTACTCTCTATGGCTACCAGATAAATGTCAATTCAGAGTTAAAAGTAAAATTACATTCGATCTGTGACTTCTACTTCAACAAAACTAAAATTCTTAAAGTTTATTATATTATATACGTGAATTAAATAAACATAGATTTTGAAATCTATCTACATCGCATAGTTTAAATATACCTAGATGCTCGACTGGAAGTGTTCGCTCTCTTTTGGCCTACAAGCTGAATTTCTACTGAAAAGCCGCGGTTTCTTTATGTATGGATTTTCCTATGCATTCTAAAGCAGAACCAAAAATTGAACAAAGGCACACGCTCAAGTTGAATAAATTTCAAAGACATGTTCCTTTGAGGTGAATATACATTTCAAAAAACCAACCAAGATACTTATTTCCGTATGAAAGTAACATTTCTTTCTTTCAAAAGCAACAAAATAACTAATATTTCTTTTTCGTGTACTTTGCTATTAATATTTGCTACTAACTGCATTATTAGATTTTGATTTAAGGTCAAATTAAAAAAAAAGGGGGTACCTTTTTTTAATAAAAGCATTTCATATTCAGTACGAGATACTGTAGTACTGTAGTACTTAGGAATATACTTTTGCAATACTTTTTTTTTTAAATATGAACGTCAATCAATATGTAATGATGCAATAAGAAGCACAGAACAATTTGGTGCCAGGTAGTATTAACATTTTTGTTGTAAGTCAAAAAATGTTCAAATGAACCCAAAATATTTGAATGACGAAACGGCAATAACACCGTCTACAGGTGCATTGGCAAATGGATCGAAGTCTTTGTCACGTCCTCGGATGAAATCTGGCTTCAGCAAATAGCCACAACCCCCATTGTACTTAAATTTGCCCGAAATTTTTTATCCTACCAATAGGTTTGTCGAATCCTTGGAACTGAATAGGCTGTGTATAGTTGATCAACGACGAAAGCTAAGGGTGCATATTTGCTGTTGATTCCCTGTAGCTGACCGCTGCTTCAGCACCTTCTCCTGCTGGTGTACCGTCAGCGTCTCGGGCAATACACTCTGCCCAAGCTGCGGCTTCTGGTGGAGATTCTACAGGTGGGGGTTTCGCATCACTATCTTCTGGTCTTCCAGGTTGCAACTATTTTAAAACCGATTAATAAAATCTTTGTTTCTATGTTTATTTCTACTAACAGGATGTTCAGGCAATGTATCCTTGAGGTGGTAGTTTTGGAATTGCAGCATAGAACATGTTTATATTACTTCAATATTTTACTTAGTTACGAACATTTCAAAGAATCTGAGCATGATATCTGCTGTAGTTCCAAAACTACCAGCCCTATATGTCTGATTTATACATTTTCTCACTCTTTATAATGTCATGATGATGTTGATAATGTTGATGCTGTGGGTGCTGTGACATTTGAATTGGTCAATGCTGTTGTTGGTTTGTTTGGAGATAAGAGGCCTTATTGTTTTTTGAAAATTTATGAAAGTTAAACTGATAATTTTAAACGTAAGTTAACTGTAATTCATACTATGGTTTCATGCAGAACATATGAGCTCCAGCATTATATTCATCGCAGACAAACATCTTTTTCGGATCGGTGCCACGTTTTCAAATGGCAGGTACTTCGAATATCATTGTTTCAGATTTTGATAATGTTGTCCAGCCAGAGGCAATTATTGAAGACATTTACCAAATCGTTGGTCGCTGAAGAAATCGTTATGAAGATTGTTATACTTATGAAAAGATTGTTACAGACTTGCAGCTAGAATCAAGTTCACCTGGGATCTGAATTCCCACATACCACAAAATTCATATAATTGTGGAGACATTGTTATAAGCGATGATAGGGGCTGGAAATATCTATTCCAGTTGCTTTGCTCATTGTTCAAGTATAAAAAGCTGCCCGGGAAATGTAAGAAATAATAAGTCAGTCCTGCAACAACAGCCATTAGTCAATCAGCAACAGAATCATCCACAACTGATAAAAAAATTCTACCTTCACAGGTCGGACTAAAGGCAAGAGATCTCTCAACTCCACTGCCAATAGTGTTTTTATCGCACAAAACTAAATAAGACAAGACTTAATTTTTATTGATTATAGTTCCAAAAGAAAGAAAAAATAGCATCATTATAGATTAGTTAATTTGTTTGTAGAACTTGTAAATATTTAAGATAGACCAAAATGAAAATAAAACAACACGAAGCCATGGTGTTTGTTTACATACTAAACTCACCTCTTTATGGCTAATTTCCCGATATGCATGACATTTTTGACACGGATAAGAAAATGAGAGCGAAAATGAGAGACCGGAATCTCTCAAGTTTCTTAAAATCGGAGGTAATAAGGGGCGGGCGGGGTTCATGTCGAGCATCTAGGTATATTTAATCTATGCTACATAGCAAGAAGTCCATTGTTTTTCTTAGAGAGGATTCTCAAAAGGTCTTCATTGAAAAGTACCATATAAATTTGATGATTGGCTGTTGTAAATGCACTGCAAAATACCGCTTGGGTTCAAAGTCCCGAAAGATGATGGTACATTTTTGTTAATGCCATAACAATATATAAGATATTGTACATACCCCTAAATTCATAAAGTATTTTAACATTCACCAACATTTAATAGAGTATATTAAAATCTATTTCAGGCCAATTGTACAGAACTCTGATTTTATAGATTAATAAAACCTATTTCAGGGCGATATGGAATAACTTTGATTTAATAGAATAACAGGTTTTAAAACCTATTTCAAGCTAATTAAATAATACCATGGTTTTATAGAGTACCAGCTGTTACCCGGCGCGTTGCAGCCGCAGAAAAAAATAAGGAAGAAAGCATTGATTTCGAAAAAATATCTACAATCATATTGGTGCAACATTTTGCCAAAAGCTTTTAAGCTCATATATAAGAGTTTTCAAAAGAGCAACCATAGCGCCATCTTTGGAATTATTTATTTCATAAGTTACTTCCTACAACAACAGCTATATGTCAGTGAAACTCCCGTCAAAATCGGTTCAGTAGTTTCTGATCGGTTCATATATACGAATATGCAAAAAAAACGACCCGAGCGCTACCTAAAGAGTAATTAAAAAAGCCTAAGTTCCATGCTACAGGACTGTCTATCTGCCAGTGAAAGTCCCCTCAAAACCGGTGCAGCCGTTCTCAAGTTTAGCTAGCACAAACAGACAGACAAAATTTTTCAAAATGTGTGTTTTCTTATAAGGGCTGTGTATGCTTTCAAATGCGTGTAGTAAAATACTGTTATTTTGACATTACAAACAGACACTCCATTTTTATTTATAGATTAAAACCTATTTCATGTCAATTGGAGGTAACACTGATATAAAGAGTTATTAACACTTATTTCATGCTACCTAATTGAACACTAGAGCTCTTGAAACCCTGGTACCCGATTACCCGAAAATACCCGAGTACCCTTGTACCCGAGTACCCTAAATTCTTAAAAGAAAGATTATTTATGTGTGTTTATTTATTTTTAATATTTAGAATTTATGTTATGATTATTAAAGGCTTAAATTACTTTTGTTAACTATTGCATTCGAAAAAACGTTCTGCAAACTTTAAAAACTAAAAAGTCAGTTGGCTTTGATAGCATACAAAATTTGTACCTGAAACATTTATATAAATCGGGGTTAAGATTCTTGGAAGCATTATTTAATGCTTGTATTAACTTTAGCTATTTCCCAAATGAAAAAAGCAAAGGTAGTCCCTATTTTAAAGCCTGTTAAGATTTCCAACTTAGCTACTAACTACAGGCCAATAAGCTTACACTTTTCACTCAGCAAGTGTTTTGAAAAAGTGATAAAAGAAAAAAAAGTGTAATCATATTAATTCAAATAATATTTTGCCTCGAGAAAAGTTTGGTTTTCGGGAATTTCATAGCACTATTCACCAAGTTCATAGCATTATATATAAATTTCTATAGTACAGCCATGGAGCAGCGCCATCTAAAGAAAGTTGTTAACTGCACATTTGGAGGTTCTTACATTTACTAAGTGTCTATTCTGTTACCCTAACAATAGTCGTCTACGAAACAAATTAATAATATATAATGTATTTTATTGGCTCTAAAATCCATATTTCCTTGACAAGAGTCGTAAACAAAACAAAAATAATATATGTTTACGACTGTTGTCAGGGTTACAGAATAGACAACTATTAAATGCACGAACCTAAAAATGTGTTTATCACACGTTTCTCAAGATGGCCAGGCGGTGATTATTCAGCATGAAAATACTATAGAAATTTATATACAATGTATTCAGCATGAAAATACTATAGAAATGTATATACAATGTTCATAGTATCACTAATCATATTAAAACAAATTTGATCATAAAAAAAGCACAGGCATGGTACTGCTGGACAAAAAGCATTTGATTCGGACTGGCAAGACGGTCTTTTGCATAAGCTCTTACTGTTTCAATTACCAATATACCTGGTAAAAATTGTATTAATTTTTGTCGTTAAGAAATTATATTGTATATGTTAACAACTTTCTTCAGACGTTTTTGAATGCTTTGTAGGAATCCCACAGGGCTCATTGCTTAATCCAATATTGCATACCGTTTTAAAGTGATATTCCAGGCAATAATGTTTTATGGTTCACCAGCATGTGGTAATTGCACAGAAAGCCAAATTCAGAAACTGCAAATATCACAAAATAAATTTTAAAAAATGACTTCAAACCTTCCTTGGTGTATTTTAGCAAACGAATTGCACAATAAAACATATATTCAGTTAGTAGCAAACAAAATTTTGATTATGGAAGAAAGATATAATCCTTTAGGGGAGAGTACGATAACTTTGGCGCCAAGAATTGATAACGGTTTTTTGTAGAACAGTTCAATACAAGCATTTTTTACTATGGGTGGGGGGGGTCTATCTCCCTCCGTTTGGGCGGGAGGGGCAATTTTATAAAAGCAGTGCTAAAAATTTAAAACAAATATTAAAAAATAACGGTAATACTTACAACTAAGTTTTATATCTTTTTTTAAAGCCAATACTTTTTTCTATTAGACGATTTTTAAATCAATTGAAACCTTTGCATAGTCTTTGAAAAAAAGGGACTTTAAACTAAAAAATTGCGAAAAAAAAGGTAAAAAAAAACTTTGAAGTGTGATTTTTCAAAACTGTAAGACAAAATACAATTTTTTTTATAAAATTCGTTGGCCACATTAATTTTAAATCATAAACTGAAAACAAAATGATTTTATGTTTTCTGGTTTTTGAGAAAATGGAAAATTACTAAAACTACTTTCTTTAAGAGTTTTCTTTTTTTTTTTTGGTATACGGTGAATGTTGTACGTAGGTTCGTTTTTGTAATGATGCTTGGGTATCTTTAAATGCAACAGAAACTTTGCATAAAACCAACCTCGCACCCAACCCACCTCGCGCCCACCCCAAATCCTATAGTGTGTCCAAGCAGGGGGATTGCAGTGGGGCAGCATGCCCCCCTTACATACCTCACTGTTTATACACTTTAGTAATTTTACATTTTCTCAAAAACCAGAAAACATAAAATAATTTTGTTTTCATTTTATGATTTAAAATTAATATGAGCAACGAATTTTATAAAAAAAAGTAGTATTTTATTTTACAGTTTTGAAAGATCACACTTCAAAGTTTTTTTTTACCTTTTTTTCGCAATTTTTGAGTTTAAAGTCCGTTTTTTCAAAGAATATGCAAAGGTTTCAATTGATTTAAAAAAAATCTAATAGAAAAAAGTATTGACTTAAAAAAAGATATAAAATTTAGTTGTAAGTATAACCGTTATTTTTGATATTTGTTTTAAATTTTTAGCACTGTTTTTATGAAATTTCCCCTCCTGTCCAAACGGAGGGAGATAGACCCCCCCACCCATAGTAAAAAATGCTTGTATTGATCTGTTCTACAAAAAACAGTTATCAATTCTTGGCGCCAAAGTTATCGTACTCGTGCCCGTGTTTGAGATCCCGAATTCACATTTAGTAATTTTTCATTTTCTCAAAAACCAGAAAACATAAAATCATTTTGTTTTCAGTTTATGATTTAAAATTAATATGGGCAACGAATTTTATAAAAAAAAATAGTATTTTGGGCACGAGTACGATAACTTTGGCGCCAAGAATTGATAACGGTTTTATGTAGAACAGTTCAATACAATCATTTTTTACTATGGGTGGGGGGGGGTCTATCTCCCTCCGTTTGGGCGGGAGGGGCAATTTTATAAAAACAGTGCTAAAAATTTAAAACAAATATTAAAAAATAACGGTAATACTTACAAATAAGTTTTATACCTTTTTTTAAAGCCAATAATTTTTTCTATTAGATGTTTTTTTAAATCAAGTGAAACCAATGCATAGTCTTTGAAAAAACGGACTTTAAATTCAAAAATTGCGAAAAAAAAGGTAAAAAAAAACTTTGAAGTGTGATTTTTCAAAACTGTAAAATAAAATACTCCTTTTTTTTGTAAAATTCGTTGCTCATATTAATTTTAAATCATAAACTGAAAACAAAATGATTTTATATGTTCTGGTTTTTGAGAAAATGGAAAATTACTAAAGCGTATAAACAGTGTGGTATGTAAGGGGGGGCATGCTGCCCCCCTGCAACCCCCCTGCTTGGATACACTATAGGATTTGGGTGGGTGCGAGGTGGGGTGGGTGCGAGGGTGGGTGTATGCAAAGTTTCTGTTGCATTTAAAGATGCCCAAGCATCATTACAAAAACGTACCTACGTACAACATTCACCGTATACCAAAAAAAAAAGAAAACTCTTATAAGAAAGTAGTTTTAGTAATTTTCCATTTTCTCAAAAACCAGAAAACATAAAATCATTTTGTTTTCAGTTTATGATTTAAAATTAATATGAGCAACGAATTTTATAAAAAAAAGTAGTATTTTATTTTACAGTTTTGAAAAATCACACTTCAAAGTTTTTTTTTACCTTTTTTTTCGCAATTTTTGAATTTAAAGTCCGTTTTTTCAAAGACTATGCATTGGTTTCACTTGATTTAAATAAACATCTAATAGAAAAAAGTATTGGCTTTAAAAAAAGATATAAAACTTAGTTGTAAGTATTACCGTTATCTTTTAATATTTGTTTTAAATTTTTAGTACTGTTTTTATAAAATTGCCCCTCCCGCCCAAACGGAGGGAAATAGACCCCCCACCCATAGTAAAAAATGTTGTATTGATCTGTTCTTCAAAAAACAGTTATCAATTCTTGGCGCCAAAGTTATCGTACTCGTGCCATCCTTTATGTATATTATCCGAAAATGTTTTAATTTCAAACCTACAAAGAGTTCTTACATTCTTTTTCTCGTACAAATTAATTTTATTTAAATATTGACGTTTTCGAGAATATTTATATTCTCATCTTGTCTGAGCACAACTAAAATTAAAAATAATTTATTTACAAATATTTTGGTATTAAAGTATTGAAAAATACAAAACCATATTTATTTAAAAAAAAATAAGAGTAGAATTAGAATATAGAATATAGAATTTAATTTCAAATATTTGTTTAGATGATAGTGGCTCCAAAAATTTATGTAATAAAGATATGTTATTTTTATTGATATTGTTTGTACGGTATATGAAATTTTTTCATATACATACATTAAATAGTTTAGGGTTGTTTTTACAAGCGAAAACCTGCTAAAGCATGATGATCATATAGATTTTGACATATATCGTAAGTCCACAAAAACTGAAAGATGCATTCCATCTAACTCATATCACCCAAAACAAACAAAGTTTGTAGCTTTAAACTCTTTTTGCAACAGGGCTATTCAGGTTCCTCTTAATAATTACAATTATAATAAAGAAGTGAACAAAATTTATCAAATATCTGCAATTAATGGTTACAATAAGAACATAGTTGATTCGTCATTTAAAAAAGGATTGAAGGATTCACTTATTCTTTAATAAAAATATTTAATAACTATTCTATCAAATTGTCACCAAATAGTACCGCAAATAAGATTAAAAGCATGATAGGATCAATCAAAGACAAAACAGAAACACTTCATAAATCCGGAATATATTCCTTTATTTGTCAAGATTGTGTTAAAATTTATATTGATCAAACAAGAAGAGCAGTCAAAACAAGATGGTAAGAGCATTATAAGTCAATTCATTATAAAATATTAAATGAAACTACTCCTGCCGATCATATGATTAGTAATTGTTGATTAACATATTTAATATTTCAATGCAATCACTTATATTTGTTTGTTACTTTAATATTTTCCCATCACTACAATGTACAATGTACATCACTTTACTTTAACTGGATTATTATCTTAACATATGTATTTATGAAATCATACGATGTATTATGTACCTTCAGTCCTTTTGCTTTTTAGTCTCTCGATAACCATTGAAATAAACAGTATACCCTTGAAATCAATTGTGCTTTTCATTTTTCCTTAACAAAGGTTATGGGCCCAGGAATAGCTCAAATATATATTTTTTACACAGTCTGTTTAACAAAATAAAATAAATTTAAAATTCCAGAATGAGTTCTCTTTACCAAATTGAGAAGTTGGATAATAACAATTATGATGGATGGAAGGTTCAGATGAAAAGTGTTCTAGTCCACAGCGAATTATGGAGATACGTAAGTGGAGATGAAAATCTCGTAGCTACTGCTGGTGAGACTGTGAGAGCGACATGGCAATCCAAAGATAGCAAGACACTTGCTACAATTTTGCTTAGTGTTCAAATTTCGCAATTAAACCACATAAGAAGTTGTAAAACTTCCTTGGAAGCGTGGAATAAACTTAAAGAACTGCATCAACCTACCGGACCGGCTCGAAAAGTCACCTTATTTAAACAATTGTTGGCACTTAAAATGAGCGAAAACGAGGTAATTTCAGACCACCTTGATAGTTTCTTAGATGTAGCCGAAAAGCTGAAAGAGATAGAAGTGGATCTTAAAGAGGAATTACTTACCATCATTTTGCTATCGAGTTTACCAAAATCGTATGAAAATTTTGTGATAGCGATAGAATCGAGAGACTCTCTGCCGTCCATCATCTCATTAAAAACAAAATTGATGGAAGAAGGGCAAAGAAGGGCAAGCGAAAGAAAAGATATGGAAAGCGAAACTGCGTTTTTGGCAGAATCCAAGGTAAAATATGCAAAATTCCAACGTCAATCGCATGAAGAAAATTCACAAGCTGGTAGTAGCGTATTTAGAGGTAAATGTTACAAGTGTCACCGAAAGGGTCACTTTGCATCTCAATGCCGAGATCGTGGAAAACATAATCCATCTAAAGTGACGAGTTCATTTGCTATGTTGAACTCAGTAGGTCGTGACGTACTTGATCGCAACACGTGGATTTTTGACAGCGGCTCAACCTCGCATATGTGCTGTGAGAAAAGTTTTTTTATCAATATGCAAGAGCACGTAGAAAAAATCGAATTGGCAGCGAACAATAGCATTGAATCATCTGGTAAAGGAGAAGTTTTAATTGAAACGGAATACTCCAAGATAACACTCCGTGAAGTTCTGTATGTGCCTCTGTTGAAAGCAAATTTTATTTCAATAAGTAAAGCTGTTGAAAATGCACATGAAGTGAATTTCAACAAAGACATTGCTAATATAAGAACAAAGTGGTAAAACGGTTTTGCATGCAGATAAAAAGAGTGATTTATATATTTTTTGTAATGAGAAAAAATCTAAAGCGATGTTATCGGTAGCAAAGACCACAGATAAGAATATAATGCAATGGCATAAAAAATATGGTCACCTAAATTTAAAAGACATGGTATTGTTGCAAAAAATGAGAATGGTGCGTGGTTTTAATATAAAGAATTATACGGAAAATTTATCATGTGTTACTTGTTTAAAAGAAAAAATAACAAGACTAGCTTTTTCCCATGTGCCAGCACATCGAAGTGACTGCGTTTTGGGATTGGTCCACAGTGATGTCTGCGGACCCATGCGAGTGCCTTCTTTAGGTGGTGCACTATATTTTGTCACATTTATTGATGACAAAACACGTAAAATGTTTGTACAGTTCTTGAGGACAAAATGTGAGGTTTTCGAAGCATTCAAAAGATTTAAACTACAAGTAGAAAATGAAACTGGAAACAAAATTAAAATTCTAAGAAGCGACAATGGGCGCGAGTACATCAACAATAATTTTTCAACTTTTTTGGACGAAAATGGTGTGTCACGTCAACTTTAAGTTGAATACACACCGCAACAAAATGGTGTGGCGGAGCGTGCGATTCGCACTATAGTGGAAATGGCACGGTGTATGCTTCTAGATTCACAGCTTCCAGAAATGATGTGGGCGGAGGCAGTCAATACTGCCGTATATCTCAGAAACAGGTCTCCGACAAGTGCGCTACACTCCACAACACCATATGAGAGCTGGAGCGGAAGAAAACCAACTGCTAGACACTTGCAACCATTTGGCTGCAATGGGGTGATGCTCGACAAACGTCCAGGTAAATCCAAGTTCAGAGCAAAAGGAATTGATTGTGTGATGGTAGGTTACTCAGCGGAATCAAAGGCTTATCGTGTATTTGTGCCAGATGAGCGGAAAGTTCATAAAACCCGCGATGTCAAATTTCTAAACATGACAGGTAACATAGTCTTGGATGTAAATAATAATTATACCATTTTAGAAACTCTGTCAGAAGGAAATGAGGAGCCCCCTGCAGAAGACACTGATGATGAGGTGCTCGAGACTGAATCTGATATAAATGGAAAGCCAGAAATCCATGATTTAACGAATGCAAGCTCATCTGGTGACGAAGAAGACATCATTGACAGTGTAACAGAAGATGAAAATTTGAACTCAGGTACATCATCGTCAACAAGGAGGATTTTGAGATCTCATGCCAAAAAAGGAAACCAAAACAAGGTACAATCTAAACTAAATTTTATAGGCCAGAAAAATGAGATTCCATTGACGGTAAAAGACGCGTTGGCTTCTAATAACGCTCAAAAATGGAAGGAAGCGATGGATGTGGAATATGAAGCCTTAATTTTAAACCAGACGTGGGATTTAGTGGAATTACCAACTGATCGAAAACCAGTTCAGTCAAAATGGGTTTTTAGTTTGAAAACTGACAAGAACCGCAACATAGAGAGGTATAAAGCTCGTCTTGTAGCGAAAGGCTTTAGTCAAAAACTGGGCGTGGACTTCCACGAAACTTTTTCCCCCGTCACTCGATATTCCACCATACGATTGATATTTGCATTGTCGGTGCAGTATAGCCTACATCTTCACCAAATGGACGTGACCAGTGCATATTTAAATGGGGAACTGAAAGAAGAAGTTTATATGTACCAGCCAGAGGGCTTTGTCTCGTCAAATAAACCCCAACGTGTTTGTAAACTGAAAAAAGCTCTGTATGGTTTAAAACAGTCTGGGCGCGAATGGAACGCGAAGTTGGATGATACTTTGAAAAAGTTAGGATTTATTCAAAGCGAAGCTGATCGATGCGTATATACAATGAATGATAAAAACAACATTAACATCATCGCAGTGTATGTTGACGATATTCTTTTGGCTAGTTCGGATCAAGGTCAACTACACACAATCAAAATGAAGATAAAGCAGGAGTTTAATGTGGTAGATAAGGGACAGGTTGGCGTTTTCTTGGGCATGGAAGTGAAGCAGAGCAAGCAACGCGATTATTTAGCAATATCTCAAGCTAATGCGATTTCATCTCTGTTGGAAAATTATCAAATGGAAAACTGTAAGGGACGGAGCACACCTTTAGAACCAGGTCAAAAATTTTCAAAGTGTGACGACTGCACGAAATGCGAGTTAGTAGATGAGAAGACGTTTCAAAGTCTCATTGGGTCACTCATGTATATTGGGCATGCAACTAGGCCAGACATTTTACATTCAGTAAACAAAATTTCGCAGTTCAATAAAAATCCACACGAAGTGCACATGATGGCAGCAAAACATATTTTAAGGTACTTAAAAAATACTATTAATTATACTTTGTCTTATCGAAAATCAGGTAAAACGATGTGTGGGTACTCGGATGCAGATTGGGCAGCAAATTTCGATAGACGTTCTTACACCGGGTTTGTCTTCAAACTGAGTGGTGGTGCAATCTCATGGACAACAAAGAAACAACCGACGGTGGCGCTGTCGAGCACAGAAGCCGAGTATATGGCTTTGTCTTCCGCAGCAAAAGAAGCTGTTTATTTGCGCAGCTTGGTTTCCGAAATGGGTTTTGGAAACATTGTCAGTAATCCTACAACTATCTTCTGTGACAACCAAAGTGCACAGCATCTTGTGAAGAACCCTGTATATCATGAACGAAGTAAGCACATCGATATACGATTTCACTATGTGAGGGAAGTGTACAAGAAATCAGTGATCGCTCTGGACTACATACCGACGGAGGAAATGACCGCTGATATCTTAACAAAGAATTTACTAAAGAAAAAACATTTAAAATTTACAAGTTCATTAGGTATTGAAATTTTTGATAATACAGTTTTAATTTAAAGTAGTTTATGCATTGAGGGGTAGTTTGTTGATTAACATATTTAATATTTCAATGCAATCACTTATATTTGTTTGTTACTTTAATATTTTCCCATCACTACAATGTACAATGTACATCACTTTACTTTAGCTTTTTAGTCTCTCGATAACCATTGAAATAAACAGTATACCCTTGAAATCAATTGTGCTTTTCATTTTTCCTTAACAGTAATAACCATCCTTTATAATGTTTTTGCTTGTTAAAACAAGTTATCAACCCTAAACTATTAAATGCATGTGAAAAAATGTGTATATACCGTACAAAAAATATCAATAAAAATAAAACATTTGAACAATCGTTACATTTACAATCATATTTAGAACCACTATCATCTAAACAAATATTTGAAACTAAGTTATAAATGCAAAATATCATATTTGGCTTATTGCACAATTCACAGAATTTAATACGCTACCTGGCAGTAGTGCCAATTAATGAGAGTTTTTTTTTAAATACATTTTGTGTTAGGGAATCAATTGTGAATTGAAGGACAAATACAAAAAAACTTCCTTAAACAAACAAAAAAATAATAAAAATAACAGAGCAAGCACTGCATGTAGATGGATCTTGTTGCAATGTGTTTTGAGAGAAAGGGTGGTTTAACACAATAAAACAACTGACAATGTCATTTTGAAAACAGCTTTTACAATTAAAATTATATACGTAACTGTCTGCACGAATATTAACCAATTCATACAAACGATAAGTAAATAAATAAGTTCTCAAATAAATATATAAATATATTAACTATTAAATTAGCATGTAAAAAATAAATGCTAGGTATATGAATAAATCAGTCTTTAGTTGAACATTGAAATAAATAAATAAATAGATAAATAAATAAATAAATATGTATATAAATAAATAAATAAATAATAAATAAACGAATTGATTAATAATTAAATACATAAAAATTAAAATAAATAAATAATTATATGAACATAAATCAGTCTTAAATTTAACAGTGAATAGGAGCTGAAATAAAAAGATAAAACCAAGTTAATGAATACATAAATACATTAATTAAGTAACATACACACACATAAATAATAATTTAACAGATAAATAAATAAGTAATATAACAAAAAATTTTAAATAAATAAATAATTGTGTGTAGGTTTATATATTTAAGAAGCGAAAGATTCGATATCAAGACACTGGTGGAAGATATAAAAGAAACATTGTAGCGTTCATTTAGTTTAGAAATCCTATTGGAAATATTAGCTAAATTGTGAAATTTGATTGTTTAATAACACCAAAAAGATTAAGCATCATTTTTAGAGTTTTATTTAGCGATATTTGTAATCTACGTATGTGGGTTATTGCACAATAAAAAAAAGCAAATTTTTGAAACTAAATGCATTTAATCACTTCCATTATAATTATTGTAATTCTACTCTTAATTTATTTAAATAAATTTGTTTTTGTACTTTTTAATGTTTCAATAACAAAATATTTGTAAACAAATTATTATCAATATTAGTTTTGCTTGTCTGATGATGAGAATATAAATATTCTCGAAACGTTATTATTTAAATTAATAAAATTTGTACGAGAAAAAAATGTTTTTCATTTTACTTACTTACTTAAGATGGCGCTTACAGTCCAGGATGGACAACGGCTTCAACCAACAAGTCTCTCCAACCAGCTCTGTTCCTAGCTAGCCGCTTCCAATTTTGCACCGCAAGTTGGCTGAGGTCGTTTTTCACTTGTGTGCGCCATCTATTGGGGCGTCTTTAAACGTTGCGTACACCATCAGGACACGAAAACTCTTCAGGCTGGTGCGTTGATGTTCATACGCTCCACGTGACCCAGCCATCTCAGCCGCTGTATGTTCAGCTTTTTGACCAGGTCAATATCGCTGTATAGCCCGGATTGAATCTTCTTTTCCATACTCCTTCGATACACACAGGACGAAAAATTACTCGAAGAATCTTTCTCTCAAAGCACCCAAGTAACTTCTCATCCGAGTCTTTTAATGCACATGTTATCCGCCCCATACAGCAAGACTGGGATGATCAAGGTCTTTTATAACGTCTCCTTGGTTCTATGAGAGGGGGCTTTACTACATAAATGCAATAATAATAGAACAATAATATATATACATACCTACATACAATCAAGTGTACGTACAAGTTTTTCATTCACAGTATGATGTACCTAACCTACTCTTGTATTTTTTTTTACTTACTTGCTATAATTGATGTTTTTATATCACACTTCTATTAATTGAAGAATATTCATTACAGCGATTTTGGTAGGCCGAAATCGTATCCTATCAATCTTTTCTTTCTCGTCGAGTGTTTCAAAATAATTTGGTGTTTGATGAAATACTCTGTTCAAATAGGTTAATACAGTATAGTCACTAATATTCATCAAATTCGTCTTCTAAAAATTTCAATAAATCCATAATTTGGCAGCTGTATAAGCTCGTCAACAAAAAAAAATTAAACTGCAAATGAATTTTTTCCCGCCACTGCAAGTATATATTTTGTAAAAGTTACGGTTAAGGACTTTAACCGTCTCCTAATCTGTCGCGTCGGTCGGTTAGGTCATACGAAACTTTAGCTGTCAGTTATTACTATCTGAATCATTTGAAACCGAAACTTGGAGTTGAGTTGGAACTTAAGTGCTGGTTAGGTTAACCGCCACTCTAACCAGCAGTTTTGAAACTGGCCCTTAATCTATGAAAAAATAGAACTATATCTGTCATAGCCAAGAACCCTAAGAACTTAGATAAAGTGATTGTTTTGCAATTCTTCAATACGTTTAATCCGTTTCAATAAATTATTTCAATGAACATGCTTTATTAAAGATTTCCGTATTATAAAAATGCCATAAGCAAAGAAAAAATGCATACCTATTATAGTCAAAAGACACACATACCTATTTAATAATTACAACAAAGTATTTGTATTAAATATACAGATTGGATACCATATACAAAAAGTCTATACAGTCTTTGGCTTGAGCACCAGTAAACAATTTGGAATATTGTTACTGATGTGGCTAGGAAGTACCTACATAATGGTTTGGTAGTTTACAGAGCCTTTGGAGCATGAAACCACGCACGAGCCACACGAGAAAATAGGAAGATTCAAACGATTTCTGTTTTTTTATTACTATTTTTTGTAATGCTATTCTGTAGCACAGCACATTCAGGTGCAGCTGGGGTTTGCGCGTTCTTACGGCTACTTATAGATTAAACAAGATTTTGTTTTTTTGTCCAGTTTCAATTTAATTTGACTAAGCAATTGAAAAGAGAAGCAGCTTTTCTTCACTTCTTTTAAAAATTGATATGGAGGGAAAATTGTATGAAGTTTTTGGCGACAGTAAAACAATATTTCTTAATATAAATGAGAAATGCATTCTTATTTAATGTTAAGCATGTTCTTTGTAGGGTCACACGTAAAGGTTCCACTTTCTAAAATAATAACAAAAATGCTATCATAGCCTTAGCTCGTTAAACTATCATCAACGAGTAGGTTATTGATGGTAGTTATATATATACGAAAAAAATAACAAAGTTTTCAAAAACAAATCGGAAACGAACTTAAATTTGTTGTCGTGGAAACAAGAAATAACAATCTTTTCAAAAACATACCGGAAACGAAATTAAATTTTGTAGTCATGGAAACAACAAATAACAAGGGTTTTCGAAACAGACCGGAAACAAATTTGAATTTTGGGAAAAATTTTCAGTTTGGAAAGTTCGAGTTGAGAAGGGGATTCTTACGGCAATTTTCAATACGATAAGATCTAAATTTTGGATAAAGAAAAAAAAATAAATTTTCTTTAACATTTTCAAAAAGTTTAATTTTCAAGAAGATTTAGTTTAATTGTTGTTTCCCAGCCAAAGATTGTATTTTTGTTTCAATGAAACATTAAAAGAAAAAAAAAATAAATAAGGGAAAAGAATAATATCTGAAAGTGAAAAAAAAAAAAATAATAATAATAATAATAATAATAAGAATGGTTATATGAATCTGCCTTATAAATGAACAAGAATGTAGTTCTACCAGCTGATAACTACTCTAGGGGTTAAATGTAACATTGTCTAACGGAAATCCAAGTCCATGTTAATAAACGGAATACCATGTAATTTAAATATCTGAAGATAAGACGAGACCCAAAGAATGTGTCCACGTTTCCCGTGATTCCTGTGATTCCAAAATATAAACTAAACATTAAATAAAAAAAAAAAAAAGAAAAGAAAAGAAAAGAAAAACTTTGGTTTTCAAAGCAAAAATATCTCTTCAAGATTTAATTGAATTTACCTAATTGTTGTTTTTGTTTTATTTTCTCTATTCAGTGCTATTATAGTAATTTTTTTTGTTTTGTTTTTAAATTTAATTTCCTTTATCAGTTATTTAACGTGATAAGGTGCGTCTGTGTATGTATAATTGAAGATCCACTCAGAGTTAGTTTTATGGGTGATTTAGTTTCAATATTTCTACAATACTTCTGCAGGAACTTTTGCTGTATGTGCACACGCAACAGGATTCCAGGTATGCAATTTAATTGATTTTTTTTTATGTATATATTATTATGGCTTCATAATTCTGAGTGATTTTTCATGCTGACATTGGCATTATGAAATTGGAAATTTAATTTTTAAAGCTACATGCGTCAATAACGGATGACACATGAAATTTTGTAAATAATTTGATTTGTTTTGTTAATTTTTGTTTTGTAAATATATATCTATTACCTATATTCACAAACTTAAAAACTCATTTTTTTTTTAAGATTTTTAATTTATGCTTAATCTTACCATAAGTTGTCGGTAAAATATTTTTTTTTGTTTGTGTAATGAATTAATTTTTTTTTTATTATATGAACATACATAATATAATTATTATAAATTCATTAATTATAATTAAATTGTTAAAAAACCATATGTCGAAGGGCATACCTTCAAAATAGTAACTGATCATGCAAGTTTGAAGTGGTTGATGAACCAAAAGGATTTGCATGGTAGGTTAGCTCGATGGAGCTTAAAGCTTCAAGGTTTCAGTTTTGATATAGAACACCACCGTGGATCTCAACACGTTGTCCCGGACGCGTTATCGCGAGTATACGCTGTTGATGATCTCGGTGATGTTCCAATGTTAGAAAACTCGCACGATGTCCTTCATATTGATCTTAATGATTTATGTTTTAAATCAGAGGAATATGTGAAGCTTATTGATACAATCAGAGACAATAAGGATCAGCTTCCTGATCTGCAAGTCTCTGATGGGTATGTGTACAAAAAAGTAAAACATTGTACAGGCAACCCAGTCGAAGATGACATGGTGTGGAAGTTATGGGTTCCATCGGAATTAACCAAATCCATAATCCTTCTGGCACATCAACCGCCAAAAGCCTCGCATGGCGGTATAGCTAAGACTTTGTATCGTCTTCGTGATAGGTTTTACTGGCCTAATATGGCGGCTGAAGTAAAATCCATCATAGCAAATTGTGATGTGTGCAAAGTCTCGAAGGCACCTAACACAGTGTTGAGGCCAAAAATGGGAAAAGCATTACAGTAGAGAGGCCATATCAACATATCTTTATCGACTTCTTGGGACCGTATCCCAGGTCAATTAACGGTAACACTCAAATCATCGTTTGTTTGGACCAGTTGACGAAATTTGTTCACATTCATCCTTTACGGAAGGCAACCAGTGAAAACGCCATAAGATTTCTGGAAGAGCAAATCTTTTCAGTGTTCGGTGTACCAGAGTCCTTGTTGTCGGACAATGGAACTCAGTTTGTGAGTAAGGAGTTTGCCAAATTTTTGTCTTCGTATGGTGTGACACATATCAAAACAGCTGTATACTCCCCGCAAGCTAACGCAAGCGAGAGAGTGAATCGCTCAATCCTGAGTGCAATTCGTTCCTATCTGCAAAATGATCAAAGGCATTGGGACAGGCACCTTTCATCAATTGCCAGTGCACTTCGAACGACGATTCACTCATCCATTGATATGTCACCATACGAAGCACTATTTGGACAGTGTAAGGTAGAACACGGCTCTGATTATAAATTACTGAAATCGCTCAAAGCAGTTAATAACCCAGAGTTTCAGCTGTTGCCGAAATCATCAAAAATGAATGTGATACACGCCAACATTAAACAATCACTGGAAAAGGCTCATCTAGTGTACGAGCATACTTATAACACTCGCAGTAAAGATGTGAAGTTTAATGTTGGTGACATTGTATACAAACGAAACTTTGTGCAGAGTGATAAGTTTAAACGCATAAATGCAAAACTTTGTCCAAAGTTCGTCAAAGCGAAAGTCCGTTCCATTTTAGGAAATAGCTTATACGTTCTAGAGGACATGAATGGAAGTTTGTTGGGAACATTTCACGCCAAGGACATAAGGTCATAACCTTTCAGCTTAGATCGACCTTTTTCTTTTCATTCTTCAAACGCTGGCTTGTTGCAGGATGAAAAGTTTTGTAGGGTCACACGTAAAGGTTCCACTTTCTAAAATAATAACAAAAATGCTATCATAGCCTTAGCTCGTTAAACTATCATCAACGAGTAGGTTATTGATGGTAGTTATATATATACGAAAAAAATAACAAAGTTTTCAAAAACAAATCGGAAACGAACTTAAATTTGTTGTCGTGGAAACAAGAAATAACAATCTTTTCAAAAACATACCGGAAACGAAATTAAATTTTGTAGTCATGGAAACAACAAATAACAAGGGTTTTCGAAACAGACCGGAAACAAATTTGAATTTTGGGAAAAATTTTCAGTTTGGAAAGTTCGAGTTGAGAAGGGGATTCTTACGGCAATTTTCAATACGATAAGATCTAAATTTTGGATAAAGAAAAAAAAATAAATTTTCTTTAACATTTTCAAAAAGTTTAATTTTCAAGAAGATTTAGTTTAATTGTTGTTTCCCAGCCAAAGATTGTATTTTTGTTTCAATGAAACATTAAAAGAAAAAAAAAAATAAATAAGGGAAAAGAATAATATCTGAAAGTGAAAAAAAAAAAATAATAATAATAATAATAATAATAAGAATGGTTATATGAATCTGCCTTATAAATGAACAAGAATGTAGTTCTACCAGCTGATAACTACTCTAGGGGTTAAATGTAACATTGTCTAACGGAAATCCAAGTCCATGTTAATAAACGGAATACCATGTAATTTAAATATCTGAAGATAAGACGAGACCCAAAGAATGTGTCCACGTTTCCCGTGATTCCTGTGATTCCAAAATATAAACTAAACATTAAATAAAAAAAAAAAAAAGAAAAGAAAAGAAAAGAAAAACTTTGGTTTTCAAAGCAAAAATATCTCTTCAAGATTTAATTGAATTTACCTAATTGTTGTTTTTGTTTTATTTTCTCTATTCAGTGCTATTATAGTAATTTTTTTTGTTTTGTTTTTAAATTTAATTTCCTTTATCAGTTATTTAACGTGATAAGGTGCGTCTGTGTATGTATAATTGAAGATCCACTCAGAGTTAGTTTTATGGGTGATTTAGTTTCAATATTTCTACAATACTTCTGCAGGAACTTTTGCTGCATGTGCACACGCAACAGGATTCCAGGTATGCAATTTAATTGATTTTTTTTTATGTATATATTATTATGGCTTCATAATTCTGAGTGATTTTTCATGCTGACATTGGCATTATGAAATTGGAAATTTAATTTTTAAAGCTACATGCGTCAATAACGGATGACACATGAAATTTTGTAAATAATTTAATTTGTTTTGTTAATTTTTGTTTTGTAAATATATATCTATTACCTATATTCACAAATTTAAAAACTCATTTTTTTTTTTAAGATTTTTAATTTATGCTTAATCTTACCATAAGTTGTCGGTAAAATATTTTTTTTTGTTTGTGTAATGAATTAATTTTTTTTTATTATATGAACATACATAATATAATTATTATAAATTCATTAATTATAATTAAATTGTTAAAAAAATGATATGAATTTTTTTTTATTTTAATCTGAGGTAATCTAAGGTTTTTAGCTATGGATGTGTAATTTCCCATAGGAGTGATTGGTGGCAAACAGGATATGGGAGTCCTGGGCATCTGAGTGATGCAGGTAAGGCTTTAAGTCTTATGTTAGGGGTTGTCACATTATATGAGCACGCGACAGCCATGGTGCTTTCTCAGTAATGAGTTGGCAAAGGGGAGGGATGCTCAACGGTACCAATACCACCAAAGGTACCGGGTGCATTGAAAGGACTATTAGGTAGTCAGCTTAGGAAATTGTTCTTTCCGCTTCCTAACATTTCTTGGTAAATTTAACTGATTAACGTAGCTTATTTTACTTTTTGTTTTGTCCGTCTGTTCATACATATTATGATCTGTCCTAGCATATTTTAATTTTCGCTTTGTTTTTCCGTTTAGAGTAGTTTTAAACAGGCATGTAATTCACGGTAGTCCACATAGGCAGGCCAAAAGACCCCGACCCACAAACCGACGAACTATGCCCAAGGTCAAGCAAGCATGCCTACCCTGGTCCTGGCCTATTGGACACCCTTCCATCCAACGACATCTATAGATCCTGTATCTATAGGATGGAAGGGCAAATCTGATTCCACTCTTATGAGTGGAGGATGGTTTTACCGTTACAGGTGGCGCCCATAACGTGGGGCAGAGCTCTGAAAAGAGTTTTCCCGACATCTTCTGGGGCATTTTTGTTGTTTTTTTTTCTTTAAATTTTTCAATTTTTTTTTTTCTAATTGATTTTCAGTTTTAACTTTTAATTTCATTTTATGTTCGTAATTTTTGTTTCTATTCATGTTTGGAGGCGGACTAATAGATTTCTTATATGTCTTCTTACGGTTCTTAGGAGTTCGGATTTTTTATTATCTCACGTCTTTCAATGGACGTTTGTTCTGTTGAGTTTTGCGAAAGATCTGAATTCCTGACGATTGTTTGCGAGGCATACAGATTGAATTTTCTTTGTATGGAATTTTGTTTCTGTTCAAATCGCCTTTCAGTTTCTTAATTTTCGGTTTAGGATTTTGCAATTTTATGTGGTTACTGTCCGGAAAGAAGAGTGACTCTTATTTTTTTTCTGTTGCTGTGGTTACGTGGTTGCAATTTCCTAAACCTACCCGCTCAGTTCTGGATTCGGCATCCTTCTGATGATTTTTAATGCATGCTGTCCGGGATTGGGAGACACAGTACCAATTCGTCTGTTAAGCAGAATGTCATTTTTCAAGCACCAGCAGTTGTGTCGAGTTGAGAACTGAGGCACTTAAATCTGATCTGAAACTTCTTTTAATGCACAATAGGAGCTCATGATGTTCCGGATTTTCGTCCTGTTTGCCAACCATAACTCCAACCATTTTATTAATTGATAAAAATATATCCAATTAGCGTGTATATTTGTTTGGTTTAAACTGACTCATATATGGTAATAAACAAGGACAGTTTATTTTTATTGAAGTTTGCAATAAAAACAATAACAATAAAAACAATAACAGCAACAACAACGATAGTTACAATTTGATTCCTTTTTTTTTGTTTTTGTTTCTCATAATTTTTTTTTAATAAATCAACATGGCACATTCACAGAAAGAGGACAATAACATGCCTTACAACTTTAGAAATCCACGCCGGGTGGAGGAAAATATATCATTCTTTTTGAGAAATCCTCAAGTTAGCACACCGGTCCCTTCAAAAAGAACTTCCTTAAGTCCTCAAACTTTAAATAGTTATACGCCATCGTCTAATTCAGTTTTACCCTCTACTGTTCGAAGGGAAACAGTTCCTTTCCCTAATGGTAAAACACAAACTATTGGCAATACTTCCAAATCAATTCATTCCGAACCCAGGATGCACAAGCCCTCTTCTAATCCACCTCTTAACAATACTTCCCGGCTAGAAAGTGCAGGTTTAGATCTGAAACAGATTGTTAATGAGGTAGTTGAAACAACACTTGCTAGTCAAAGTGAACAAAATATGATCTTACTTAAGCGAGAGTTAGAGTTAGAGAGGGACAAACTTCGAAAAGATGTTCAGACATTGATTCAAACTATGGTTTATGACGCGAAACCTGATCCCGTACCATGTCACACAACAACAAACTATCCTGCTCATGAACCAAGTCATAATGACCACTACAGCTCTTTTAGACAAGATGATCCGTATAACGCTCATGACTTTTCTTGTCAGATTGACCAATTGAGTCTTAATGATACCAGTCCGGATTTTAGACCACAGAGAGAAAGTCATAATTCCAATTGAGTCTTAATGATACCAGTCCGGATTTTAGACCA
Source organism: Baccha elongata (assembly GCA_951217065.1). NCBI lineage: Eukaryota > Metazoa > Arthropoda > Insecta > Diptera > Syrphidae > Baccha > Baccha elongata. The sequence continues at coordinate 341,326 of CATNUY010000144.1, forward strand.
CAGAGAGAAAGTCATAATTCCAATCGTCACCACAGGAATTTTGATTTCCATAAATGGGGTCTAAAATATGATAATCGCAACATGACTGTTGACGATTTCCTTTTTAGATTGGAACACCTACGAGAATCTTATAACGTTGATTGGGATGAAATTGTTCGTAATTTTTATCATTTCATAGAGGATGAAGTAAGCAGCTGGTTTTGGATTTATCTCAAAACCCATCCAAGAATAGTTTGGTGCGATCTGAAGATTGCTTTAGTGGAGCATTTTGGAAGCCTTGAAACCGATGAAGAGCTCGGTAGAAAAATGGACGATCGTCGGCAAGGTCCAAGGGAGTCGTTTGATGTCTTTTACTCAGACATACTGAAACTAAACTCTCGACTTAAAAACCCTCGGGGGAGTGAAAAATTAATTTTTCTACTAAGGAAAAACGTATGTCCGAAAATCGGTAGTAAACTCCTTACTTTTAAGACAGCTAGTTTGCCAGAAATGGTTTATACTTGCAGAAACATTGAGAAATATGATCTTGATAATGCTAGGTATAATCAATTCTCCAAAGCCCAACAATTTCATCACAGAAAAATTAATGAATTAGGCTTTGAAACTGAAGATGATGCCTACGTTCAATCTCTAGAAGCCGTCGAAATTTCAAAGTCTCCTCGTCAACCAAGTTCATTAATGGAATGCTGGAATTGCAAAGAACGAGGTCATTCTTTTCATCAATGTCCTAGTTCACAGCGTTCTCTATTTTGCTTCAGATGTGGACTGCCTGACACTACAACACCTCGTTGCCCTAATTGTTCGGGAAACCGAATGAGGAGCAATATACAATCCGGGGAACGTTGCTCCCAGACGAAAAGACCGGACAATCCTTTCAGGGAGTCTTAAACAATATGGAGTTAGAAAACCCTTCTGACTTTACGTCATTAAACCTTCCTCCGATAAAAATTTTGAAAAAACCGACTATTACACTTAATAAATCTGAACTACCATCTAAACATCAGCAAAGACCTACGCTTCATGAGCGTCTTCTGAATTACGAACAAGTTCGTGCCCGTATTTTCAATAATAGTCCAAGTCGCCAAAGTCGTACCTCTGATAAAATCACAAAACTCCGCCAACGCTTTGCAGGAAAGAAAGAAATGCATAAAGCTGTTTCTTCTACAACTCTACTGGGTTCTGACGACCCTAGATCTTATGCGAAAGTACAAATAACCAACGCAACAGTTTTTGGTCTCCTGGATTCAGGAGCATCCATTAGTTGCTTAGGTTTAGGTGCTTTGGAGTTCCTTCGGGAAAAGGGAATTCCATATAAAAGGTTTTCGTCAGAAGTCAGTACAGCTAGTGGACAGAAACAGGCCATAGTTGGATCTGCAATTGTGAAAATCAAGTACAATGGACTAGAAAAAGAAATTCGCTTGTTCGTGGTTCCCACTTTAGAACAGAAACTCTATCTTGGAGTCGATTTTCGGAAGCTGTTCAATCTTGCTCCACATATTATTTCTGAGTTAAATCAGACTACTCAAACCCAACAAACTGACCCGAATGTTCATCAACTATCATCGGAACAATTAGTAGCACTAGAGGAAGTGAAAGCATTGTTTCCCTCTTTTGCTGTACTTGGCCTAGGACGAACCAAAATTGAAGAGCATCACATCGACACCGGTGATGCTGCCCCTATTAAACAAAGACACTATCCTGTATCACCAGCGGTTCAAAAGCTTCTTTATGAAGAAGTGGATCGAATGTTTCAGTTGGGCGTAATTGAAGAAAGCAACAGTGCTTGGAGCTCTCCTGTTGTTCTAGTGAAAAAGTCAAATGGCAAACACCGACTCTGCCTAGACTTCAGGAAGGTCAATTCCGTCTCAAAGAAATTTGCAGGTCCAGTTCCAAATATTGAAGGTTTGCTAAGTCGTATTTCAGATTCACATTTCTTTTCGAGTGTGGACCTGAAAGACGCCTTTTGGCAGATACCGTTGGAGGAAAGTTCAAAGGAAAAGACTGCGTTTACCATTCCGGGGTTGCCTTTGCTTCAATTTACCGTCATGCCTTTTGGTTTATGCAACGCAGCACAGCGTATGTGTAAGCTAATCGACAAGGTAGTGCCGCATCAGTACAGAGAGAATGTTTTTCCTTACGTCGATGATCTACTAATTGTTACCGCCACATTTGAAGAACATATAAGGATGCTCAAAATAGTTGCTGCTCGATTAACAGAGGCTGGACTTACTATTAACGTAGATAAGTCCAAATTCTGTTTCAAAGAGTTGGATTATCTTGGGTATGTTGTAGGTGAGGGATGCCTGAAAATAAATTCAGAAAAGGTTTCTTCCATCACGGAATTTCCAGTTCCCAGAAATGCTAGACAGGTGAGAAGATTTCTTGGACTATCTTGCTGGTATCGAAGATTTGTAAAGGATTATTCAGGAATCGCTGCACCTATTACAAATACTTTAAAGAAAGGTGTGAAATTCGAGTTTGGTCTTGAAGCAATTAATGCTTTCAACAAACTCAAGGAGGCACTTACAACAGCCCCAATACTTGTTAATCCTGACTATTCGAAGCCTTTCAAAATTCTTTGTGATGCATCCAGCACCGGTATTGGCTGTGTATTGTGCCAGGAGGACGATGAGGGTGTTGAACGACCAATCTATTATTATTCCCATAAACTTAATAAAGCTCAGCGCAATTATTCTGTGACTGAACAAGAGTGCTTAGCCGCAGTTTTAGGCGTAAAAAAATTCCGACCATGTGTCGAAGGGCATACCTTCAAAATAGTAACTGATCATGCAAGTTTGAAGTGGTTGATGAACCAAAAGGATTTGCATGGTAGGTTAGCTCGATGGAGCTTAAAGCTTCAAGGTTTCAGTTTTGATATAGAACACCACCGTGGATCTCAACACGTTGTCCCGGACGCGTTATCGCGAGTATACGCTGTTGATGATCTCGGTGATGTTCCAATGTTAGAAAACTCGCACGATGTCCTTCATATTGACCTTAATGATTTATGTTTTAAATCAGAGGAATATGTGAAGCTTATTGATACAATCAGAGACAATAAGGATCAGCTTCCTGATCTGCAAGTCTCTGATGGGTATGTGTACAAAAAAGTAAAACATTGTACAGGCAACCCAGTCGAAGATGACATGGTGTGGAAGTTATGGGTTCCATCGGAATTAACCAAATCCATAATCCTTCTGGCACATCAACCGCCAAAAGCCTCGCATGGCGGTATAGCTAAGACTTTGTATCGTCTTCGTGATAGGTTTTACTGGCCTAATATGGCGGCTGAAGTAAAATCCATCATAGCAAATTGTGATGTGTGCAAAGTCTCGAAGGCACCTAACACAGTGTTGAGGCCAAAAATGGGAAAAGCATTACAGTAGAGAGGCCATATCAACATATCTTTATCGACTTCTTGGGACCGTATCCCAGGTCAATTAACGGTAACACTCAAATCATCGTTTGTTTGGACCAGTTGACGAAATTTGTTCACATTCATCCTTTACGGAAGGCAACCAGTGAAAACGCCATAAGATTTCTGGAAGAGCAAATCTTTTCAGTGTTCGGTGTACCAGAGTCCTTGTTGTCGGACAATGGAACTCAGTTTGTGAGTAAGGAGTTTGCCAAATTTTTGTCTTCGTATGGTGTGACACATATCAAAACAGCTGTATACTCCCCGCAAGCTAACGCAAGCGAGAGAGTGAATCGCTCAATCCTGAGTGCAATTCGTTCCTATCTGCAAAATGATCAAAGGCATTGGGACAGGCACCTTTCATCAATTGCCAGTGCACTTCGAACGACGATTCACTCATCCATTGATATGTCACCATACGAAGCACTATTTGGACAGTGTAAGGTAGAACACGGCTCTGATTATAAATTACTGAAATCGCTCAAAGCAGTTAATAACCCAGAGTTTCAGCTGTTGCCGAAATCATCAAAAATGAATGTGATACACGCCAACATTAAACAATCACTGGAAAAGGCTCATCTAGTGTACGAGCATACTTATAACACTCGCAGTAAAGATGTGAAGTTTAATGTTGGTGACATTGTATACAAACGAAACTTTGTGCAGAGTGATAAGTTTAAACGCATAAATGCAAAACTTTGTCCAAAGTTCGTCAAAGCGAAAGTCCGTTCCATTTTAGGAAATAGCTTATACGTTCTAGAGGACATGAATGGAAGTTTGTTGGGAACATTTCACGCCAAGGACATAAGGTCATAACCTTTCAGCTTAGATCGACCTTTTTCTTTTCATTCTTCAAACGCTGGCTTGTTGCAGGATGAAAAGTTTTGTAGGGTCACACGTAAAGGTTCCACTTTCTAAAATAATAACAAAAATGCTATCATAGCCTTAGCTCGTTAAACTATCATCAACGAGTAGGTTATTGATGGTAGTTATATATATACGAAAAAAATAACAAAGTTTTCAAAAACAAATCGGAAACGAACTTAAATTTGTTGTCGTGGAAACAAGAAATAACAATCTTTTCAAAAACATACCGGAAACGAAATTAAATTTTGTAGTCATGGAAACAACAAATAACAAGGGTTTTCGAAACAGACCGGAAACAAATTTGAATTTTGGGAAAAATTTTCAGTTTGGAAAGTTCGAGTTGAGAAGGGGATTCTTACGGCAATTTTCAATACGATAAGATCTAAATTTTGGATAAAGAAAAAAAAATAAATTTTCTTTAACATTTTCAAAAAGTTTAATTTTCAAGAAGATTTAGTTTAATTGTTGTTTCCCAACCAAAGATTGTATTTTTGTTTCAATGAAACAATAAAAGAAAAAAAAAAATAAATAAGGGAAAAGAATAATATCTAAAAGTGAAAAAAAAAAAAAAATAATAATAATAATAATAAGAATGGTTATATGAATCTGCCTTATAAATGAACAAGAATGTAGTTCTACCAGCTGATAACTACTCTAGGGGTTAAATGTAACATTGTCTAACGGAAATCCAAGTCCATGTTAATAAACGGAATACCATGTAATTTAAATATCTGAAGATAAGACGAGACCCAAAGAATGTGTCCACGTTTCCCGTGATTCCTGTGATTCCAAAATATAAACTAAACATTAAATAAAAAAAAAAAAAGAAAAGAAAAGAAAAGAAAAACTTTGGTTTTCAAAGCAAAAATATCTCTTCAAGATTTAATTGAATTTACCTAATTGTTGTTTTTGTTTTATTTTCTCTATTCAGTGCTATTATAGTAATTTTTTTTGTTTTGTTTTTAAATTTAATTTCCTTTATCAGTTATTTAACGTGATAAGGTGCGTCTGTGTATGTATAATTGAAGATCCACTCAGAGTTAGTTTTATGGGTGATTTAGTTTCAATATTTCTACAATACTTCTGCAGGAACTTTTGCTGTATGTGCACACGCAACAGGATTCCAGGTATGCAATTTAATTGATTTTTTTTTATGTATATATTATTATGGCTTCATAATTCTGAGTGATTTTTCATGCTGACATTGGCATTATGAAATTGGAAATTTAATTTTTAAAGCTACATGCGTCAATAACGGATGACACATGAAATTTTGTAAATAATTTGATTTGTTTTGTTAATTTTTGTTTTGTAAATATATATCTATTACCTATATTCACAAACTTAAAAACTCATTTTTTTTTTAAGATTTTTAATTTATGCTTAATCTTACCATAAGTTGTCGGTAAAATATTTTTTTTTGTTTGTGTAATGAATTAATTTTTTTTTATTATATGAACATACATAATATAATTATTATAAATTCATTAATTATAATTAAATTGTTAAAAAACCATATGTCGAAGGGCATACCTTCAAAATAGTAACTGATCATGCAAGTTTGAAGTGGTTGATGAACCAAAAGGATTTGCATGGTAGGTTAGCTCGATGGAGCTTAAAGCTTCAAGGTTTCAGTTTTGATATAGAACACCACCGTGGATCTCAACACGTTGTCCCGGACGCGTTATCGCGAGTATACGCTGTTGATGATCTCGGTGATGTTCCAATGTTAGAAAACTCGCACGATGTCCTTCATATTGATCTTAATGATTTATGTTTTAAATCAGAGGAATATGTGAAGCTTATTGATACAATCAGAGACAATAAGGATCAGCTTCCTGATCTGCAAGTCTCTGATGGGTATGTGTACAAAAAAGTAAAACATTGTACAGGCAACCCAGTCGAAGATGACATGGTGTGGAAGTTATGGGTTCCATCGGAATTAACCAAATCCATAATCCTTCTGGCACATCAACCGCCAAAAGCCTCGCATGGCGGTATAGCTAAGACTTTGTATCGTCTTCGTGATAGGTTTTACTGGCCTAATATGGCGGCTGAAGTAAAATCCATCATAGCAAATTGTGATGTGTGCAAAGTCTCGAAGGCACCTAACACAGTGTTGAGGCCAAAAATGGGAAAAGCATTACAGTAGAGAGGCCATATCAACATATCTTTATCGACTTCTTGGGACCGTATCCCAGGTCAATTAACGGTAACACTCAAATCATCGTTTGTTTGGACCAGTTGACGAAATTTGTTCACATTCATCCTTTACGGAAGGCAACCAGTGAAAACGCCATAAGATTTCTGGAAGAGCAAATCTTTTCAGTGTTCGGTGTACCAGAGTCCTTGTTGTCGGACAATGGAACTCAGTTTGTGAGTAAGGAGTTTGCCAAATTTTTGTCTTCGTATGGTGTGACACATATCAAAACAGCTGTATACTCCCCGCAAGCTAACGCAAGCGAGAGAGTGAATCGCTCAATCCTGAGTGCAATTCGTTCCTATCTGCAAAATGATCAAAGGCATTGGGACAGGCACCTTTCATCAATTGCCAGTGCACTTCGAACGACGATTCACTCATCCATTGATATGTCACCATACGAAGCACTATTTGGACAGTGTAAGGTAGAACACGGCTCTGATTATAAATTACTGAAATCGCTCAAAGCAGTTAATAACCCAGAGTTTCAGCTGTTGCCGAAATCATCAAAAATGAATGTGATACACGCCAACATTAAACAATCACTGGAAAAGGCTCATCTAGTGTACGAGCATACTTATAACACTCGCAGTAAAGATGTGAAGTTTAATGTTGGTGACATTGTATACAAACGAAACTTTGTGCAGAGTGATAAGTTTAAACGCATAAATGCAAAACTTTGTCCAAAGTTCGTCAAAGCGAAAGTCCGTTCCATTTTAGGAAATAGCTTATACGTTCTAGAGGACATGAATGGAAGTTTGTTGGGAACATTTCACGCCAAGGACATAAGGTCATAACCTTTCAGCTTAGATCGACCTTTTTCTTTTCATTCTTCAAACGCTGGCTTGTTGCAGGATGAAAAGTTTTGTAGGGTCACACGTAAAGGTTCCACTTTCTAAAATAATAACAAAAATGCTATCATAGCCTTAGCTCGTTAAACTATCATCAACGAGTAGGTTATTGATGGTAGTTATATATATACGAAAAAAATAACAAAGTTTTCAAAAACAAATCGGAAACGAACTTAAATTTGTTGTCGTGGAAACAAGAAATAACAATCTTTTCAAAAACATACCGGAAACGAAATTAAATTTTGTAGTCATGGAAACAACAAATAACAAGGGTTTTCGAAACAGACCGGAAACAAATTTGAATTTTGGGAAAAATTTTCAGTTTGGAAAGTTCGAGTTGAGAAGGGGATTCTTACGGCAATTTTCAATACGATAAGATCTAAATTTTGGATAAAGAAAAAAAAATAAATTTTCTTTAACATTTTCAAAAAGTTTAATTTTCAAGAAGATTTAGTTTAATTGTTGTTTCCCAGCCAAAGATTGTATTTTTGTTTCAATGAAACATTAAAAGAAAAAAAAAATAAATAAGGGAAAAGAATAATATCTGAAAGTGAAAAAAAAAAAAAATAATAATAATAATAATAATAATAAGAATGGTTATATGAATCTGCCTTATAAATGAACAAGAATGTAGTTCTACCAGCTGATAACTACTCTAGGGGTTAAATGTAACATTGTCTAACGGAAATCCAAGTCCATGTTAATAAACGGAATACCATGTAATTTAAATATCTGAAGATAAGACGAGACCCAAAGAATGTGTCCACGTTTCCCGTGATTCCTGTGATTCCAAAATATAAACTAAACATTAAATAAAAAAAAAAAAAAGAAAAGAAAAGAAAAGAAAAACTTTGGTTTTCAAAGCAAAAATATCTCTTCAAGATTTAATTGAATTTACCTAATTGTTGTTTTTGTTTTATTTTCTCTATTCAGTGCTATTATAGTAATTTTTTTTGTTTTGTTTTTAAATTTAATTTCCTTTATCAGTTATTTAACGTGATAAGGTGCGTCTGTGTATGTATAATTGAAGATCCACTCAGAGTTAGTTTTATGGGTGATTTAGTTTCAATATTTCTACAATACTTCTGCAGGAACTTTTGCTGTATGTGCACACGCAACAGGATTCCAGGTATGCAATTTAATTGATTTTTTTTTATGTATATATTATTATGGCTTCATAATTCTGAGTGATTTTTCATGCTGACATTGGCATTATGAAATTGGAAATTTAATTTTTAAAGCTACATGCGTCAATAACGGATGACACATGAAATTTTGTAAATAATTTGATTTGTTTTGTTAATTTTTGTTTTGTAAATATATATCTATTACCTATATTCACAAATTTAAAAACTCATTTTTTTTTTAAGATTTTTAATTTATGCTTAATCTTACCATAAGTTGTCGGTAAAATATTTTTTTTTGTTTGTGTAATGAATTAATTTTTTTTTTATTATATGAACATACATAATATAATTATTATAAATTCATTAATTATAATTAAATTGTTAAAAAACCATATGTCGAAGGGCATACCTTCAAAATAGTAACTGATCATGCAAGTTTGAAGTGGTTGATGAACCAAAAGGATTTGCATGGTAGGTTAGCTCGATGGAGCTTAAAGCTTCAAGGTTTCAGTTTTGATATAGAACACCACCGTGGATCTCAACACGTTGTCCCGGACGCGTTATCGCGAGTATACGCTGTTGATGATCTCGGTGATGTTCCAATGTTAGAAAACTCGCACGATGTCCTTCATATTGATCTTAATGATTTATGTTTTAAATCAGAGGAATATGTGAAGCTTATTGATACAATCAGAGACAATAAGGATCAGCTTCCTGATCTGCAAGTCTCTGATGGGTATGTGTACAAAAAAGTAAAACATTGTACAGGCAACCCAGTCGAAGATGACATGGTGTGGAAGTTATGGGTTCCATCGGAATTAACCAAATCCATAATCCTTCTGGCACATCAACCGCCAAAAGCCTCGCATGGCGGTATAGCTAAGACTTTGTATCGTCTTCGTGATAGGTTTTACTGGCCTAATATGGCGGCTGAAGTAAAATCCATCATAGCAAATTGTGATGTGTGCAAAGTCTCGAAGGCACCTAACACAGTGTTGAGGCCAAAAATGGGAAAAGCATTACAGTAGAGAGGCCATATCAACATATCTTTATCGACTTCTTGGGACCGTATCCCAGGTCAATTAACGGTAACACTCAAATCATCGTTTGTTTGGACCAGTTGACGAAATTTGTTCACATTCATCCTTTACGGAAGGCAACCAGTGAAAACGCCATAAGATTTCTGGAAGAGCAAATCTTTTCAGTGTTCGGTGTACCAGAGTCCTTGTTGTCGGACAATGGAACTCAGTTTGTGAGTAAGGAGTTTGCCAAATTTTTGTCTTCGTATGGTGTGACACATATCAAAACAGCTGTATACTCCCCGCAAGCTAACGCAAGCGAGAGAGTGAATCGCTCAATCCTGAGTGCAATTCGTTCCTATCTGCAAAATGATCAAAGGCATTGGGACAGGCACCTTTCATCAATTGCCAGTGCACTTCGAACGACGATTCACTCATCCATTGATATGTCACCATACGAAGCACTATTTGGACAGTGTAAGGTAGAACACGGCTCTGATTATAAATTACTGAAATCGCTCAAAGCAGTTAATAACCCAGAGTTTCAGCTGTTGCCGAAATCATCAAAAATGAATGTGATACACGCCAACATTAAACAATCACTGGAAAAGGCTCATCTAGTGTACGAGCATACTTATAACACTCGCAGTAAAGATGTGAAGTTTAATGTTGGTGACATTGTATACAAACGAAACTTTGTGCAGAGTGATAAGTTTAAACGCATAAATGCAAAACTTTGTCCAAAGTTCGTCAAAGCGAAAGTCCGTTCCATTTTAGGAAATAGCTTATACGTTCTAGAGGACATGAATGGAAGTTTGTTGGGAACATTTCACGCCAAGGACATAAGGTCATAACCTTTCAGCTTAGATCGACCTTTTTCTTTTCATTCTTCAAACGCTGGCTTGTTGCAGGATGAAAAGTTTTGTAGGGTCACACGTAAAGGTTCCACTTTCTAAAATAATAACAAAAATGCTATCATAGCCTTAGCTCGTTAAACTATCATCAACGAGTAGGTTATTGATGGTAGTTATATATATACGAAAAAAATAACAAAGTTTTCAAAAACAAATCGGAAACGAACTTAAATTTGTTGTCGTGGAAACAAGAAATAACAATCTTTTCAAAAACATACCGGAAACGAAATTAAATTTTGTAGTCATGGAAACAACAAATAACAAGGGTTTTCGAAACAGACCGGAAACAAATTTGAATTTTGGGAAAAATTTTCAGTTTGGAAAGTTCGAGTTGAGAAGGGGATTCTTACGGCAATTTTCAATACGATAAGATCTAAATTTTGGATAAAGAAAAAAAAATAAATTTTCTTTAACATTTTCAAAAAGTTTAATTTTCAAGAAGATTTAGTTTAATTGTTGTTTCCCAGCCAAAGATTGTATTTTTGTTTCAATGAAACATTAAAAGAAAAAAAAAATAAATAAGGGAAAAGAATAATATCTGAAAGTGAAAAAAAAAAAAATAATAATAATAATAATAATAATAAGAATGGTTATATGAATCTGCCTTATAAATGAACAAGAATGTAGTTCTACCAGCTGATAACTACTCTAGGGGTTAAATGTAACATTGTCTAACGGAAATCCAAGTCCATGTTAATAAACTGAATACCATGTAATTTAAATATCTGAAGATAAGACGAGACCCAAAGAATGTGTCCACGTTTCCCGTGATTCCTGTGATTCCAAAATATAAACTAAACATTAAATAAAAAAAAAAAAAAGAAAAGAAAAGAAAAGAAAAACTTTGGTTTTCAAAGCAAAAATATCTCTTCAAGATTTAATTGAATTTACCTAATTGTTGTTTTTGTTTTATTTTCTCTATTCAGTGCTATTATAGTAATTTTTTTTGTTTTGTTTTTAAATTTAATTTCCTTTATCAGTTATTTAACGTGATAAGGTGCGTCTGTGTATGTATAATTGAAGATCCACTCAGAGTTAGTTTTATGGGTGATTTAGTTTCAATATTTCTACAATACTTCTGCAGGAACTTTTGCTGTATGTGCACACGCAACAGGATTCCAGGTATGCAATTTAATTGATTTTTTTTTATGTATATATTATTATGGCTTCATAATTCTGAGTGATTTTTCATGCTGACATTGGCATTATGAAATTGGAAATTTAATTTTTAAAGCTACATGCGTCAATAACGGATGACACATGAAATTTTGTAAATAATTTAATTTGTTTTGTTAATTTTTGTTTTGTAAATATATATCTATTACCTATATTCACAAATTTAAAAACTCATTTTTTTTTTTAAGATTTTTAATTTATGCTTAATCTTACCATAAGTTGTCGGTAAAATATTTTTTTTTGTTTGTGTAATGAATTAATTTTTTTTTATTATATGAACATACATAATATAATTATTATAAATTCATTAATTATAATTAAATTGTTAAAAAAATTATATGAATTTTTTTTTATTTTAATCTGAGGTAATCTAAGGTTTTTAGCTATGGATGTGTAATTTCCCATAGGATTGATTGGTGGCAAACAGGATATGGGAGTCCTGGGCATCTGAGTGATGCAGGTAAGGCTTTAAGTCTTATGTTAGGGGTTGTCACATTATATGAGCACGCGACAGCCATGGTGCTTTCTCAGTAATGAGTTGGCAAAGGGGAGGGATGCTCAACGGTACCAATACCACCAAAGGTACCGGGTGCATTGAAAGGACTATTAGGTAGTCAGCTTAGGAAATTGTTCTTTCCGCTTCCTAACATTTCTTGGTAAATTTAACTGATTAACGTAGCTTATTTTACTTTTTGTTTTGTCCGTCTGTTCATACATATTATGATCTGTCCTAGCATATTTTAATTTTCGCTTTGTTTTTCCGTTTAGAGTAGTTTTAAACAGGCATGTAATTCACGGTAGTCCAGATAGGCAGGCCAAAAGACCCCGACCCACAAACCGACGAACTATGCCCAAGGTCAAGCAAGCATGCCTACCCTGGTCCTGGCCTATTGGACACCCTTCCATCCAATGACATCTATAGATCCTGTATCTATAGGATGGAAGGGCAAATCTGATTCCACTCTTATGAGTGGAGGATGGTTTTACCGTTACATCTTAACCCTACATATTCTAAACAATGAGTTAGAGTTCATTTATCAATTATGGTTGAGTTGTTATATTTAATAATTTCTTGAGAAAAACTTCAAATAGAAATAAGAATTAGATTTCCCAAATGTTAGAAAAGAAATGGAATAACTATTGTGAACACCAAATTTTCTTTGACACAGTCTTTTTTTTCAGAGACGAGGAAAAGATAAAATAAACCAAGGACTTTGAAAGAATAAAGTGGTAATCTGGCACATGACAATTGTTCTGTTTCAATCCATGTGAGGTAAAAAATATGTCGAATTAGCATTAAGAAAAAGTGCAATTATGACTTATAGTGATTTACGACTAAATTAAATAATTTAAAGAGGTGCAACCATCTTTGAAATGAAAAATATTAAATATTTGTAAACCAAACTCCATTAAGAATGATCAAGGCCAACTCCTTGTGGATGACGATAAAATTCTTCAAAGGTGACTAGACTACAGGCTTCTACACCCAACAATTTATCAGGCTATATTTTCAATACAGTGGCGTATTTATGGAAGGGGAACAATTTCCTCCCCCCAATAAGAATCGGTAGGTTATCAACGAAGTCAAACCGAAAAAATTAACGCACTCTAACATTTACTACTTCTTATGCGAAATAAATTTTATCAAATAAACGCTCAGGTTGAAATTATTTTTATAAGCAATTTCTATTTATAGAAAAATTTATTGGTTCCTTGGAAAAACATCGTCCCTATCCAATCAGACCAAATTATTGTTTTATAACATATAGGTATATTTTTATTTTAACCAAAATATCATATACGGTTTATTGCACAATTCACAGAGATTAATATTTTATCTGGCAGTAGATCCAATTAATGAGAGTTTTTCTTAAAATACATTTGGTGTTAGTGGCTCAAATACAAAAGGACAAGGACAAATACAAAAAAACTTCCTTAAACAAACAAAAAAATAATAATAATAACAGAGCAAACACTGGATACAGTGGAGTGGATCTTGTTGCAATGTGTTTTAAGAGAAAGGGTGGTTTAACACATCAAAACAACTGACAATGTCATTTTGAAAACAGCTTTTACAATTAAAATTATAAACGTAACTGTCTGCACAAAAATTAACCAGTTCATACAAACGATAAGTAAATAAATAAGTTCACAAATAAATATATAAATATATTAACTAATAAATTAACATGTAAAAAATAAATGCTAGGTATATGAATAAATCAGTCTTTAATTGAACATTTATATAAATAAATAAATTAATAAACAGAAATATATAATTAAGTAAATAAATAAATAAATAAATAATAAATAAATTAATTGATTAATAATTAAATATATACAAAATGAAAATAAATAAACAAATAAATAAATAATTACATGAACATAAATCAGTCTTAAATTGAACAGTGAATAAGAGCTTAAGTAAAAAGATAAAACCACGATAGTAAATACACTAATTAAGTAACATACACACTCATAAATAATAATTTAACAGATAAATAAATAAGTACTATAACAAAAATTTATAAATAAATAAATAATTGTGTGTAGGTTTATATATTTAAGAAGCCAAAGATTCGATATCCAGACACTGGCGGAAGATATACAAGAAACATTGTAGCATTCATATAATTTAGAAATCCTATTGGAAATATTAGCTAAATTGTGAAATTTGATTATTTAATAACACAAAGAAAGATTAAGCATCATTTTAAGAGTTGTATTTAGCGATATTTGAAATCTACGTATGGAGGTTATTGATTATTGCAAAATAAAAAAAAGCTTATTTTCTTCACTCAACTTCGATTTTTGGTTTATAGAAAGATATAGCATTTAAATTGTTACATTTATCATATTGAAGGTTTCCTGTACATGTAGACCAAATGTAAATTTTGTGTTCAGAGTTATCCCTAAGTATTAATAAAAATTATTGAGCATGGTGAGAAGCAGGCTTTTCTTTTCCGAGTGAAAAAGATGGCCTGGGCCCTGGAAGCATCCTTTTTTATTTTCCAATCGTCAAAATAGTTTTGGGTTATATTTAGTGCAGATTGCTAATTATTTTCTTTTCAAGAAGCAATTGAATCTGTGGAAAATATGCACGTCAGCGAAAATAGCTGTTTCACAGTTTTGTTGTCTGGGAAAGTCATGAGTGAAAACAGTGTAAAGTATCGGACCCAAAACTGAAATTTGGGGAACACCTGCGATACAAGTAAATTTATCAGAAATAAATTTGTTAACAGCAACAAAAACAATACATTTTTTCGAGGAAAAAAATGACTTGACAATTTTAATAAGATACATGGAACAATTTAAAACAAACATCTTATGTAAAAAGTCAATCATGCCAAACGGAATGAAATGCTTTTTCTACGTCAAGCAATACCATACTTGTGTTCTTCGCAGTACGAAATTTTTACTTAATATGGTTGGTAATACGATGTTCTTGATGAACAGTACTATGATGATATGGTCAAAGATTAAAAATATAAAGATGGGAAACAATGGCTGATAACGGCATTCGCCTACGAACTCGAACTGTCATTAGACTGATTAAGTTGCAAAAATGTGCGCTAGAAACTCACACCAGTACAACTTAATCAGTCTACCACAGTTTTCCCCTGTGGACAATTTGAAGTCTTTCATTTTCCTCTCGTTGTTCATGTTCATTTGCGTTCGTTTGTTTGGATTTCGTTATCTCGTTCTGTATTCTCTCGTTTGTACGTACATTCGATTTTCACTCATTTGCAACAATTGTAAGAGTCCGAATTCCCTAATGTTCGCATCATCATAAATTGTTATTGTAGTTGTTACACTCTTCATGTTCGTTGTCGTACTCGTCATCGAACTGAACACGGTAGACATTGGTTAGATTACCGTTCGGATTAAAACGACGCACACGCGTCGTTTGAAAAATTTAAATATTAAATATATAATGTATTTCACTGCGACAACGCAACCGTGGTTGTTCTTTCTTTCTTTTTTTTTTGTGTGACACCCGTTTGTAGCACCGACACAGACACTCGTTTTTATTTAAATAAACTGCGCGTAATGGGGGTTGCAACTATCGTTCTTTTCTTTTTTTTTTATTATTTTATTAATATTTTATTTTGTGACGCATAACACTCGTTCGCGAGGGCCAGACAGATAATATAATATTTTTTATTTTTTCGTTTCCTTTTTATGGGTACGATGCACATAGCACAAATGCAGAACGCGACACGCAACACTCCTTTGCTTGGGTATGATAAGGGATGTTCTATTTTTTTTCGACTTTATTTCGTTTTATAATTATTAATTATTTCGTTTTAATAGGTACTGGGTAATATTATCCTACTTCTGAATTTTAAGACGGCGGAGTCTTATCTTTTTGGATTCAAAATAAACGAACAATCGATTTGAATATTTAATAATTAGGTATATCTTTATTTTTAACAACAGCGGAACACGTCTTTATACTAGCGAGGTAGATGAATGACTGACTCTTCTTTCGTGTTATTCCACGAACACAGAGTGTTTCAGCGAAGGCATACCAAATAAAATTAAGCAAAGATACTTATACATTTAAACAAATTATAACATGGGTACAAATATAATAAAGGGATCCCTATACCTGGTAGCCCGTGTTAGTTTGTGTACAATAATTTTTTTTTTCGCTTACAGTATGTAAGAAATAGCGATTTACTTACATCGTGACCTCCTAGTAGAAAGTGTTACTGAAGATGTTACAAAACACGCTGCAACACACAAAAAAAAAAAAAAAAAAAAAGCGATGGGAAAGTATTATATATTGAAACTTTCACCAATGCGAATTTTTCATGGATTGTTCAGGATTACAAGTAGTTTTGGTGCGGTAAAAGTCCCACACTACTTGATATCGAATATTACCAAGTGTCTTTTGAAGATTTCCTTATTTAAAAAGTAAAAAGCATTATAGATCCCTTTGTATATACGTGACGATGACGTGTTTTTACATATTAATAATAATTCTATTTAGGTATAGTCCTGTAAATAAAGAGGTTTTATCCTACAAAACGTCGGGTAAATCTATGTTTTTGATGTTTTACAGTACAAAAATAGACACTCTTTGCATTATATCCACTATAATTTGTTCTGGTCGGCACATTTAACCGTCACAAACTTATATGTCAACTTGTAGAACACAAAAAAACTTAGAAGTTTGGTATACAACATTTTACTTGTACGATCAATAGTACCTACGGAGCTATGACTCCTCAAAAAGAACAAAAAATTGCGTACTTTTCAAAATATTTTTTTGAATTTTTTAGAGCAACAAGTTCGTAATTGTTGATTTTAGTGCAAAAGTCCTTAAACTCAGTCAGTATAAGAATTTGTTTATCTTCATATTTGTATTCAACTTTTTATTTCCTAAACCTTATAATAATGTATGCATATATAATAGAATGCGGGCTAGTTACCAAACAAAAAAATAAAATAATAAAAATAAAAAAAAGTACCTAAATAAAGTGACTAATTGTCATATAATGGTAAACTAGTACACTTTGTTCTTTTAATGTACTTAAAATGCTTTCAAATGAATAATCTATAAAACAAACGAGACCTACTCCTACTATATATGTACGAACGAAATTATTGAAACTTGTTTTGAAATGTTGACCAAAGAAGTTTAAGCTAAGATCAAGGCTGCAAAATTTTTCTCTGAGGCGACAGTCGAAACTCAAGACTTAGCCACTGTTAAAGAAGTAATAAATTGTTTTCGATTTGTCAGTAAAAACAAAAACGTTCAACGGTACGAGAAGATTTTCTCAAATGTATTCCAACAGCACATGCAACTTTCCTTTAATCATCTCGAGCTCTTCATTTTACCAAACATTACTATATTTATAGTCTAGGTAAAGTTTTGCTAAGTTGAAAACCTTCAAAACGTGTAACTTTATTATTGTTTGCTGCGTAAACACTTCCTGCCGAAACACGGCTATTATTAATATGAAGGTGTCAAGCATAAGTGAGATATAAGAATAGTGAGTCGACAAAAGAATAGTTCGAACCTTTCGGTTCACTTTCGTTTTACTGTATTCAATCTTTTTCTCGACTTTTAAATAATGGCCCTTGCGGAGAAATTTACCAATCACGCAAATTCATTAAATCAGTTAACTTTTATCATAAATACATATTCACATATAGGCGGTGCAAAATCGTATCGTCATCTCCATGTGTTGCCCGCTGGATAGCCGAAAGGTGAACTAACGACGAACGTAGGATTTCCTCAGAAACTAGGAGAAAACATCACTCTGAATGAACCAGCTTTACATCAAATCCAAGAGCGTCTGACACAAATTGTGAGACGGTTGAATATAAAACTGTGAATTGAATTAACTTACTTATTTATTACAAAAAGGGAAGTAAAATATACATTTTTGGCAGTGAACCAATCAAACAGATAAAACAGATAAAAATTATATAAGCTTAGAGTTAAAGTTGTAAAGAATTATTATATTCTAAATCACTTGCAAAAGTTGCAAATAACAGAATAAAATAATTGAATTGAAAACTAAAAAAAATACTCCAGGTGGCACTCCAGTGAAACTGTGGTGAATTCACTCTCTGAGGATATAATTCCTACGGAATCTGGGGAAATCCCGTTATTGCGTATAGATTTTTATAGACAGAGTACAAAAGCACCGAAATATCCGTCAAGATCATATTTCCTAAGGGTTAATTGCACTAAAAGCCGATCAACTCCAAATGATGTGAAAATCATTAAAGGAAAAACAACCACAAGATATGGAAAAAAATATTGACACTATGGACACTGTAGATCAAGAGAGCTCTAGAGGAAGCTATGAAAAGTGCAAAGTTGAATCAAAAAACTACTTTGTTGAATGGCAAATCGAAATAAAAGCAAGAAAAAAACGTGTAGTCTTAGTTCAAGATCTACAACAATAGGTTAAAAACGCGAAGAGAAAGAGAAAATTTAGACTCTGCAAAGCAGAAAAATCAGAAAAACTAAAGAGGAACTTCTGATTTAAACCGCAGGTAAAAGAAAGAATCGAATCTTAGAAAAGAAAAGCGGAGGGTAGCCTTGAGACTGCAACCAGAATCTTATTCTGGCAACAGAAAAACAGCGCAAGCTCTAATTATGATATCAGCATTCGAAATTTTGGGAGATCTAAAGAAAATAAATTGGAAAGTAACCTAAAAAGCGTGTAAATACACATTGTACAAGAAAGACAATTGGAAATTCACAATGTCGAAGACCCGACGATTATAGATTTGTCACTGAATAAGTAAGCAAACTTGAAATTCAGTTGTAATTTTTGTATACCAAGCAAGCTCTCAAGGGGTTATGAATACCCTTATAATGATAAAACACAGTGCAAGCGGTTAGAGAAATGGAGGAGTAGATGTGTAGGAGGGTTTGGTTTGATATCCCGCTTTTTCTAATCGCGTTTTTTTAAATCCGGTTTTTTTTTTAAATAAAACAACTAGTTTTGATTGCAAAAGCGGGACATTGAGAAACGCGGAGAGAATAAGAAAATTAAAATAAATTAAATAGTGAGTAGTTTTTTTTTATTTTTAATGCATATTTTTGTAGATAAGGTTTAGTGTAACAAATAATATAAATGTCAGAATCAAGTAAAAAGTATTTTAGCAGATATTCTTGAAAACGCTTAACAAATATTATAAACATCAAAATAAAACATTAAGCATAACTTAGAAGGTATTCTGAAAAAAAACGAAGAAACAATTAAAATCGAAACTATAAACAAAATAATACTTTTTTTCACAAAATCAATTCAACTGTATACTATAGGCTATACGACGTAAAAAACCTGTTTCACACATTTTCCTTCTTTTTGTTTATAATGTCTACTATTAAAGTACTTAATCCGCTTTAATCTAATTTAAATTTTCTTCATTAAAACAATATGGTCGACAACGAAAACAAAAACGGTGATGGAACCACAGCCAATACATTTCCGATCGGTTGTGTAAGTGGTGGAGCCAGTTTCAGTAGTGGAACCTCACCTAGAGCCTCCGATAACAAAAGCAATAATTCAGGTCAAGTATCAGCTAACGAGAACGGATAATGCGTGTATCGGTAAAAATGTCTCCTTTTTTTTACTGAAATGCCTGAAATCTATTTAGCAAGCATTGAAGCACAGTTCGCCACATGTCGAATAACACCTGACTTTTCACAATTCAATGCCGTTGTGGGTTCAATGGATGGAAAAGTTTTGTCGCAAGTCAGAGATGCTGTATTACAGCCACCTTCGACTGGCAAATATGAAAATTTAAAAAAAGCTCTAATCGATTGTTTTTCAGATTCAAAACATAAAAAGATGAGAAAACAGATGTGGACTTGGGTGATAAAAAGCCATCTGAACTTTTCAACGAGTTAAAAGGCCTGGCTGGAAATTCAGTTGGAGAAGAATTTCTTAAAAACATCTGGCTACATGGTGTACCACCAGAAGTTCAAGCGATTCTGGCAGCTTTTAAAAGCGAAGATGTAAAGAAACTCGTGCAAGTAGCCGATACAATTCTTGAAACGACATCAAATGCTCGTAATGTTTCTAGAATTGACCACCGCTATTCATCTTCTTTACATGAGGATGATCTGAACAATATAATCGAAGCACTTCGCAGACGCATTGAAAGGTACGAACATACATTCCGCCAACGCAATCGAACACCTACACGACATCGAAGCTCAACACCACCTCAAATACCACCCCATCAGAAAAAACGTCACGACATATGCTGGTACCATTATAGATACAAAGATAACGCTATACATTGCAAGCAACCATGCAGTTATCCAAATTCAAACGGTTCAAAAAACTAATATGCTCGTCACCACAAGTGGTGACAAAAGTTGTCAAACATATTTACCGTTTATATGTTTCGGATAAGACAACACATACAAAATATTTAGTCGACACTGGTGCCGATGTCTCTGTGCTACCTCCTACGCTACGTCAAAAGTCACAAAACTCCGATATTTCTCTTTATGCTGCTAACGGATCAAAAATTAAAACATATGGAAGCCAACTCTGTCAAATAAATCTTGGTTTACGTAGAAATTTTATTTGGACGTTCTTGATTGCGGATGTAGCTACACCAATCATTGGAGCAGACTTCCTACAACAATACGATCTTCTTGTTGATGTCAAACGGAATCGACCCATCGATGAAAACACCAAAATGTCAGCAACTGGAAAACTAAGCTCAGGTAAATGTGAAATTAAAGTTTTTGATGTAAGAAGCTCGTTTGCAAATTTGCTTGAGAAGTTCAGAGACCTACCACTGGTATACAAAGGAAATCCCATACCGAACACTGTATCGTCGCATCGGGTTCAGCTGTTTTTGCTAAACCTAGACAATTGTCTCCATTGAAACGTACACGGACAACAAAACGAAGTGGCAGATTTCCTATCGAGAATAAACACCATGTATACTTCGCAACCAATTAATTTTGATGTGATTGCCAAAAAACAGATTGATGATTTGGAACTAAAATCTTTTCTGGAAGAAGGTAATTCTACTTTGTTGCGACTTAAACTTTTGTCCTTTCCAGAAACAAAACTAAAGCTCTTTTGTGACACGTCAACATTCAAGATCCGACCATTCGTCCCGGAGACAAGCAGACAATCAATTCTCAGACATCTTCACAGTTTATCTCACCCTGGCATTAGAGCTACGCCCAAACTAGTCCCAGAGCGGTTCGTTTGGCCAAAAATGAGAGCAGACTGCACAAAATTCGCGAATAGCTGCATACAATGTCAAAAATCAAAAATTACTCGACACAATATGGCAGCTATAGTTCCGTACTGTTTGACATCACAGCGCTTCACACATATCAACATGGACATCGTTGGACCCTTAAAAACAACACATGGTTACAGGTGATACAACATCACATGGTTACAGATGATAGTCTCACGATTATCGACCGATATACTCGATGGCCAGAGGCATATCCTATGGAAGATATCAGGGCTGAAACGGTTGCTCAACATCTGCTTCATAGATGGATTGCTCGTTATGGCGTTCCACTTCAAATAACAACGGACTTAGGACGTCAGTTCGAATCAATGCTGTTCGCGGAACTCAGCAACACCTTGGGTATTAAACACTGCAGAACGACAGCCTATCATCCACAATGCAACGGGATTATCGAGAGATGGCATCGTTCCCTGAAGGCTGCTATCATGTGCCATGAGACAACGGATTGGTTTCAAGTATTACCACTCGTTTTGCCAGGATTGAGATCATCTTTTAAAAAAGATATAGACGAAACCCCAGCAGAGCTTCTCTACGGCGAGACACTTCGTTTACCTGGTGAATATTTTGCTGATTCACTGAAGAACTTCTCAGCTTCAGAGGATTTTGTAAAAGACTTACGAAAAAACATGTCCATCTTACGACAAAACAACACGAGTCATCATGGTACTACAAATTTTTTTCTTGCAAAAGTCCCTAGAAAAATGCACTCATGTTTTCATAAGAAACGATAGAGAAGTTCTTATCACTGCAACCACCGTATGAGGGACCATATGGTGTTTTAAAAAAATATCCGAAATATTTTTCTATTAAAATAAAAAACAATATAAAAAATGTTTCTATCGATAGGTTAAAAGCAGCTTTCACCAATGCAGACGAAACCAATGAGCCTGAAACTAGGGATAAACCCAAAGCTACTACAAAGCCATCAGTAATCAAGAAGCTAAGACAACAGCATCAGTCAGTTGGATCCTCAATTCAAGCCACAGCCACAACAACTCGATCAGGTCGAAGATTATTATTTCAGCCAAGTTTCGTTAGTATATAAAATCCTTACTAGCGGGGGAGTACTGTGGGGACTCAACTGAGTCCACCGATCGCCGATGTAATTTAGCTAATTTAAAACTAATGTAAAAATTCCTCTATAACCTGTAGCTCAAAAAGCCTTTTGTTCATACTGTACATATATTACATAATTTAATTCACTATATACAAATCTTACATTTGGCCGAAATGAAACAAACATCCTCTTAAATCTGTGAGGGAAAAAAAACACTTTTGCCGCCGAAACCATTGCCTTTTCAAAATCAGTAATAATTCTTTCGGGTTGTAATTTAATTTTCAAATCATTAGCAACTCGAAAGAAAAATAGCTCATAGTCTTTTTTGACATAAAACAGAAAATAAGAGGGACAACACTGTTCTCAATCTGACCGTGGATTGTAAATAATTAACGCATAACAGAGAAAACGACATAAAATGTACCGTCCATCAACCAACATTTTGCTGTTCGTAATACATTTGTGTCTTAATTCTTTAAAAGACACGAAAAAAATTATTTTTCACGAAGAACACTAAAAACACAAAATCAATCGATCTATGATGCGGCCAGGAAGACCTGTATTTTTTGTATCTACTAATAAATATCTTCCGCTACGATAATGAAATTTTCTTTACCTCCTCCCGCGGATCGCTCCAAGATGCGGGCGGGAAGAGTTGTCTTTTTGGTATCTAGGTACTATTAGATATCTTCCGCTATAATATTAATTTTTTTTTCGCTATAATATTAATATTTTTTTTTTCGATGAGTTAAGCATTCAGCCGCCGCCGCACAGTGGTTCCTTTCTATGGAGCAGGCGGAAAAAAATATATAAAATCTAACTGCATTTTCCAATCTCTGGAATTTAGTGTGTAATACTAAGGAAACTATCAACGTAATACAAACAAAACGGGTACTTATTTCTCAACAATTATGGTACTTACCAATTATACTTTTATTGAAAAGAGTAATTTTTCACATAGTCAAGGCGCTAGTCCGTTTCACGTGAGCCGTTATATGCCCCCTTAGTTTTATATTGGGGCCTTGTCACACACCCATATGGGTAAAAGAATAAATAGTCACATGGTCCAAATCATGGCCCTTTGGCTGCCATTTTGAAAGATGGCGCCCAAATCTCTCTACGTTTAAAGATATATCCGTACCTAGTGAACCGATTCTCATTTTTGAAGACTCCTTTTATCTATTTTTGAATGTGAAACATATTTTATTAAGACACATTTTTTGCTAAATCAAATAATTCGTAAGATATTTAAGATAAGATTAAAAAAAATTTCTTCGAAGAGTTCTTTTGTACTTGTTTATTTGTATCCTAAATATCTTACAAATTATTTGATTTTGCAAAAAATGTTTCTTGATAAAACTAGTTTGACTTTCAAAAACAGATAAAAGGAGTTTTCAAAAATGAAAATCGGATCGGGTACGGAAATATTTTTAAACCAAAAGTCGATCAATTCGGGCGCCAAACGACCATGATTTTGACCATGCGCCTATTTATTCTTATACCTATGGGCTTGTGACTCAATATAAAATTTAGGGGTATTTAGTGGCTAATTGTTCTAAGCAAATATATTTGCGTACTTATCTTAATTGTTATTTATTATTATTATTATGGTACTTTATTCAATCAATAGTAATTTACAAAGTTTGTTTGACATTTGGTACATTTAAGCATGGCCTAGCCGTCTGCCGAGAAATGACAACAAATTTAACAATGATTATTATAAAATATATCAAAAGAGGCAAAACTAGCTTTGCAAATATTTAAAAAAATTCTGCAAGTATTCAAGTTCTATAATTCAGAGCAGTGTGACAATAAGAAGCCAGTTTATCCTAATTTTCAGCACCATTCAGCACGCTGATAACATCGTTAATCGTCATTAAATCGATTCCATAATGAAATCGCCTAATTTCCTTCAAGATCGGACAGAAACCAATAAAGTGTGCTACATTTTCATTTTCGCCGGTATTGCAAAGACTGCAGAGCAGGGGTAGATCCTCACGATGTGGCATATAATTAAGTTTGAGAAGTTCACCTCTCGCACGGATTACCATCGAAATATGTGAAGTACTGAGGTTAGTGTTCAGATAGTATATTTGATGGTGTTGGATCTGCCAGTAAACTAATCGTGTCCTCGAATTTTCCGCTTGCGTATAGCTTTCAATCTTAATTGCCTTCTCTACATCCTGCACGAATTTTTTTGTAATGTTTCTCCATTCTGTCATATTATGTTCACTCAGATCTAGGTTGAAGTTGAACTTGGTTGCAATATTCTCCCAGTCCTTGAAGAACAGGGTTTTCGTTCTCAGCGCTTTTCTAAAAAGAATTTTGATCAAACGTGTATCATCTTCCTCGTTAAGAACTTTTGTAACATAGTTCATATTGAGTTGCAGTGTAAAAACCAAAAGAGGAGACATGCCGCTTTCGATTTGGAGCATATAATTGGGCATGGTTGAAGGAAGCCTGAGAAGTTTTTTTTAAAAAGAAGCGCAAAAGTTTCTCTCTAGAGTTTCCTCCGCAAACTTGTGCACCATAGCACATTACAGATCGCATAACAGCTTCAAAACCTTTTATTTTGGATGGAATTCCAACCCTAGCGATAGACATCAGATTTCTCCATGCTTTTTTTTGACTCAGCAAGTTTTATTTTGAAATTTTTTTTTCAGTGCAAAGTCATGATTTATTGTAGTTCCAGGATATTTGTACGATTTGACTACTTCCAGATCTTCTCCGCCATATTTCCATTTTTTATGCCTAGCTAAAGGGCGTGATATTTTTCTGAATACCAAAACTTTCGACTTTTTTGTGTTGATTTGTAGAGAATTGTACTTGCAATAATTTTCTAACTTATTTATCATTAGCTGTAAAGAGCAAGCTGATTCTGCTAGAATAACTAGATCGTCTGCGAAAAGCAATGTTTCTGTTAATAGTGTCGAATGCCGCACGAAAGTCAATAAAAAATGCATATAATTTTTTCCCTCGGTTTAAGTAGCTTTGTGCGATACTTGATATATTGAAGATTTAATCAACAGTGGAAAAGCCTTCTCTAAATCCTGCATGAAATTGGCTAAGCTTTATGTTTTCTTTGACCCATTTTGTTAATCTTGTATTTAGCAATCCAGTGAACATTTTTGCTATTGTATTCAAAAATGAGATCCCTCTATAGTTCGCTGCGTTATTGGGATCACTTTTTTTAAATATTGGAAATATTATGGACTTTTGAAACTCTTCAGGTACGCACGACTCTTTGTAAATGAAATTAAGGGAGTTAAGAACTTTTTCGAGAAAGACACTCGTCGCATTTTGGGAAAACTCGTAGTGTATCCGATCTTCCCCTGGTGCTTTGTTTTGTTTAGCTTTTCTTAAGACTTCGTACAGTTCCTCCATGTTAAAAGGTGTGTCCAAAATATCTTCATATATTTGTGGTATTGCGTTTAGAAATGTAATTTGTGGTACTTTAAGCATTGTGCTGAAATGACTTTTAAGCGTGTTTATATCAACAAGAGTGCCTACTTTGTGAGTGTTTCCATTCAGATTTTTCGCAATTGCCCAAAACTCTTTACTATTGGAAATGTCAGCTATTTCTGTCGCAATTCCGTTGAAATAAAGGGTTTTCTTATACTCACAAATCGCTTTGTACCGACAGTTTGCTTCTAAGTAGATTTGCTTCGTTGTATCTGTGTTTAATTTCCTAAAGAGATTCTAGCCTTTGCACTTTCTTCATCATACCAAGGTTGCTTTTTAACTAGCTTGCTTTTGTTAGTTTTTGCTTGAGCTATAAATTAAATTATACTGGTCATAAAACTTGGGTTTAAAAAGGCGTTGTTCCAGTCCAATTCTAGTTTATGCCACATGCCACATTCCATTTATAATTACATAGTCGATTACGGGGCGCCCATTTCCCTTTAAAAATGTGAATTCACCATTACTGTCACTCGTTGTTCTACCGTTTAATAAGCATAGGTTAAAGGAATCACATGCTTCGATTAGTTGTTTCTCTTAAGCATCTATAACTTCATCCTTAGACTTAGTTATATAGTTCGAAAAACACTCTAATTCACCTTTCATGATAGGGGCTACATGCTCCCTTCCAACTCTCGTATTAAAATCACCAATGAGAAGCGTATTTTTGCACCCTGCATTGAAAATAAAATCGGTAAATTCGTTGAATTCTGTTTGCCAGTTGTTACAGTTTATGTAGATTGGACAAATCACCATTGGTGTTCCCTCAATGTCTAATTTACAAATATATCTATTTTCTCTCCTTATAAATTGGCAATTTGTTTTCGACGAAAACTGTTTATTTATCCCAAACACCATTCCCCCACTAGCTCTTCCAGATGTATGCCTTCGGTTTGCAGAAATTAGTTCAAACTCATTAAATGTGTTTTCGAAATTTTCACAATTTTCCTCCAAAAAAGTTTCGTACAAAAAAAATATTTCATGTTTTTTAACATAATCAAAAAAATCTAAATAACTACTTTTATTTCTTAATCCGGCTACATTATATGATAAGATACTAAAATTTATTTTTTTATTTAATTTTGCTACTTTACTACTATGGCAGACGGCAATACTATTAGAAGTAAATTTTTGGTTGGGTTTGCATCCCTGATACATGATCCCGACCACTCGAATTTTCGCGTGAGGATGCAGATGTCACTGCTATCGCTAAAGGGCTTCTTCCATTATTTGTCAGTTTTGTGTTCGACGTTTTTGACACTGACACTTCCAGCTGTTTTAGAATTTCTTCTCCATTTTTACAACAAAGTTTTTCATATTCATCATAAAAAAATATTTTATCCTCCACTTGGATATGCTCCCCTTTAAGATAAATTCTTAAATTTTAGTTCCTTACTAGTATGTCCTTCTTCAGGTTAAATATTCTTCTCCTACGATCGCGAGTTGCTTTTGGGAAATCTCTGTGGATTGAGATGCCGGTGTTTCTCAGTTTGCCAACTTTAGTTAATATTGTTTTTACATATTCAGTGCTGTTTACTTGGACTAGTATGGTTGAAACTTTCTCATTAACGGATTTCAAACTCCTCACATCTTTAAATATTTCGTTTACATTTTCGTTGGTTTGTAATAAATCCGCACAAACTTCCTTCGCACGCGCAATCGGGTCGGCATTATTTGTGTTTTTTGGCTTGATAATAATGTTATTTTCACATGCCTTTTTTGCAATAAACTGCACCTCTCTTTCCCACGTACCACATCTAAGTTGTGTTCTATAAAGGGCTTCTTGGGTCTGTTGCCATTCAACCTGCGTAAGCATTAATTGGTTTTGCAGTACATCTATTTGCTCCTTTTGTTCTTTAATGTTGGTGTGAACTTCCACAAGATCGGCCTTAGTTGCTAAATTAGATGTTTTTCGGTCGAACAACTGTTCCAGTTCTTCGACTGACATTTCTCCTACGCCCATTGTGCAAAGGTTTTTTTGACTCGGTTGATTTGTTTCGGGTGAGGTTTTATCTACCTTTCGCTTTAGCATATATGTAGATAAGTGTGTATGCGTTTGTTTATATGTGCTAATTAATAAACTTTCTTTGTTTGCAAGAGCAAATTTTTGACTCGGTTTTTCTTATTATCTATGACTTACTCGAATGAGTTTTTGTATTTTTTAGATAAAAGAAACGTTCTTGCTTACTTTGAAAGATAATGTTATTGCTGCACTTTTTTAAAAAATTTGCAATTAATTCATAAAATCAGAGAATTAAATCACAACCTTCTTGACAGTTTGGAACAAGGGTTGCCAATCCTACTTATCTTAAGAACTTTCAGTTAATCTACTAAATTGCCTTATACCTCTGTCTAAAATGCGGTGAAACATTTTCTTTAACTTCTGAAACAATTTGTGAAATTTGATCATGTTGTAAATTACGGTACCTTTCTTGCAAAAAAAAAATCCAAAAAAATCAACACTTATTTCTGTTGAAAAAAAACACACAGCACTTTATATGACAAACTTAGTCATTTTACCACTTCTTAAATTTATTACACTCTTAACGAAAGCTAAAACGCAACTGCAACGAAAGCTTTATATATATATAATTATGTGTTATATATGTATGAATTATTATTGTGAATTATATAATGAATTTCTTATTATGCAATTGTGAACTAGTCTTAATATACACTAGCCGTCATATTTGACATAGAAATAAAGAGCATTCTTTAGACGTCAATCATATAGTGTGGTTCTTCTTTTCACGTCCCGTTTTCCTTTTTCCTGCTCAGACTCCAACACGAGGGAGAGTCAATATCGAACTATTTAGCTGAGTTGAAAAAACTAAGTGCATACTGTAATTTCACCTGTGAGTCATGCAAAAAATCCACACTTAAAACTCATATACGCTCGCAATTCATTCGAGGACTAAGGGACTCCGACATTAAGAAAAAACTTCTGCGGGAAAGTGACATGACTTTGGATAAAACTGTTGAATACGCGATTTCTATGGAGGCGTCAAAAACCGAGAGCCGCAACATGCAAAATATACACCAAGTCCAGGCCAAGGGGTTTCCAGTACAAAAAGCTAAACATGGTAATAGAATGGGTGTATATAAAAACCATGATCGATCTATGCAAAAAGATAAAAAAATCAATTGCTACAGATGTGGGAAAAATAATCATCTAGCAAACAAATGTCGTGCGACAAATTTATATTGTAAAAAGTGTCGAGGTAGTGGCCATGTGACCTCAGTGTGTATGAAGTCGCAATATATGCATAAAGATACTAATACGCTTCAAGTTTTTCAAGAATCTGATGAGGAAACTGAGATGCAACATAGCTTACAAGCGGATGACGAGCCTTTCGAATTAAACGTCCTTAATTTCGCTTCAAGTAAAAGACGGACATCGAAAGTCGAATCACGTGGTGGTAAGTACTTCATAACCTTACAAATCAATAACAAAAAGCTCACCAGGCGCAGCCATATCTGTTATGAATTACGATACTTTTGTTTCTCATTGGCCAAATGCAAAAATTACACCTACAAAAATTATGCTGAAAACCTACAACAATACGACATTTCCAGCTTATGGAAAATCGCATGTGGAAGTTGTGTACAATGGATGAAAAGTTATGTGCCATCTTTACATTGCAAAAGAACCATTTGATACGCTTTTGGGAAGAGAATGGGTAAAGGCACTACAAATATTACAAATAAATGCAGTTAATATTTTTACAGAGGCAGACATCCTTCATCTGAGGAAACAAATATTTGAGAACCATAAAGATGTGTTCGAACAGAAAATAGGAACGATTCCCAATATAAAAGGTATTCTCAAATTACGAGAGGGAGCATCTCCTATATTTATAAAACCACGACAGGTTCCGTACGCTATTCGACCTCTTATAGAAGATGAAATTATTCGTCTAGGGAAGGATGGTATTCTTGAAAAAGTTGAACATTCGGATTGGGGAACACCTATTGTGCCTGAAATCAAATCAGACAAATCAATACGTCTTTGTGCAGATTTTGAGGTAACGTTAAATAAACTGATTGTGAACGATAAATATCCGATTCCAAAAATCGACGAATTGTACCAAAAACTTAAGTACGGCGAATACTACTGCACTTTCGATATTTATAAAGCCTACTTACACCTTAGCATGTCAGAGGAGAGCGCATTGTTACATACAGTGAGTACAACAAAAGGTCTCTACAAAGTAAACAAGCTCATGTTTGGAGTTAAGATTGCACCCAATATATGGCAACGTTTTATGGATGAACATATCATCAACGATCTTGAGGGAACAGCTTGTTTCTTCGATGATATAATCGTTATGGGACGAAATATGGAGGAGACCCTCCAAAGATGCAATCTCATTTTGGACAAACTGCGAAAATTTAACCTTCATTTGAATAAATCCAAATGCAAAATGTTTGAAAGAAGCGTGATCTACTTGGGACACAAAATTGACAAGAACGGCTTACACAAAACGCAAGCCAAAATATACGCTATATCCTAGGTAAAACCACCGACAGAAGTAACCCAGCTACGCCAATTTCTGGGTATGGTTAATTATTACCATAAGTTCATACCGGACTTGTCAACAAAATCTACGTAAGGACCAACAATTTGTATGGTCATCTGATTGCCAACATTCGTTCGACATTCTCAAAAAGGAGATAATGAGTGAGAAGATACTCGCTCCATTTGACGAAAATCTTCCACTTATCCTCGCAACAGATGCAACAACAGTTGGACTTTCAGCTATAATTTCCCATATAACCGAACAAGGTGAGAGACCAATCGCTTTCGCATCAAGAAGTCTATCGAAAGCCGAAACCAATTACAGTCAATTGGACAAAGAAGCCACAGCAATCTTCTGGGGATTGCATAAGTTCTTTGACTACTGCTACGTGAGGGAATTCACGCTCATTACAGACAATAAACCACTGACTTCGATATTCAGCCCAGAGAAAAGTTTACCCCTACTTACAGCTCAGCGTTTACTACATTACGCCCTGTTTCTCAGTGGATTCAATTACAAAATTAAATACAAAAATACGAAGGAACACACTAACGCTGATTTTCTTTCCAGGCATCCTTTAGAGAAGAACTGTATAGAGGAACAAACCAAGGAAATCTATCAGCTTTGGGAAGATATTTTACCCATAACTAAAAATGAAATTTTGAAGGAAATGAAAAGAGATAAAGAGCTATCTTTATTGTTCATTCAACTACAAACTGGGGGTTCTCTTAAGAATTCGCCATACAGTGCTATGGAAAGTGAACTTATGTTGCAAGACGGATGCATTTACAGGGGCATACGTATTCTTATACCCTCAACACTTCGTTTGGAAGTCTTAAAGGAACTACACACTGCACATATTCGTATTACAAAAATGAAGGCGATGGGAAGAAGTTATTGCTATTGGCCCGGTATAGATCGCGATATTGAATAAATTGTAAAAAGCTGTCGTGATTGTGCAAAGGTACTTACAGAGCCAAACAAAGTTCCAATTCATCCATTGGAGGTTCCTGCTAAACCTTGGCAGCGCCTGCACATCGACTTTGCTGGAACAACAGTCTGTTACATGATTCTAGACTAGTAATAGGCAAACTTAACATATATAGCAATAATGAATCGTTTGAGGCTATTTTTACCTCTGAAAATTCAACAGCCTCTATTATATTGTTATAGGGCATGTTTTCTTTATTTAACATTTCTTCAATTAATTTTATTTCAGAATTGGATAAGATATATGTATTTACTACTCCAGTTTTGGCCCATTGCATGGCATACTCTGTATTGACAATTTCCGCTCTTAACATGTCTAATTTAAATTTTAAATTTAGTATAAGGTCATTTGTTATTTCTGCTTAGAGCTTTTAATAATTTCATTAGTAACATTACTTAACTCATTTATTTTGCCTAAAAACAAATTATTGACAATTCTTTGTTGGTTGTTGTTCGTAAGGACATTATTAATTTTTTCCTCTATTATTTGAAAATCGTGCCTATCGGGTGTTCCTGCGATCCATTTCCATGCCGACCCAAGAAGGTCTATGGATCACTTTTTTCTAAATTTTGGGACAAGACGATTGAGATGAATTTGAATTTGCTGGATTTCGTGGGATAGAAATGGGAACATAGGATGTGGTATATTACTGAAATGTTGTATGTTTTGCTCGATTTCCTTCCAACTTTTTTGGTATAGGTCAATGTCTATGACATGTATCAGTTTGTATGTTCCAATTCGTACCTTAGCAGTGCCAGAATTAATTGTAATAAGTTGGGCGTTTGAATAATCCAGCATCCTGACGTCCGCGATGCCAGGTGTAATGCAGAGCCTAAAAAGATTTAATTTTTTATTAAGGACTTGTGGACTACTCTACCGGATGTTGTAAGAATAGTCGTAGACCTGTTTTGTGATACTATTTCTTTTTTAAATTTTGGGGATAGTTTATTGCCTATCCTTTTATTGGTTTTTACATAAATTACATCTCCCACAGAATAGTTTTTAGGGGGGCTCTATTTTTATCGTGATAGTTTAAATCTGCGAACTGTTTAATTTTGATTCGTTCGGCGTTTTCCTGTCTTTCCATTTCAAGTTGTTCTGGATTGTTAAGTGTTTCTTTGCCAAAGAAAACATCTATTGGTTTTTCCCTGTTGTGGAGTGTATGGACCTATTGTATTCATAAATTGTCATGTCTAGCCGCTCTGCAAATGTGTTGTGGAGTTTTTTATGTTTGATGCAACGCATCGTTTCAGAGAGCGTGGAATAAAACCTTTCCCGTTGCTGAACTAGTGTAGGGAGGAACTTTGAGTACTTTAATTTTGAACAGATTTTCTAACATGAAAGACACGGAGATTGCACTCAAAGACTTTTCATTGTCTAAAACAATTATTTCAGGGACACCAAAGGAAAATACAATTTCTCTTAGTGGTTGTTTCACGTCTTCGGTTGCTCTGGATTTTAAAATTCTTTTTAATGCGTACTTTGAAAATTTGTCAATAGCTGTTAAAATTACCTTTCCATCAGTAAAATAAATGTCTATGTGCACAATTTGACCGGGGAATTTAGGTATGGGAGTTGGTTGAATTTCAGGTTTGTTGGGATGACGATGGTATTTGTTCTCTAAGCAGATAGTGCATGTTTTGGTAACTCTTATAACTTTTCCAATCATGCCTGGAAAATAATATTTTTTCAAAATTTTGGATTTTTTCCTCTCTTGAGTCTCTATGAGCGCGTTGGTGTGTATCAATTATGATGTTTTCTTGGTCTGACTCGTCTGTAACATCTTGAACTTGTAATTGAGTGAATCTAATTTTAAAGTTACTGAAATGGGAGGCAAATACAATTTGTACCATACCCATTATATAGTCCGCCGTTTTTATGGCGTTTATCACTGAAGGATTCAGGACCTTTTTAAGAATCTGTTTAAGATTCTCTTGGTAGAATTTGGGCTCTACTATTGTGTGTCTATGAAAGGTGGGGAAAATTACTTGGAAGGTTGTAGAAGAAGTGTCGCCTATTTGTAGGATAATTTGGTTCTTAAACACGTTTATTGGAACCTCTACGCTTGGTATAAGGTTTTGCGATGAACTATCATCGCTGTATCTGTAAGAGAGTTAACAAGCGAATTTATTTGTGGAGGGCGTGACAGTGCGTCTGCCACAATGTTCGTTCTGCCTGGTTTGTAATGCAATTCGTAACTATATTCTTCAAGAATTGCCTTCCACCGCTTCATCTTACTATTATTATTTTTGTTGCTGACAGCGTGCGTAAGGGGCTGATGGTCGGTGTAAATTTTGACATGCGCAGTTCCGTAAAGGTAGTTACGCAGCGAATTCAAAGCCCATATAATTACTAACATCTCCTTTTCATTGGCTGCATAACCTTCTTCGGTAGAGCCAAGTGTTCGAGATATGAATGTTATTGGCCTGTCTTCCTGAGACAGGACCGCACCAAATGCAAAATTGGAAGCGTCCGTAGTCAATTCAAAAGGTTTGCTAAAATTTGGATATGACAGCACAAGGTCTTCAGAAATAAAGGACATTTTTTATTTTTTCAAAAGCATCAATAGCCGTGGGTACGAAAAAAATTTGTTTTTTAGCGGATATTGCCTTGGACATGAGTCCTTCCTCACCTCTTAAAAGGGCAGTTAGGGGCTTCGCAAGCTTGGCACAATTCTTGACAAAGTGGCGATAGTAGCCTGACAGCCCAAGATATGAGCGTAAGTCCTTTAGGGTTTGTGGTACTGGAAATTTTTGTATTGCTATAACCTTTGCAGGGTTAGTCTTTATACCATCGGGTGAGACAATAAATCCCAGAAATTCTACTTCCTTTTTATAAAAATGACATTTATCCAACTGCACTTTCATATCGGCATCATAGAGCGTTTTAAAAATGTCCGCTATGTGCTGGGCATGGTCACTTTCGGTTTTGCTAAATATAACTATATCGTCGATATACATAGACATAGCAGGTTTTACCTATGTGCTCTCGCAGGATGTCATCGAGTGCCCGTTGAAAGATTGACGGTGCATTTTTTAATCCGAATGGGAGTCTTGTGAATTCGAATTTTCCGTTGTTTATAGAAAAAGCTGTTTTTTCAACGTCAGATTCCTTCAAGGGAATCTGGTGAAAACCACATCTAGAACGCTAAAAAATTTGTTTTTACCTAGTTGTGAAAGGACTTCGTTGATGTTTGGAATGGGATAGCGGTCGGCTATAGTTACGCTGTTTAGCATTCTATAGTCAATTACCATTCGGTATTGCTTTTTCCGAATATTTTCGTAAATGAAAAACGCCATAAGAAACTTCTAAAAATCCGCAATTTTTCAATATTTTTTGTTGACTGCGGGCAAATTATGTCTTGCCATAAACATAACTCTCTGTTCGTCCGCTTTCATATTTTTCACCCATTATTTGATTTACAAGAAAAATATATAAGTCTGTATAATATACACTCAACACTTCATTCAACATTAACGTCAAATTTTATGACAGGATTTTGGACCACGCGAAAAATCAAGATTGAGATGACCGGATCATGGATTGGATTTTGTATTTTTGGTTAAATAAACTGTTGCTTGTGTTTGTACCATAAAATAACTTTTGAAAAAGATGAAAAAGTTTCATTAAAAAAAATAAAGCAATAAGTGTTCCGAAAAATGGTAACCCTATTTGCATTAAAAAACATTTATAAAATAATTAAACTTTCAGCTTTCCAAAGGGCGCTTCATTTTTATGGAGGCAAAAAGGTATCTTAGCAGATAATATTTCAACCGCAATGTGAATTCGGTTCACATAATGTCACATAATGTGAAAAAAATATGATCATATAATAATAAATATAATACCTACCAATTAAGATTTTTATCAATCATATATTTGATGTGTAAAAAAAAAACTCTTTTAAAAATACTCTAATACAATCTTGTTACATATTTCTCAAAAAATATATCTGTCTTTCTCAACAATAATAAAAAATGTTAAAGATAGACAAAGAAACATGTTGCTACTGTTTTCCTTTTCTCACTTCTCTCTTTTGAGAGACTATTAAAGTGAGAAACGCTTTCTCATAGCAAGAACTGGAAAGGTCTTATGAGAATTTTTAAAGAGTAACATAAAACAGATTTTTACTCTTGCTGCTAGATCGAAAGTTTTCTTGTGAGAAATGTATTCTCGCTGAGAGAATAATAACTCTGATATGAGATGAAACTAATTCTTGGCAATTGGGCCATTTAAGACTCAAAAGACTCTGTCAAGATTTTTATAGAATGCTATAAAAATGTTGTTTTATTTAGAATATGAGCTCTTTGGATTAACTCTTTCAAGATTCTTGAAGATTCTTAAGAGAGGAAAATTGTTACTTGGGGGTGTTCCATGGATATGTTTGTTGCCGTGGAAACGAGTTCGACCGTATGAACTTTTTCTCGTACTGTTTTCCTTCTCCAAGTCTTACAAGGCTTCAGGGTTGTTTTAAATATCTTCCAAAGGGTGAAAAATATTGCCAAAAGTGTTAATGCTGACAATACCAACATGAATATAGTTTTTCTCTGATTTGTTCTTTCTAGGTTTTGGATGTATTTTGTGTTATTGGCTTCTATTTCTTTGATCATTTCCAATGAGAGTAACTTCTCGAATCGAGGCTTAACAGCGGATGGTTGTAACAAGGCCGGTAGGGGGTTGTGCTTTGTGACTTCTGATGCTGTGAACGTATATTGTTCGGCTTTGATGGTTGCATTGTGGAAGTGAATGATGTATGTCCCATTCAATAATGGCACTTTGTTTCCGTCTATTTCGATGTTGTCATCAAATTGGTTTAATAAAATGATGCCAGGGGTTAATTCTTCTACTGCGGGAACATGTTGGTTGTTGATTTGAGTGCAGGAAGGAGGTTGGCTTGATAACAAATAACTAATGCATTTATCGTTACTTATGTCTAGGATAACATTTTGGTTACAAATAGATAGCTTATCATAGGTTTTCCATCGATTGGTTAAGCCGTGCATATTTTTCTTGCATTGCAATATTTCTTTGTAGTCTAATTTTATTACACTTGTTTTCTTTTTTCTGGTTTAATAAACAGTCTGTTACATGATTCTAGACTAGTAATAGGCAAACTTAACATATATAGCAATAATGAATCGTTTGAGGCTATTTTTACCTCTGAAAATTCAACAGCCTCTATTATATTGTTATAGGGCATGTTTTCTTTATTTAACATTTCTTCAATTAATTTTATTTCAGAATTGGATAAGATATATGTATTTACTACTCCAGTTTTGGCCCATTGCATGGCATACTCTGTATTGACAATTTCCGCTCTTAACATGTCTAATTTAAATTTTAAATTTAGTATAAGGTCATTTGTTATTTCTGCTTAGAGCTTTTAATAATTTCATTAGTAACATTACTTAACTCATTTATTTTGCCTAAAAACAAATTATTGACAATTCTTTGTTGGTTGTTGTTCGTAAGGACATTATTAATTTTTTCCTCTATTATTTGAAAATCGTGCCTATCGGGTGTTCCTGCGATCCATTTCCATGCCGACCCAAGAAGGTCTATGGATCACTTTTTTCTAAATTTTGGGACAAGACGATTGAGATGAATTTGAATTTGCTGGATTTCGTGGGATAGAAATGGGAACATAGGATGTGGTATATTACTGAAATGTTGTATGTTTTGCTCGATTTCCTTCCAACTTTTTTGGTATAGGTCAATGTCTATGACATGTATCAGTTTGTATGTTCCAATTCGTACCTTAGCAGTGCCAGAATTAATTGTAATAAGTTGGGCGTTTGAATAATCCAGCATCCTGACGTCCGCGATGCCAGGTGTAATGCAGAGCCTAAAAAGATTTAATTTTTTATTAAGGACTTGTGGACTACTCTACCGGATGTTGTAAGAATAGTCGTAGACCTGTTTTGTGATACTATTTCTTTTTTAAATTTTGGGGATAGTTTATTGCCTATCCTTTTATTGGTTTTTACATAAATTACATCTCCCACAGAATAGTTTTTAGGGGGGCTCTATTTTTATCGTGATAGTTTAAATCTGCGAACTGTTTAATTTTGATTCGTTCGGCGTTTTCCTGTCTTTCCATTTCAAGTTGTTCTGGATTGTTAAGTGTTTCTTTGCCAAAGAAAACATCTATTGGTTTTTCCCTGTTGTGGAGTGTATGGACCTATTGTATTCATAAATTGTCATGTCTAGCCGCTCTGCAAATGTGTTGTGGAGTTTTTTATGTTTGATGCAACGCATCGTTTCAGAGAGCGTGGAATAAAACCTTTCCCGTTGCTGAACTAGTGTAGGGAGGAACTTTGAGTACTTTAATTTTGAACAGATTTTCTAACATGAAAGACACGGAGATTGCACTCAAAGACTTTTCATTGTCTAAAACAATTATTTCAGGGACACCAAAGGAAAATACAATTTCTCTTAGTGGTTGTTTCACGTCTTCGGTTGCTCTGGATTTTAAAATTCTTGTTAATGCGTACTTTGAAAATTTGTCAATAGCTGTTAAAATTACCTTTCCATCAGTAAAATAAATGTCTATGTGCACAATTTGACCGGGGAATTTAGGTATGGGAGTTGGTTGAATTTCAGGTTTGTTGGGATGACGATGGTATTTGTTCTCTAAGCAGATAGTGCATGTTTTGGTAACTCTTATAACTTTTCCAATCATGCCTGGAAAATAATATTTTTTCAAAATTTTGGATTTTTTCCTCTCTTGAGTCTCTATGAGCGCGTTGGTGTGTATCAATTATGATGTTTTCTTGGTCTGACTCGTCTGTAACATCTTGAACTTGTAATTGAGTGAATCTAATTTTAAAGTTACTGAAATGGGAGGCAAATACAATTTGTACCATACCCATTATATGCTCCGCCGTTTTTATGGCGTTTATCACTGAAGGATTCAGGACCTTTTTAAGAATCTGTTTAAGATTCTCTTGGTAGAATTTGGGCTCTACTATTGTGTGTCTATGAAAGGTGGGGAAAATTACTTGGAAGGTTGTAGAAGAAGTGTCGCCTATTTGTAGGATAATTTGGTTCTTAAACACGTTTATTGGAACCTCTACGCTTGGTATAAGGTTTTGCGATGAACTATCATCGCTGTATCTGTAAGAGAGTTAACAAGCGAATTTATTTGTGGAGGGCGTGACAGTGCGTCTGCCACAATGTTCGTTCTGCCTGGTTTGTAATGCAATTCGTAACTATATTCTTCAAGAATTGCCTTCCACCGCTTCATCTTACTATTATTATTTTTGTTGCTGACAGCGTGCGTAAGGGGCTGATGGTCGGTGTAAATTTTGACATGCGCAGTTCCGTAAAGGTAGTTACGCAGCGAATTCAAAGCCCATATAATTACTAACATCTCCTTTTCATTGGCTGCATAACCTTCTTCGGTAGAGCCAAGTGTTCGAGATATGAATGTTATTGGCCTGTCTTCCTGAGACAGGACCGCACCAAATGCAAAATTGGAAGCGTCCGTAGTCAATTCAAAAGGTTTGCTAAAATTTGGATATGACAGCACAAGGTCTTCAGAAATAAAGGACATTTTTTATTTTTTCAAAAGCATCAATAGCCGTGGGTACGAAAAAAATTTGTTTTTTAGCGGATATTGCCTTGGACATGAGTCCTTCCTCACCTCTTAAAAGGGCAGTTAGGGGCTTCGCAAGCTTGGCACAATTCTTGACAAAGTGGCGATAGTAGCCTGACAG
Source organism: Baccha elongata (assembly GCA_951217065.1). NCBI lineage: Eukaryota > Metazoa > Arthropoda > Insecta > Diptera > Syrphidae > Baccha > Baccha elongata. The sequence continues at coordinate 380,408 of CATNUY010000144.1, forward strand.
CCCAAGATATGAGCGTAAGTCCTTTAGGGTTTGTGGTACTGGAAATTTTTGTATTGCTATAACCTTTGCAGGGTTAGTCTTTATACCATCGGGTGAGACAATAAATCCCAGAAATTCTACTTCCTTTTTATAAAAATGACATTTATCCAACTGCACTTTCATATCGGCATCATAGAGCGTTTTAAAAATGTCCGCTATGTGCTGGGCATGGTCACTTTCGGTTTTGCTAAATATAACTATATCGTCGATATACATAGACATAGCAGGTTTTACCTATGTGCTCTCGCAGGATGTCATCGAGTGCCCGTTGAAAGATTGACGGTGCATTTTTTAATCCGAATGGGAGTCTTGTGAATTCGAATTTTCCGTTGTTTATAGAAAAAGCTGTTTTTTCAACGTCAGATTCCTTCAAGGGAATCTGGTGAAAACCACATCTAGAACGCTAAAAAATTTGTTTTTACCTAGTTGTGAAAGGACTTCGTTGATGTTTGGAATGGGATAGCGGTCGGCTATAGTTACGCTGTTTAGCATTCTATAGTCAATTACCATTCGGTATTGCTTTTTCCGAATATTTTCGTAAATGAAAAACGCCATAAGAAACTTCTAAAAATCCGCAATTTTTCAATATTTTTTGTTGACTGCGGGCAAATTATGTCTTGCCATAAACATAACTCTCTGTTCGTCCGCTTTCATATTTTTCACCCATTATTTGATTTACAAGAAAAATATATAAGTCTGTATAATATACACTCAACACTTCATTCAACATTAACGTCAAATTTTATGACAGGATTTTGGACCACGCGAAAAATCAAGATTGAGATGACCGGATCATGGATTGGATTTTGGATTTTTGGTTAAATAAACTGTTGCTTGTGTTTGTACCATAAAATAACTTTTGAAAAAGATGAAAAAGTTTCATTAAAAAAAATAAAGCAATAAGTGTTCCGAAAAATGGTAACCCTATTTGCATTAAAAAACATTTATAAAATAATTAAACTTTCAGCTTTCCAAAGGGCGCTTCATTTTTATGGAGGCAAAAAGGTATCTTAGCAGATAATATTTCAACCGCAATGTGAATTCGGTTCACATAATGTGAAAAAAATATGATCATATAATAATAAATATAATACCTACCAATTAAGATTTTTATCAATCATATATTTGATGTGTAAAAAAAAAAACTCTTTTAAAAATACTCTAATACAATCTTGTTACATATTTCTCAAAAAATATATCTGTCTTTCTCAACAATAATAAAAAATGTTAAAGATAGACAAAGAAACATGTTGCTACTGTTTTCTTTTTCTCACTTCTCTCTTTTGAGAGACTATTAAAGTGAGAAACGCTTTCTCATAGCAAGAACTGGAAAGGTCTTATGAGAATTTTTAAAGAGTAACATAAAACAGATTTTTACTCTTGCTGCTAGATCGAAAGTTTTCTTGTGAGAAATGTATTCTCGCTGAGAGAATAATAACTCTGATATGAGATGAAACTAATTCTTGGCAATTGGGCCATTTAAGACTCAAAAGACTCTGTCAAGATTTTTATAGAATGCTATAAAAATGTTGTTTTATTTAGAATATGAGCTCTTTGGATTAACTCTTTCAAGATTCTTGAAGATTCTTAAGAGAGGAAAATTGTTACTTGGGGGTGTTCCATGGATATGTTTGTTGCCGTGGAAACGAGTTCGACCGTATGAACTTTTTCTCGTACTGTTTTCCTTCTCCAAGTCTTACAAGGCTTCAGGGTTGTTTTAAATATCTTCCAAAGGGTGAAAAATATTGCCAAAAGTGTTAATGCTGACAATACCAACATGAATATAGTTTTTCTCTGATTTGTTCTTTCTAGGTTTTGGATGTATTTTGTGTTATTGGCTTCTATTTCTTTGATCATTTCCAATGAGAGTAACTCCTCGAATCGAGGCTTAACAGCGGATGGTTGTAACAAGGCCGGTAGAGGGTTGTGCTTTGTGACTTCTGATGCTGTGAACGTATATTGTTCGGCTTTGATGGTTGCATTGTGGAAGTGAATGATGTATGTCCCATTCAATAATGGCACTTTGTTTCCGTCTATTTCGATGTTGTCATCAAATTGGTTTAATAAAATGATGCCAGGGGTTAATTCTTCTACTGCGGGAACATGTTGGTTGTTGATTTGAGTGCAGGAAGGAGGTTGGCTTGATAACAAATAACTAATGCATTTATCGTTACTTATGTCTAGGATAACATTTTGGTTACAAATAGATAGCTTATCATAGGTTTTCCATCGATTGGTTAAGCCGTGCATATTTTTCTTGCATTGCAATATTTCTTTGTAGTCTAATTTTATTACACTTGTTTTCTTTTTTCTGGTTTAATAAACAGTCTGTTACATGATTCTAGACTAGTAATAGGCAAACTTAACATATATAGCAATAATGAATCGTTTGAGGCTATTTTTACCTCTGAAAATTCAACAGCCTCTATTATATTGTTATAGGGCATGTTTTCTTTATTTAACATTTCTTCAATTAATTTTATTTCAGAATTGGATAAGATATATGTATTTACTACTCCAGTTTTGGCCCATTGCATGGCATACTCTGTATTGACAATTTCCGCTCTTAACATGTCTAATTTAAATTTTAAATTTAGTATAAGGTCATTTGTTATTTCTGCTTAGAGCTTTTAATAATTTCATTAGTAACATTACTTAACTCATTTATTTTGCCTAAAAACAAATTATTGACAATTCTTTGTTGGTTGTTGTTCGTAAGGACATTATTAATTTTTTCCTCTATTATTTGAAAATCGTGCCTATCGGGTGTTCCTGCGATCCATTTCCATGCCGACCCAAGAAGGTCTATGGATCACTTTTTTCTAAATTTTGGGACAAGACGATTGAGATGAATTTGAATTTGCTGGATTTCGTGGGATAGAAATGGGAACATAGGATGTGGTATATTACTGAAATGTTGTATGTTTTGCTCGATTTCCTTCCAACTTTTTTGGTATAGGTCAATGTCTATGACATGTATCAGTTTGTATGTTCCAATTCGTACCTTAGCAGTGCCAGAATTAATTGTAATAAGTTGGGCGTTTGAATAATCCAGCATCCTGACGTCCGCGATGCCAGGTGTAATGCAGAGCCTAAAAAGATTTAATTTTTTATTAAGGACTTGTGGACTACTCTACCGGATGTTGTAAGAATAGTCGTAGACCTGTTTTGTGATACTATTTCTTTTTTAAATTTTGGGGATAGTTTATTGCCTATCCTTTTATTGGTTTTTACATAAATTACATCTCCCACAGAATAGTTTTTAGGGGGGCTCTATTTTTATCGTGATAGTTTAAATCTGCGAACTGTTTAATTTTGATTCGTTCGGCGTTTTCCTGTCTTTCCATTTCAAGTTGTTCTGGATTGTTAAGTGTTTCTTTGCCAAAGAAAACATCTATTGGTTTTTCCCTGTTGTGGAGTGTATGGACCTATTGTATTCATAAATTGTCATGTCTAGCCGCTCTGCAAATGTGTTGTGGAGTTTTTTATGTTTGATGCAACGCATCGTTTCAGAGAGCGTGGAATAAAACCTTTCCCGTTGCTGAACTAGTGTAGGGAGGAACTTTGAGTACTTTAATTTTGAACAGATTTTCTAACATGAAAGACACGGAGATTGCACTCAAAGACTTTTCATTGTCTAAAACAATTATTTCAGGGACACCAAAGGAAAATACAATTTCTCTTAGTGGTTGTTTCACGTCTTCGGTTGCTCTGGATTTTAAAATTCTTTTTAATGCGTACTTTGAAAATTTGTCAATAGCTGTTAAAATTACCTTTCCATCAGTAAAATAAATGTCTATGTGCACAATTTGACCGGGGAATTTAGGTATGGGAGTTGGTTGAATTTCAGGTTTGTTGGGATGACGATGGTATTTGTTCTCTAAGCAGATAGTGCATGTTTTGGTAACTCTTATAACTTTTCCAATCATGCCTGGAAAATAATATTTTTTCAAAATTTTGGATTTTTTCCTCTCTTGAGTCTCTATGAGCGCGTTGGTGTGTATCAATTATGATGTTTTCTTGGTCTGACTCGTCTGTAACATCTTGAACTTGTAATTGAGTGAATCTAATTTTAAAGTTACTGAAATGGGAGGCAAATACAATTTGTACCATACCCATTATATGCTCCGCCGTTTTTATGGCGTTTATCACTGAAGGATTCAGGACCTTTTTAAGAATCTGTTTAAGATTCTCTTGGTAGAATTTGGGCTCTACTATTGTGTGTCTATGAAAGGTGGGGAAAATTACTTGGAAGGTTGTAGAAGAAGTGTCGCCTATTTGTAGGATAATTTGGTTCTTAAACACGTTTATTGGAACCTCTACGCTTGGTATAAGGTTTTGCGATGAACTATCATCGCTGTATCTGTAAGAGAGTTAACAAGCGAATTTATTTGTGGAGGGCGTGACAGTGCGTCTGCCACAATGTTCGTTCTGCCTGGTTTGTAATGCAATTCGTAACTATATTCTTCAAGAATTGCCTTCCACCGCTTCATCTTACTATTATTATTTTTGTTGCTGACAGCGTGCGTAAGGGGCTGATGGTCGGTGTAAATTTTGACATGCGCAGTTCCGTAAAGGTAGTTACGCAGCGAATTCAAAGCCCATATAATTACTAACATCTCCTTTTCATTGGCTGCATAACCTTCTTCGGTAGAGCCAAGTGTTCGAGATATGAATGTTATTGGCCTGTCTTCCTGAGACAGGACCGCACCAAATGCAAAATTGGAAGCGTCCGTAGTCAATTCAAAAGGTTTGCTAAAATTTGGATATGACAGCACAAGGTCTTCAGAAATAAAGGACATTTTTTATTTTTTCAAAAGCATCAATAGCCGTGGGTACGAAAAAAATTTGTTTTTTAGCGGATATTGCCTTGGACATGAGTCCTTCCTCACCTCTTAAAAGGGCAGTTAGGGGCTTCGCAAGCTTGGCACAATTCTTGACAAAGTGGCGATAGTAGCCTGACAGCCCAAGATATGAGCGTAAGTCCTTTAGGGTTTGTGGTACTGGAAATTTTTGTATTGCTATAACCTTTGCAGGGTTAGTCTTTATACCATCGGGTGAGACAATAAATCCCAGAAATTCTACTTCCTTTTTATAAAAATGACATTTATCCAACTGCACTTTCATATCGGCATCATAGAGCGTTTTAAAAATGTCCGCTATGTGCTGGGCATGGTCACTTTCGGTTTTGCTAAATATAACTATATCGTCGATATACATAGACATAGCAGGTTTTACCTATGTGCTCTCGCAGGATGTCATCGAGTGCCCGTTGAAAGATTGACGGTGCATTTTTTAATCCGAATGGGAGTCTTGTGAATTCGAATTTTCCGTTGTTTATAGAAAAAGCTGTTTTTTCAACGTCAGATTCCTTCAAGGGAATCTGGTGAAAACCACATCTAGAACGCTAAAAAATTTGTTTTTACCTAGTTGTGAAAGGACTTCGTTGATGTTTGGAATGGGATAGCGGTCGGCTATAGTTACGCTGTTTAGCATTCTATAGTCAATTACCATTCGGTATTGCTTTTTCCGAATATTTTCGTAAATGAAAAACGCCATAAGAAACTTCTAAAAATCCGCAATTTTTCAATATTTTTTGTTGACTGCGGGCAAATTATGTCTTGCCATAAACATAACTCTCTGTTCGTCCGCTTTCATATTTTTCACCCATTATTTGATTTACAAGAAAAAGTCTGTATAATATACACTCAACACTTCATTCAACATTAACGTCAAATTTTATGACAGGATTTTGGACCACGCGAAAAATCAAGATTGAGATGACCGGATCATGGATTGGATTTTGTATTTTTGGTTAAATAAACTGTTGCTTGTGTTTGTACCATAAAATAACTTTTGAAAAAGATGAAAAAGTTTCATTAAAAAAAATAAAGCAATAAGTGTTCCGAAAAATGGTAACCCTATTTGCATTAAAAAACATTTATAAAATAATTAAACTTTCAGCTTTCCAAAGGGCGCTTCATTTTTATGGAGGCAAAAAGGTATCTTAGCAGATAATATTTCAACCGCAATGTGAATTCGGTTCACATAATGTGAAAAAAATATGATCATATAATAATAAATATAATACCTACCAATTAAGATTTTTATCAATCATATATTTGATGTGTAAAAAAAAAACTCTTTTAAAAATACTCTAATACAATCTTGTTACATATTTCTCAAAAAATATATCTGTCTTTCTCAACAATAATAAAAAATGTTAAAGATAGACAAAGAAACATGTTGCTACTGTTTTCCTTTTCTCACTTCTCTCTTTTGAGAGACTATTAAAGTGAGAAACGCTTTCTCATAGCAAGAACTGGAAAGGTCTTATGAGAATTTTTAAAGAGTAACATAAAACAGATTTTTACTCTTGCTGCTAGATCGAAAGTTTTCTTGTGAGAAATGTATTCTCGCTGAGAGAATAATAACTCTGATATGAGATGAAACTAATTCTTGGCAATTGGGCCATTTAAGACTCAAAAGACTCTGTCAAGATTTTTATAGAATGCTATAAAAATGTTGTTTTATTTAGAATATGAGCTCTTTGGATTAACTCTTTCAAGATTCTTGAAGATTCTTAAGAGAGGAAAATTGTTACTTGGGGGTGTTCCATGGATATGTTTGTTGCCGTGGAAACGAGTTCGACCGTATGAACTTTTTCTCGTACTGTTTTCCTTCTCCAAGTCTTACAAGGCTTCAGGGTTGTTTTAAATATCTTCCAAAGGGTGAAAAATATTGCCAAAAGTGTTAATGCTGACAATACCAACATGAATATAGTTTTTCTCTGATTTGTTCTTTCTAGGTTTTGGATGTATTTTGTGTTATTGGCTTCTATTTCTTTGATCATTTCCAATGAGAGTAACTCCTCGAATCGAGGCTTAACAGCGGATGGTTGTAACAAGGCCGGTAGGGGGTTGTGCTTTGTGACTTCTGATGCTGTGAACGTATATTGTTCGGCTTTGATGGTTGCATTGTGGAAGTGAATGATGTATGTCCCATTCAATAATGGCACTTTGTTTCCGTCTATTTCGATGTTGTCATCAAATTGGTTTAATAAAATGATGCCAGGGGTTAATTCTTCTACTGCGGGAACATGTTGGTTGTTGATTTGAGTGCAGGAAGGAGGTTGGCTTGATAACAAATAACTAATGCATTTATCGTTACTTATGTCTAGGATAACATTTTGGTTACAAATAGATAGCTTATCATAGGTTTTCCATCGATTGGTTAAGCCGTGCATATTTTTCTTGCATTGCAATATTTCTTTGTAGTCTAATTTTATTACACTTGTTTTCTTTTTTCTGGTTTAATAAACAGTCTGTTACATGATTCTAGACTAGTAATAGGCAAACTTAACATATATAGCAATAATGAATCGTTTGAGGCTATTTTTACCTCTGAAAATTCAACAGCCTCTATTATATTGTTATAGGGCATGTTTTCTTTATTTAACATTTCTTCAATTAATTTTATTTCAGAATTGGATAAGATATATGTATTTACTACTCCAGTTTTGGCCCATTGCATGGCATACTCTGTATTGACAATTTCCGCTCTTAACATGTCTAATTTAAATTTTAAATTTAGTATAAGGTCATTTGTTATTTCTGCTTAGAGCTTTTAATAATTTCATTAGTAACATTACTTAACTCATTTATTTTGCCTAAAAACAAATTATTGACAATTCTTTGTTGGTTGTTGTTCGTAAGGACATTATTAATTTTTTCCTCTATTATTTGAAAATCGTGCCTATCGGGTGTTCCTGCGATCCATTTCCATGCCGACCCAAGAAGGTCTATGGATCACTTTTTTCTAAATTTTGGGACAAGACGATTGAGATGAATTTGAATTTGCTGGATTTCGTGGGATAGAAATGGGAACATAGGATGTGGTATATTACTGAAATGTTGTATGTTTTGCTCGATTTCCTTCCAACTTTTTTGGTATAGGTCAATGTCTATGACATGTATCAGTTTGTATGTTCCAATTCGTACCTTAGCAGTGCCAGAATTAATTGTAATAAGTTGGGCGTTTGAATAATCCAGCATCCTGACGTCCGCGATGCCAGGTGTAATGCAGAGCCTAAAAAGATTTAATTTTTTATTAAGGACTTGTGGACTACTCTACCGGATGTTGTAAGAATAGTCGTAGACCTGTTTTGTGATACTATTTCTTTTTTAAATTTTGGGGATAGTTTATTGCCTATCCTTTTATTGGTTTTTACATAAATTACATCTCCCACAGAATAGTTTTTAGGGGGGCTCTATTTTTATCGTGATAGTTTAAATCTGCGAACTGTTTAATTTTGATTCGTTCGGCGTTTTCCTGTCTTTCCATTTCAAGTTGTTCTGGATTGTTAAGTGTTTCTTTGCCAAAGAAAACATCTATTGGTTTTTCCCTGTTGTGGAGTGTATGGACCTATTGTATTCATAAATTGTCATGTCTAGCCGCTCTGCAAATGTGTTGTGGAGTTTTTTATGTTTGATGCAACGCATCGTTTCAGAGAGCGTGGAATAAAACCTTTCCCGTTGCTGAACTAGTGTAGGGAGGAACTTTGAGTACTTTAATTTTGAACAGATTTTCTAACATGAAAGACACGGAGATTGCACTCAAAGACTTTTCATTGTCTAAAACAATTATTTCAGGGACACCAAAGGAAAATACAATTTCTCTTAGTGGTTGTTTCACGTCTTCGGTTGCTCTGGATTTTAAAATTCTTGTTAATGCGTACTTTGAAAATTTGTCAATAGCTGTTAAAATTACCTTTCCATCAGTAAAATAAATGTCTATGTGCACAATTTGACCGGGGAATTTAGGTATGGGAGTTGGTTGAATTTCAGGTTTGTTGGGATGACGATGGTATTTGTTCTCTAAGCAGATAGTGCATGTTTTGGTAACTCTTATAACTTTTCCAATCATGCCTGGAAAATAATATTTTTTCAAAATTTTGGATTTTTTCCTCTCTTGAGTCTCTATGAGCGCGTTGGTGTGTATCAATTATGATGTTTTCTTGGTCTGACTCGTCTGTAACATCTTGAACTTGTAATTGAGTGAATCTAATTTTAAAGTTACTGAAATGGGAGGCAAATACAATTTGTACCATACCCATTATATGCTCCGCCGTTTTTATGGCGTTTATCACTGAAGGATTCAGGACCTTTTTAAGAATCTGTTTAAGATTCTCTTGGTAGAATTTGGGCTCTACTATTGTGTGTCTATGAAAGGTGGGGAAAATTACTTGGAAGGTTGTAGAAGAAGTGTCGCCTATTTGTAGGATAATTTGGTTCTTAAACACGTTTATTGGAACCTCTACGCTTGGTATAAGGTTTTGCGATGAACTATCATCGCTGTATCTGTAAGAGAGTTAACAAGCGAATTTATTTGTGGAGGGCGTGACAGTGCGTCTGCCACAATGTTCGTTCTGCCTGGTTTGTAATGCAATTCGTAACTATATTCTTCAAGAATTGCCTTCCACCGCTTCATCTTACTATTATTATTTTTGTTGCTGACAGCGTGCGTAAGGGGCTGATGGTCGGTGTAAATTTTGACATGTGCAGTTCCGTAAAGGTAGTTACGCAGCGAATTCAAAGCCCATATAATTACTAACATCTCCTTTTCATTGGCTGCATAACCTTCTTCGGTAGAGCCAAGTGTTCGAGATATGAATGTTATTGGCCTGTCTTCCTGAGACAGGACCGCACCAAATGCAAAATTGGAAGCGTCCGTAGTCAATTCAAAAGGTTTGCTAAAATTTGGATATGACAGCACAAGGTCTTCAGAAATAAAGGACATTTTTTATTTTTTCAAAAGCATCAATAGCCGTGGGTACGAAAAAAATTTGTTTTTTAGCGGATATTGCCTTGGACATGAGTCCTTCCTCACCTCTTAAAAGGGCAGTTAGGGGCTTCGCAAGCTTGGCACAATTCTTGACAAAGTGGCGATAGTAGCCTGACAGCCCAAGATATGAGCGTAAGTCCTTTAGGGTTTGTGGTACTGGAAATTTTTGTATTGCTATAACCTTTGCAGGGTTAGTCTTTATACCATCGGGTGAGACAATAAATCCCAGAAATTCTACTTCCTTTTTATAAAAATGACATTTATCCAACTGCACTTTCATATCGGCATCATAGAGCGTTTTAAAAATGTCCGCTATGTGCTGGGCATGGTCACTTTCGGTTTTGCTAAATATAACTATATCGTCGATATACATAGACATAGCAGGTTTTACCTATGTGCTCTCGCAGGATGTCATCGAGTGCCCGTTGAAAGATTGACGGTGCATTTTTTAATCCGAATGGGAGTCTTGTGAATTCGAATTTTCCGTTGTTTATAGAAAAAGCTGTTTTTTCAACGTCAGATTCCTTCAAGGGAATCTGGTGAAAACCACATCTAGAACGCTAAAAAATTTGTTTTTACCTAGTTGTGAAAGGACTTCGTTGATGTTTGGAATGGGATAGCGGTCGGCTATAGTTACGCTGTTTAGCATTCTATAGTCAATTACCATTCGGTATTGCTTTTTCCGAATATTTTCGTAAATGAAAAACGCCATAAGAAACTTCTAAAAATCCGCAATTTTTCAATATTTTTTGTTGACTGCGGGCAAATTATGTCTTGCCATAAACATAACTCTCTGTTCGTCCGCTTTCATATTTTTCACCCATTATTTGATTTACAAGAAAAAGTCTGTATAATATACACTCAACACTTCATTCAACATTAACGTCAAATTTTATGACAGGATTTTGGACCACGCGAAAAATCAAGATTGAGATGACCGGATCATGGATTGGATTTTGGATTTTTGGTTAAATAAACTGTTGCTTGTGTTTGTACCATAAAATAACTTTTGAAAAAGATGAAAAAGTTTCATTAAAAAAAATAAAGCAATAAGTGTTCCGAAAAATGGTAACCCTATTTGCATTAAAAAACATTTATAAAATAATTAAACTTTCAGCTTTCCAAAGGGCGCTTCATTTTTATGGAGGCAAAAAGGTATCTTAGCAGATAATATTTCAACCGCAATGTGAATTCGGTTCACATAATGTGAAAAAAATATGATCATATAATAATAAATATAATACCTACCAATTAAGATTTTTATCAATCATATATTTGATGTGTAAAAAAAAAACTCTTTTAAAAATACTCTAATACAATCTTGTTACATATTTCTCAAAAAATATATCTGTCTTTCTCAACAATAATAAAAAATGTTAAAGATAGACAAAGAAACATGTTGCTACTGTTTTCCTTTTCTCACTTCTCTCTTTTGAGAGACTATTAAAGTGAGAAACGCTTTCTCATAGCAAGAACTGGAAAGGTCTTATGAGAATTTTTAAAGAGTAACATAAAACAGATTTTTACTCTTGCTGCTAGATCGAAAGTTTTCTTGTGAGAAATGTATTCTCGCTGAGAGAATAATAACTCTGATATGAGATGAAACTAATTCTTGGCAATTGGGCCATTTAAGACTCAAAAGACTCTGTCAAGATTTTTATAGAATGCTATAAAAATGTTGTTTTATTTAGAATATGAGCTCTTTGGATTAACTCTTTCAAGATTCTTGAAGATTCTTAAGAGAGGAAAATTGTTACTTGGGGGTGTTCCATGGATATGTTTGTTGCCGTGGAAACGAGTTCGACCGTATGAACTTTTTCTCGTACTGTTTTCCTTCTCCAAGTCTTACAAGGCTTCAGGGTTGTTTTAAATATCTTCCAAAGGGTGAAAAATATTGCCAAAAGTGTTAATGCTGACAATACCAACATGAATATAGTTTTTCTCTGATTTGTTCTTTCTAGGTTTTGGATGTATTTTGTGTTATTGGCTTCTATTTCTTTGATCATTTCCAATGAGAGTAACTCCTCGAATCGAGGCTTAACAGCGGATGGTTGTAACAAGGCCGGTAGGGGGTTGTGCTTTGTGACTTCTGATGCTGTGAACGTATATTGTTCGGCTTTGATGGTTGCATTGTGGAAGTGAATGATGTATGTCCCATTCAATAATGGCACTTTGTTTCCGTCTATTTCGATGTTGTCATCAAATTGGTTTAATAAAATGATGCCAGGGGTTAATTCTTCTACTGCGGGAACATGTTGGTTGTTGATTTGAGTGCAGGAAGGAGGTTGGCTTGATAACAAATAACTAATGCATTTATCGTTACTTATGTCTAGGATAACATTTTGGTTACAAATAGATAGCTTATCATAGGTTTTCCATCGATTGGTTAAGCCGTGCATATTTTTCTTGCATTGCAATATTTCTTTGTAGTCTAATTTTATTACACTTGTTTTCTTTTTTCTGGTTTAATAAACAGTCTGTTACATGATTCTAGACTAGTAATAGGCAAACTTAACATATATAGCAATAATGAATCGTTTGAGGCTATTTTTACCTCTGAAAATTCAACAGCCTCTATTATATTGTTATAGGGCATGTTTTCTTTATTTAACATTTCTTCAATTAATTTTATTTCAGAATTGGATAAGATATATGTATTTACTACTCCAGTTTTGGCCCATTGCATGGCATACTCTGTATTGACAATTTCCGCTCTTAACATGTCTAATTTAAATTTTAAATTTAGTATAAGGTCATTTGTTATTTCTGCTTAGAGCTTTTAATAATTTCATTAGTAACATTACTTAACTCATTTATTTTGCCTAAAAACAAATTATTGACAATTCTTTGTTGGTTGTTGTTCGTAAGGACATTATTAATTTTTTCCTCTATTATTTGAAAATCGTGCCTATCGGGTGTTCCTGCGATCCATTTCCATGCCGACCCAAGAAGGTCTATGGATCACTTTTTTCTAAATTTTGGGACAAGACGATTGAGATGAATTTGAATTTGCTGGATTTCGTGGGATCGAAATGGGAACATAGGATGTGGTATATTACTGAAATGTTGTATGTTTTGCTCGATTTCCTTCCAACTTTTTTGGTATAGGTCAATGTCTATGACATGTATCAGTTTGTATGTTCCAATTCGTACCTTAGCAGTGCCAGAATTAATTGTAATAAGTTGGGCGTTTGAATAATCCAGCATCCTGACGTCCGCGATGCCAGGTGTAATGCAGAGCCTAAAAAGATTTAATTTTTTATTAAGGACTTGTGGACTACTCTACCGGATGTTGTAAGAATAGTCGTAGACCTGTTTTGTGATACTATTTCTTTTTTAAATTTTGGGGATAGTTTATTGCCTATCCTTTTATTGGTTTTTACATAAATTACATCTCCCACAGAATAGTTTTTAGGGGGGCTCTATTTTTATCGTGATAGTTTAAATCTGCGAACTGTTTAATTTTGATTCGTTCGGCGTTTTCCTGTCTTTCCATTTCAAGTTGTTCTGGATTGTTAAGTGTTTCTTTGCCAAAGAAAACATCTATTGGTTTTTCCCTGTTGTGGAGTGTATGGACCTATTGTATTCATAAATTGTCATGTCTAGCCGCTCTGCAAATGTGTTGTGGAGTTTTTTATGTTTGATGCAACGCATCGTTTCAGAGAGCGTGGAATAAAACCTTTCCCGTTGCTGAACTAGTGTAGGGAGGAACTTTGAGTACTTTAATTTTGAACAGATTTTCTAACATGAAAGACACGGAGATTGCACTCAAAGACTTTTCATTGTCTAAAACAATTATTTCAGGGACACCAAAGGAAAATACAATTTCTCTTAGTGGTTGTTTCACGTCTTCGGTTGCTCTGGATTTTAAAATTCTTGTTAATGCGTACTTTGAAAATTTGTCAATAGCTGTTAAAATTACCTTTCCATCAGTAAAATAAATGTCTATGTGCACAATTTGACCGGGGAATTTAGGTATGGGAGTTGGTTGAATTTCAGGTTTGTTGGGATGACGATGGTATTTGTTCTCTAAGCAGATAGTGCATGTTTTGGTAACTCTTATAACTTTTCCAATCATGCCTGGAAAATAATATTTTTTCAAAATTTTGGATTTTTTCCTCTCTTGAGTCTCTATGAGCGCGTTGGTGTGTATCAATTATGATGTTTTCTTGGTCTGACTCGTCTGTAACATCTTGAACTTGTAATTGAGTGAATCTAATTTTAAAGTTACTGAAATGGGAGGCAAATACAATTTGTACCATACCCATTATATGCTCCGCCGTTTTTATGGCGTTTATCACTGAAGGATTCAGGACCTTTTTAAGAATCTGTTTAAGATTCTCTTGGTAGAATTTGGGCTCTACTATTGTGTGTCTATGAAAGGTGGGGAAAATTACTTGGAAGGTTGTAGAAGAAGTGTCGCCTATTTGTAGGATAATTTGGTTCTTAAACACGTTTATTGGAACCTCTACGCTTGGTATAAGGTTTTGCGATGAACTATCATCGCTGTATCTGTAAGAGAGTTAACAAGCGAATTTATTTGTGGAGGGCGTGACAGTGCGTCTGCCACAATGTTCGTTCTGCCTGGTTTGTAATGCAATTCGTAACTATATTCTTCAAGAATTGCCTTCCACCGCTTCATCTTACTATTATTATTTTTGTTGCTGACAGCGTGCGTAAGGGGCTGATGGTCGGTGTAAATTTTGACATGTGCAGTTCCGTAAAGGTAGTTACGCAGCGAATTCAAAGCCTATATAATTACTAACATCTCCTTTTCATTGGCTGCATAACCTTCTTCGGTAGAGCCAAGTGTTCGAGATATGAATGTTATTGGCCTGTCTTCCTGAGACAGGACCGCACCAAATGCAAAATTGGAAGCGTCCGTAGTCAATTCAAAAGGTTTGCTAAAATTTGGATATGACAGCACAAGGTCTTCAGAAATAAAGGACATTTTTTATTTTTTCAAAAGCATCAATAGCCGTGGGTACGAAAAAAATTTGTTTTTTAGCGGATATTGCCTTGGACATGAGTCCTTCCTCACCTCTTAAAAGGGCAGTTAGGGGCTTCGCAAGCTTGGCACAATTCTTGACAAAGTGGCGATAGTAGCCTGACAGCCCAAGATATGAGCGTAAGTCCTTTAGGCTTTGTGGTACTGGAAATTTTTGTATTGCTATAACCTTTGCAGGGTTAGTCTTTATACCATCGGGTGAGACAATAAATCCCAGAAATTCTACTTCCTTTTTATAAAAATGACATTTATCCAACTGCACTTTCATATCGGCATCATAGAGCGTTTTAAAAATGTCCGCTATGTGCTGGGCATGGTCACTTTCGGTTTTGCTAAATATAACTATATCGTCGATATACATAGACATAGCAGGTTTTACCTATGTGCTCTCAGGATGTCATCGAGTGCCCGTTGAAAGATTGACGGTGCATTTTTTAATCCGAATGGGAGTCTTGTGAATTCGAATTTTCCGTTGTTTATAGAAAAAGCTGTTTTTTCAACGTCAGATTCCTTCAAGGGAATCTGGTGAAAACCACATCTAGAACGCTAAAAAATTTGTTTTTACCTAGTTGTGAAAGGACTTCGTTGATGTTTGGAATGGGATAGCGGTCGGCTATAGTTACGCTGTTTAGCATTCTATAGTCAATTACCATTCGGTATTGCTTTTTCCGAATATTTTCGTAAATGAAAAACGCCATAAGAAACTTCTAAAAATCCGCAATTTTTCAATATTTTTTGTTGACTGCGGGCAAATTATGTCTTGCCATAAACATAACTCTCTGTTCGTCCGCTTTCATATTTTTCACCCGTTATTTGATTTACAAGAAAAATATATAAGTCTGTATAATATACACTCAACACTTCATTCAACATTAACGTCAAATTTTATGACAGGATTTTGGACCACGCGAAAAATCAAGATTGAGATGACCGGATCATGGATTGGATTTTGGATTTTTGGTTAAATAAACTGTTGCTTGTGTTTGTACCATAAAATAACTTTTGAAAAAGATGAAAAAGTTTCATTAAAAAAAATAAAGCAATAAGTGTTCCGAAAAATGGTAACCCTATTTGCATTAAAAAACATTTATAAAATAATTAAACTTTCAGCTTTCCAAAGGGCGCTTCATTTTTATGGAGGCAAAAAGGTATCTTAGCAGATAATATTTCAACCGCAATGTGAATTCGGTTCACATAATGTGAAAAAAATATGATCATATAATAATAAATATAATACCTACCAATTAAGATTTTTATCAATCATATATTTGATGTGTAAAAAAAAAACTCTTTTAAAAATACTCTAATACAATCTTGTTACATATTTCTCAAAAAATATATCTGTCTTTCTCAACAATAATAAAAAATGTTAAAGATAGACAAAGAAACATGTTGCTACTGTTTTCCTTTTCTCACTTCTCTCTTTTGAGAGACTATTAAAGTGAGAAACGCTTTCTCATAGCAAGAACTGGAAAGGTCTTATGAGAATTTTTAAAGAGTAACATAAAACAGATTTTTACTCTTGCTGCTAGATCGAAAGTTTTCTTGTGAGAAATGTATTCTCGCTGAGAGAATAATAACTCTGATATGAGATGAAACTAATTCTTGGCAATTGGGCCATTTAAGACTCAAAAGACTCTGTCAAGATTTTTATAGAATGCTATAAAAATGTTGTTTTATTTAGAATATGAGCTCTTTGGATTAACTCTTTCAAGATTCTTGAAGATTCTTAAGAGAGGAAAATTGTTACTTGGGGGTGTTCCATGGATATGTTTGTTGCCGTGGAAACGAGTTCGACCGTATGAACTTTTTCTCGTACTGTTTTCCTTCTCCAAGTCTTACAAGGCTTCAGGGTTGTTTTAAATATCTTCCAAAGGGTGAAAAATATTGCCAAAAGTGTTAATGCTGACAATACCAACATGAATATAGTTTTTCTCTGATTTGTTCTTTCTAGGTTTTGGATGTATTTTGTGTTATTGGCTTCTATTTCTTTGATCATTTCCAATGAGAGTAACTCCTCGAATCGAGGCTTAACAGCGGATGGTTGTAACAAGGCCGGTAGGGGGTTGTGCTTTGTGACTTCTGATGCTGTGAACGTATATTGTTCGGCTTTGATGGTTGCATTGTGGAAGTGAATGATGTATGTCCCATTCAATAATGGCACTTTGTTTCCGTCTATTTCGATGTTGTCATCAAATTGGTTTAATAAAATGATGCCAGGGGTTAATTCTTCTACTGCGGGAACATGTTGGTTGTTGATTTGAGTGCAGGAAGGAGGTTGGCTTGATAACAAATAACTAATGCATTTATCGTTACTTATGTCTAGGATAACATTTTGGTTACAAATAGATAGCTTATCATAGGTTTTCCATCGATTGGTTAAGCCGTGCATATTTTTCTTGCATTGCAATATTTCTTTGTAGTCTAATTTTATTACACTTGTTTTCTTTTTTCTGGTTTAATAAACAGTCTGTTACATGATTCTAGACTAGTAATAGGCAAACTTAACATATATAGCAATAATGAATCGTTTGAGGCTATTTTTACCTCTGAAAATTCAACAGCCTCTATTATATTGTTATAGGGCATGTTTTCTTTATTTAACATTTCTTCAATTAATTTTATTTCAGAATTGGATAAGATATATGTATTTACTACTCCAGTTTTGGCCCATTGCATGGCATACTCTGTATTGACAATTTCCGCTCTTAACATGTCTAATTTAAATTTTAAATTTAGTATAAGGTCATTTGTTATTTCTGCTTAGAGCTTTTAATAATTTCATTAGTAACATTACTTAACTCATTTATTTTGCCTAAAAACAAATTATTGACAATTCTTTGTTGGTTGTTGTTCGTAAGGACATTATTAATTTTTTCCTCTATTATTTGAAAATCGTGCCTATCGGGTGTTCCTGCGATCCATTTCCATGCCGACCCAAGAAGGTCTATGGATCACTTTTTTCTAAATTTTGGGACAAGACGATTGAGATGAATTTGAATTTGCTGGATTTCGTGGGATAGAAATGGGAACATAGGATGTGGTATATTACTGAAATGTTGTATGTTTTGCTCGATTTCCTTCCAACTTTTTTGGTATAGGTCAATGTCTATGACATGTATCAGTTTGTATGTTCCAATTCGTACCTTAGCAGTGCCAGAATTAATTGTAATAAGTTGGGCGTTTGAATAATCCAGCATCCTGACGTCCGCGATGCCAGGTGTAATGCAGAGCCTAAAAAGATTTAATTTTTTATTAAGGACTTGTGGACTACTCTACCGGATGTTGTAAGAATAGTCGTAGACCTGTTTTGTGATACTATTTCTTTTTTAAATTTTGGGGATAGTTTATTGCCTATCCTTTTATTGGTTTTTACATAAATTACATCTCCCACAGAATAGTTTTTAGGGGGGCTCTATTTTTATCGTGATAGTTTAAATCTGCGAACTGTTTAATTTTGATTCGTTCGGCGTTTTCCTGTCTTTCCATTTCAAGTTGTTCTGGATTGTTAAGTGTTTCTTTGCCAAAGAAAACATCTATTGGTTTTTCCCTGTTGTGGAGTGTATGGACCTATTGTATTCATAAATTGTCATGTCTAGCCGCTCTGCAAATGTGTTGTGGAGTTTTTTATGTTTGATGCAACGCATCGTTTCAGAGAGCGTGGAATAAAACCTTTCCCGTTGCTGAACTAGTGTAGGGAGGAACTTTGAGTACTTTAATTTTGAACAGATTTTCTAACATGAAAGACACGGAGATTGCACTCAAAGACTTTTCATTGTCTAAAACAATTATTTCAGGGACACCAAAGGAAAATACAATTTCTCTTAGTGGTTGTTTCACGTCTTCGGTTGCTCTGGATTTTAAAATTCTTGTTAATGCGTACTTTGAAAATTTGTCAATAGCTGTTAAAATTACCTTTCCATCAGTAAAATAAATGTCTATGTGCACAATTTGACCGGGGAATTTAGGTATGGGAGTTGGTTGAATTTCAGGTTTGTTGGGATGACGATGGTATTTGTTCTCTAAGCAGATAGTGCATGTTTTGGTAACTCTTATAACTTTTCCAATCATGCCTGGAAAATAATATTTTTTCAAAATTTTGGATTTTTTCCTCTCTTGAGTCTCTATGAGCGCGTTGGTGTGTATCAATTATGATGTTTTCTTGGTCTGACTCGTCTGTAACATCTTGAACTTGTAATTGAGTGAATCTAATTTTAAAGTTACTGAAATGGGAGGCAAATACAATTTGTACCATACCCATTATATGCTCCGCCGTTTTTATGGCGTTTATCACTGAAGGATTCAGGACCTTTTTAAGAATCTGTTTAAGATTCTCTTGGTAGAATTTGGGCTCTACTATTGTGTGTCTATGAAAGGTGGGGAAAATTACTTGGAAGGTTGTAGAAGAAGTGTCGCCTATTTGTAGGATAATTTGGTTCTTAAACACGTTTATTGGAACCTCTACGCTTGGTATAAGGTTTTGCGATGAACTATCATCGCTGTATCTGTAAGAGAGTTAACAAGCGAATTTATTTGTGGAGGGCGTGACAGTGCGTCTGCCACAATGTTCGTTCTGCCTGGTTTGTAATGCAATTCGTAACTATATTCTTCAAGAATTGCCTTCCACCGCTTCATCTTACTATTATTATTTTTGTTGCTGACAGCGTGCGTAAGGGGCTGATGGTCGGTGTAAATTTTGACATGTGCAGTTCCGTAAAGGTAGTTACGCAGCGAATTCAAAGCCCATATAATTACTAACATCTCCTTTTCATTGGCTGCATAACCTTCTTCGGTAGAGCCAAGTGTTCGAGATATGAATGTTATTGGCCTGTCTTCCTGAGACAGGACCGCACCAAATGCAAAATTGGAAGCGTCCGTAGTCAATTCAAAAGGTTTGCTAAAATTTGGATATGACAGCACAAGGTCTTCAGAAATAAAGGACATTTTTTATTTTTTCAAAAGCATCAATAGCCGTGGGTACGAAAAAAAATTGGTTTTTAGCGGATATTGCCTTGGACATGAGTCCTTCCTCACCTCTTAAAAGGGCAGTTAGGGGCTTCGCAAGCTTGGCACAATTCTTGACAAAGTGGCGATAGTAGCCTGACAGCCCAAGATATGAGGTTCTTAAACACGTTTATTGGAACCTCTACGCTTGGTATAAGGTTTTGCGATGAACTATCATCGCTGTATCTGTAAGAGAGTTAACAAGCGAATTTATTTGTGGAGGGCGTGACAGTGCGTCTGCCACAATGTTCGTTCTGCCTGGTTTGTAATGCAATTCGTAACTATATTCTTCAAGAATTGCCTTCCACCGCTTCATCTTACTATTATTATTTTTGTTGCTGACAGCGTGCGTAAGGGGCTGATGGTCGGTGTAAATTTTGACATGTGCAGTTCCGTAAAGGTAGTTACGCAGCGAATTCAAAGCCCATATAATTACTAACATCTCCTTTTCATTGGCTGCATAACCTTCTTCGGTAGAGCCAAGTGTTCGAGATATGAATGTTATTGGCCTGTCTTCCTGAGACAGGACCGCACCAAATGCAAAATTGGAAGCGTCCGTAGTCAATTCAAAAGGTTTGCTAAAATTTGGATATGACAGCACAAGGTCTTCAGAAATAAAGGACATTTTTTATTTTTTCAAAAGCATCAATAGCCGTGGGTACGAAAAAAAATTGGTTTTTAGCGGATATTGCCTTGGACATGAGTCCTTCCTCACCTCTTAAAAGGGCAGTTAGGGGCTTCGCAAGCTTGGCACAATTCTTGACAAAGTGGCGATAGTAGCCTGACAGCCCAAGATATGAGCGTAAGTCCTTTAGGGTTTGTGGTACTGGAAATTTTTGTATTGCTATAACCTTTGCAGGGTTAGTCTTTATACCATCGGGTGAGACAATAAATCCCAGAAATTCTACTTCCTTTTTATAAAAATGACATTTATCCAACTGCACTTTCATATCGGCATCATAGAGCGTTTTAAAAATGTCCGCTATGTGCTGGGCATGGTCACTTTCGGTTTTGCTAAATATAACTATATCGTCGATATACATAGACATAGCAGGTTTTACCTATGTGCTCTCGCAGGATGTCATCGAGTGCCCGTTGAAAGATTGACGGTGCATTTTTTAATCCGAATGGGAGTCTTGTGAATTCGAATTTTCCGTTGTTTATAGAAAAAGCTGTTTTTTCAACGTCAGATTTCTTCAAGGGAATCTGGTGAAAACCACATCTAGAACGCTAAAAAATTTGTTTTTACCTAGTTGTGAAAGGACTTCGTTGATGTTTGGAATGGGATAGCGGTCGGCTATAGTTACGCTGTTTAGCATTCTATAGTCAATTACCATTCGGTATTGCTTTTTCCCTGTTGAATCTGGTTTTTTCGATACGATCCATACCGGGGAGTTGAACGGAGACCTGGAGGGTCTGATTATGCCATCTTCTAGAAGTTTCTGAATCGGTTCTTCAACTTCATATTTAAGCGACATAGGGAAGGAATAATGTTTGCTATAAAAAGAGAATCTGTTGATGCTTGAATTTTGAAGGTTAATTTTTCGTTGGGTTCACAAAATAAATTTTTAAAGTTACAAACGGCTGAATTTAAAAGCTGCTGTTGCGTTTCTGTCATGTGGTCTGTTTTGAGGGTAAGGGTGTTCACGCCTGAGGAATTCAACTGTTTAATTTTAATTTTAACAGAATCTAATATTGACATGGTGTTATATTTTGTGTCTATAATGGCAGATAGTTCTTAAGACTGTCATTACCGATGATTCCATGGAAGGTGCGAAAAGTAGGTAAAAGGAAAAACTTAAGTTTAATATTTTCAATATTAAAAAGATTAATATTTGTACGCTGAGTTATCTGGACGTCTCCAGCTATTGATTTGGCAAAAAATGGGGTTTCATTCTGTAAGGGTTTTTCTACAATTGAAGGTTGTATGTAATTCTTTGAAGAGCCTGTATCAATCAGGAATTTGTACATATCGCCGCTCTTCGACTTGCACTCAAAATAAGGCAAGGAAGAGTCCCTTAGCCTCAAAAATTAATATCAGTGTGTTCTAATTCTCCGACTTCTTCTTCGTTAGTATTAAGATTTCCATCTATGTTTTCAAGATAATTATCGAAACTTTGATCTTCTTGCTCGTTACTCAAGCTTAAGTTTTTAATATAGGCTTAGTTCGTCATCGGATGGTCCAATATGAAAATTAGGCTGGTACCTTGCTATTTGAGGGTTTTGGGAATTTTGAGGTAGAGGTGCGCTTGGTCTCCACAGGGCATTATTATAATTTTGCCTATTTTGGTAGTGGATTTCCTTAGCATGGGCACTACGCCCTTGCGTTTGAGGTTCTTGTTTGATGGGCGGTCTCTTATTTTGATTAGGATTTATGAAATTCCTTTGTGGATAATTGTTTTGGTTGCGGTTAGGAAATAATTGTGGTGGTTAACGAGAGGGTTGGATTTGAATAGTTGGGTTGGGATATGTACGATATGTTGGAAAAGTAGGAAATAGATGGACCTACATTTATGTTTCGTGGAGGAAACGAGTTTTGTGGACGTGTCGATTGAGGACCGAATTTTTTTCTTATTGCTCCTTGAGTGCTTTGAATGTAATGAGATCTAAAATGTTGATTACCGTAATTTCAACAAAGGTGAAGGGCTGTTGGGAGATCCGCGGGCACTTTCATGCCCAGAAGATCGGACAAGTTCCCTTTTAGCCCCCTGATTAAGGTATCTAACGCCTTATCACTGTAAGTTTGGGTTAATAACTTCATTGACTCTTGGCTTATTTTCATTCAAGCAATGTTGTTTGTTATTAATGTTAATTGCGAGGGGACGGGCTGGTAGAACTGTTGTATGGATTGGTTACCTTGAAGCAACCCCGACATCTGATATTCTAAGATTGTGATCTAGTTCAGGAGTTGACCTAACCTCTTGAGCTGAGGGATTGACATTTGGGGAAAACATACAATTGTGGTTTTGACCACTAGCCGTGGAAGTCTGAGCGTTATTATGAATTAAAGATATGGAATCGAATGGGGCTGTGGAAATGGGAGTTGTTATTTGAGAAGTAATAGGATTTGCAATTGCATAGTGGGTTATTAGACAATCTACAATACTATCCCAGCTGAGAGAAGTATTGTTGGCTTCTAAGGCGGCATCCCCCTGGCCTATGATTTTATTACGAATTACGTTTAGTATTCCATAATACTTTGTAGTTTCTTTGATAGGTTCGTAAGGTTTAATGACACGTTTGACACTCTTTTTCCAAAAGGAGAACTCAGAGGCTTCTCCTGAAAAAGTCCGAAGGCATCTTACGATGTCTGGTATTTTAATAGGATTTGGAATTGCATTTCCGTTTAAAGCTGTGGGAATTTGACCTCGGTTTTGACCTTGGTTTAGGTCTTGGTCATCGCCGGCCCCTGTTCTCGTAAGAACCATAATGATTTATTTATTTTAGGAATTAAAACGGTAATAATTTTAGCAAAAAAAAAATTCTATTAACATTTGAGGATTTGTTTTTTTCTATTCGCTTTTCGTTTTTTTTTTTTCTTAATAATCACTTTCGCATTATAAGTTTTTAAAAATTAAAATTTAGTTTGAAAATAATATCTATACTTAATGACTTTATCTTACTATCTTACATTAGGCACCAAAGTGCGACGCCGGCCATGGGGATTGCTGCTTTTTATCCTTAGGTTTAGATTACTCGGGATCCCTCGCTGACTCCTTGCTGCTGCTTTCACCGCTGCTGCATGCACTTGTTGAATGTTTCTTTTTCTTTTTCGCGTGTGTGAACTTTAACAGCCACTCAAACTTAAAAAAGTTCACTATCACTCTTCGATTGGTTCTTTATATTTTACAACACCGGATCTTTACGATTTATAAGTGAACCCGGAACTACTTAAGGTCACTATCACTTTTTGATTGGTTCTTTAATTTTAGAACACTGATTTTTTATAATTTCTAAGTGAACACGGAACTACTTGAGGTCACTATCACTATTTGGATGGTTCTTTTATGGAACACCGATTTTCGCAATTTTTCTAACAAAGCGCTGGACTGCTCGGGCGCCAATTAATCTATTTTAGATTATATTTATTTAAAAAAAATATTTTTTATTTATTTATTAAACTGGCAGCGATTCTGCCTACAAAGTATGAATGACAAAATCAACTTAAAAACTACACCTTAAATACCTAGTTAAGTACTCTCCTTGTCTCCACGTTCCCACACTGGTGATCTTATTGCATTTTGTTGTCGGTGCACTGGATACCTCTAGAATGCCATGAGCCGAAGCGTCAGCGTCTTGCTGCAGTTTATTGTGGGAATATATTGCTTGCATTTTTATGGTATCAGCTTATTGAGGGATTCTATTGTTTGGATTTTTGTGGTGTTAACTTGCACGGGCACGCACACAGAGTTAAAATTTTGCAGTTTTGAAATATTGTAGGTAAAAGTGGGTGGAGCCTCTTGAGTTGATATTCTATTTATTTATTATTCTATGCACTTGAGCAACCTTTTAAAAATTCTTATTTATAATCAATTTTTGAATCCGAAAAATGGGTATACGCAGTAAGTGAGGAGTGTAGACTCTTGTGAGGCGGCTGCAAATTATAAAAATCGGAGTACCTACTGTTCCATTTCTGAATCTGATTATTTTCATTTTATACATACTGCTTGATTTTCGACGATTAAAGGCGCGATGCGACGTTCCTTGTAAAAATTTACAAACTAAATCTGACCGCTGTTTTCTTATTTTCCCAGTACCTATTTGTATTGACCGTACCGTCGCGCGTTGAGTCGTCTGCCCGCACTGTTTTACAGAGCCTTAACCTTGCAGTTTTCTTATAATTATAAGTAAATAATAGTGAAAAAAGGTTGAATTTTCAGCAGAGGAAACAAACGGAAGCAATAATAATAATTTTTAATGTTTATCTTCTTTTATAAAATGCAAAACAATTACTAAATTACAAATCAAATAATAAGAGATAAATGTAGTGTAGTACGCGCCTTAAATGAGTCGCAATTAGGGTCAGAGCAGCCTTATAATTTTTTTAATATCCATGAACGCACATCAATGTTTGTGGTAAAAAAACGATATCCACCACATCTCATCAGTCTAATGACAGTTCAGTTTTTTTTTTTATTTTTGTTTTTGTTCTCGACGCCTACTGCCCAACAAGATGAAATGATTTAATTCTTTAAAAAAACGATTTTTAAAAAATTTTCAAATCATAAAAAATGTGATCGAGGCAGATAGATGATACGTTAACGTAAGTACGTATCTTTATTGAAGAAACTCAATTTAGTTAACGGACAACTAGTGCATTTGCACCTCAATATTGGAATTCAAATCACCCAAATTAAAATCATCTTTAAACAAACATCTTCAAAGTCAAAGTGGCCGCAATTCTTCACAATCTTATGCAGCCATGATTAGTAAATATGTAAATGTTTTAATATGATGATAGAGAAACACCAAAAAATGTTTATTAATTGTACACGCAAACTAGCCAAAAAAAAAACAAAAACAAAAATAGAACTGTCAAAAAAAAAATAAGTTCACCTTGGTTCCCTTCTCAATTTTACACGGATAGGAATCGAAATTACAAAAACAACAGTGTAAACAAATGGTTGTTGGAGGGTAAAACGTACGAAAGTTTCTGGGATTTTGTAGTATGAATAATTTGTCAAAATCTGGGAAAAGGCATGGCAAAGGGTGCGCTTCTCACTTAAATGCAATAATTTCGATAAAAACGTTTGGTGCTATTCGAATAGAAAATCAAATTGATTCGTCTCGGTTGCTTTCAATTCGTCAATAAAATGAGGAAGTTAAAAGAAATCAGGAAATATTAAAAAGTTTAATTAATGTAACTTGCCATCTCGCATATTTGGAGTTACCTTTTCGATGTTACGATGAATCTCTTAATTAATTGAACAGAGGAAACTTTATAGAGACGGTTAATTTACCGTCCATTTTTAAAAAGCCATTTAACTCAACTGTTTTTTCTGGTCTTTCAAGTGATATCCAAAACGAACTTGTTTTATAATTGCTAATTCTCTTATCAACGAAATACGGACTGAAATTAGTAACTGGAACTACGTGGGACTGCTTCTTGATGAAACAATGGATGTATCTAACCCCAAGCCTCCATCTGCAATGAATGATTGCATGAAATGTGTCATGTAGTCAATATTTCTTGTGGAGACTGGAGGCCCCTTATTTCTTGATTTCTTTTATTTTTAGACATACATTTCTCTATTTATTTCTTGCCATGGTAGAAAAAATATATGGAGAAATAAATTTGACGTTTCATTATTTGGCAGCCATTTTCAACCAATTAGTTTATGTTTTTGTATTGTTTTGTTGTTATTGTGTGCAAAAATCGCATAAAATAATATAATTTAATAAAAAAAAAACAAAAATTACTGAAAATTGTTGAATCACATGAATTATGCGAATGGACTCCTTGCGGAAATTATCGCTTAGAATGAAATATCAAGAAATATTTCGGCCCACATAGTAAAAAAATATAAACCTCAGAAATAACCACTGACATAATATCTGAAATAAATATTTCTGATGGAGCCGCGGCCTTACAAATCACAGCTGTCAGTTACGTTGCGCCTAGTTAAAAAAAGATGGAGCTGCCGTTGAAAGCTTTATGTATTTTCATAGTATCCGGTAGATCAGCTCAAAATTTATTCGGGTTTATTATTCCATTTTTAAGAAATGAAAATATTTTAAATAAATTGGTATGTCAAACTTATGATGGTGCGGCTGTTATGTAGGGTAAACCAAATGGGTTGCAAACGAGAATAAAAGGAATAATACCAGTGGCACATTACATTCATTGTTTTGCTCATAAGTTGAATTTGGTACTAACGCATTCTGTGCCTAGAATCAAACCGTGTTCCGGATTTTTAAAAACTTTACATAGCTTTATAACTTTTTTCTCCCATTCCACTAAAAGAGGTGCTGCATTTGATGCAATTGTAAGAAGAAGTTTACCAAGCGCTGCTCCAACTCGTTGGTAGTAATGGGCGCATCGTGCGAAGAATCTTTGAAAGTTAATCTTTCAAAATTTTTTGAAAGCTTTATAGAAAACGAAGACGATTGGGACAATGAGACGATACTACTTTCAAAAGGTCTTATGCACCTCTTATTATTATAATTTATCAACCTTTTATATTTTTTTAATGAGTTTTTTCCACAAAGTGATATTTTGTTCAAACTTCTCCATGTCCAGCGATCTTATTTTTTGCTTAAATCAAATTGATAATTTTAAACTAAGCCAACAAATTTTGATTTATTTTAAACAAAAGTTAACAAAATGAGGATTGAACCACTTTTAACAACAATAGACGAGCTGATACAAACTTTTCGACAAAAGAACATTATAGTATAGTGCTCTTTTAGAAGCAATTGTTCTCCAAGTCATCACTCGATAATTGGTTTAGTTCTGTGTCATGTTTTGAATTTGTTAAGCTTTCAGACACTGCCTTGTACGAACAATTTAAAACCTGAAATCCTGCTCAACAATTTAACAATTTCGTATCCTGCATTATTTGAATTACCAGCGTTAAAAACAGAGCTAATAGTAATTTTCATCGACGAAAACTTTAGGTCAAAAAAAGACCTCCAAGAAACATTAAAATATTTAATAAACTCAAATCTGGATGAAGGTTTCACTGAATTCTTCAAGCTATGTAAACTTATATTAACTTTTCCAGTAACAACCGCATCTGTATAGAGGTCAATTTCTTGTCTCAAACGAATAAAAAATTTTCTTCGAAATAAATGTACTCAAGA
Source organism: Baccha elongata (assembly GCA_951217065.1). Classification (NCBI taxonomy): domain Eukaryota; kingdom Metazoa; phylum Arthropoda; class Insecta; order Diptera; family Syrphidae; genus Baccha; species Baccha elongata. The sequence goes on from CATNUY010000144.1 coordinate 408,105, forward strand.
CAGATTATCTAGTTCAGCTCTTAACTCAATAGAAAAACATAAGTTAACCACAAATAAGTTATCATCTTCAAAATAATCGCAAACAACACGTTCCCATCAAATCTGCTGACGTCGGACCAACGACTGGATAAAAGTAATATTCACAAACAACGTTCCCACCCGATCTGCTGACGTCGGACCAACGACTTGCATGGCATTTCCATGGAATTCGATCAACGAAGCCATCATCCCAACGACTTGCATGGCATTTCCATGGAATTAGATCAACGAAGCCATCATCCAACATCCAACACCCATCAGGTGCAACAAGTCAGCGTGAGAAAGGAAAACAACAATGCGGGTTAGAATTAGTATTTAAGGTTTAGATTTTAAGAACTAGTTGTCAATTGTAATTCAGAGGCAGAATCGCTGCCGGTTTACCAAATTAATAAAGTTTTTTTTTTAATTAATAACGCGTAGAAAATCTTTACTGGTGCCCGAGCAGGGACCCGGAATTCGTTGAAAAAAAGTAGCCAGTGATCTAAAGAAGCTCCCGTGCTCCGAAAAAAAATTATTGAAAAGAAAATCTGGGTGATACAATAAAAAAAATTAAAAAAAAAATAAATAAAAAAAAAATAAAAAAAACTCGCGTTATCTAAAAAAACAAAAAACTGTGTGACAGAAAATTGTATCTGAGTGATTTATGTATTCCTTTTATAACGTCCCCAAGTGGCACAAAGGACAAAACGCATAACAAGGAAAGTGAAATTGTGATAAAAACCATATAAGACTTAGAAACAAAAATAAAAACAAGAATAGTGCTGTTCTCAAACTGTTCAAAGTGTGTGGAGAAAATAAGAGCCCCTAAGTAGCAATCGTTAGCTAAAAACTCAACGGCGGAAGAAAAGGAAGCGAATAAGCTAGCCGCTCCACCAAGTTCCTACAAATAATCTCTTCAATGGATATCTTTATAATAATTTTGTAAGTTAAAGAAATGTTTTTTTTTTTTTTTTATATAAATTTATAAGTTGCAAAGAATTAAAATAAATAAAGTTTGAAATTTCAATAAAAAAAAATCGAAACAAAAGAAATATTAAACAAAAAATTTTTAAGAATAAAAGTATAAATTGAAAAAAAAATCAAAATAAATTAAATTTTAACTCTAATTAAAGGTGAACCAAATTATAAAAACACTTATAGACATTGTAGATTATTAAGTTTTATAAAACGTTATTGCTCTATACCTATTTAGTTTTTCATATTAGTTTAACCATGCCACAGGACGATTTTTCAGACGTCCAAAAACGTTTACAAAATATGTCCATTAACTCAAAGGAAAATTCACCAAGTCCTTCCTCTTTTCCACAAAATCAATTATCCCCTGACCTTTTACGGCAAATAAGCGAGTTAATTATTAACACAGTAAGACAAATAAATAATCCTTTCATTAATTCAGAAGTCGTTGAACAACCTATAGACTTTTCAAGCAACATAAACGATATCGACAAAGTACCAGATATTGTGAAGTGCTTACGGGAATTCTCTGGTAAGCCAGGGGAATTTAATTCCTGGAGAAAAACTGTTGATCGCATTTTCACGATGTACGACAGTTTAAGAGGGACCTCTAAATATTATTCAATTCTCCATACGGTTCGCCATAAAATAATAGAAGACGCAGACACAGCGTTAGAATCCAATAGAACACCGTTAGACTGGGGTAAAATCAAAAAATTTTTAATGATGCATTACTCAGATAAGCTAGATATTGGTACACTCGAATACCAATTGACTAGCCTCGCACAACGTAATCAGTCCATAACGGACTTTTACCAACAAGTCTATCAACATCTGTCGTTGATTCTAGATAAAATTGCGTGTTTATATCTAGGAGAGGATTCGTAAGGGGCAATGACGAATTCTTATCGTAATATAGCCCTAGATACAATCATTCAAGGACTACATGGAGATTTACCTCACTTACTAAGTATTCGTGAACTTACCTCCTTACCCCAAGCCCTTCATATGTGCCTTAAACTTGACAACATGGCCCATAGGATGCATTACGCACACAATAGCCAAGCAACTTTGAAACGCTTTGAAACTACATTTCCACCTCGTCTACCCCCGCGACAAGACCATACTAAATTTTATCCCGAATTAGCACACATACCTCACATTCAACGACGAAACCCTCCACAAGGTCACTATTATTATCAGAACAGACAACCCCGACAATTTCAGCAATATCAACCACCATACTTAAATCATATTCCGCTTCCCCCAAAGCCACTACAGCAACCAAAACCAGAACCGATGCAACTGGGATCATCTACGCAATCACGTAATATCAATTATCAAAAAAGACCAAGGTTCCAACCAAACTATCACCAAAATTATAATCAAAACTATCGACAACCACATTACGCCCAAAAACGTGAAGCATCCCAACAAATCAACACCCCAAATAAATTCCAATGAATTTTTTACACCGAAACAAATCCCATTCCAAAAGATATTGATAGCTCTTTAACTGAAGAACATGACCCTAATCAATATTTTAAAGATGATGACGTTGTTACAGAAGAACTCATCGATTATATTGCACCAACAGAAGGGGAAGAGATTGAATACGGGGACGAGTTAGACAATATTAATTTTTTAGATTAAACAGCTCTTCGATCCCATATTTCCTATATAAATCGAAGGGCGGAAAAAAATTTAAATTTCTGCTCGATACAGGTTCTAACAAAAATTAGGTAAGACCCGGCTATATTCGTAACCCTATTAAAAACAATAAAGAATTTTTTGCCCACTCAGTAGGTGGGAAAGTTAAAATTACCCACCACGCAAAAATTGACATTTTGGATCAGAAATTGGAAAATTAAATTTTTTCATTCTCCCTGGACTCGAAACATTCGATGGCATTGTCGGAAACGACAGTCTAAAAGAACTCAGCGCAATTATCTACACGGAAAAAAATTACTTCACTCTAAAAAACAAATATACATTTCCCCTACAACAATTAGAAGTAGAATCAGTACATAATCTTGACATCAGATGCTCCCACCTGTCAACAACCCAAAGTTCCCACCTAAGACAAATATTAAGATCATATCCCAATTTGTTTGCTGATCCTGACAAGAAACTCACCTTGACTACAAACGTGAAAGGAGAGATCAGAACATCAACTGATAATCCAGTCTATACCAAATCGTACCCATATCCCATGGCGTTAAAACCCGAATTGACAAACAAGTCGAAGAACTCTTACGTGACGGGATTATACGACCGTCTAAGTCACCATACAACTCTCCAGTATGGATTGTCAGCAAGAAAGAAGACGCTACGGGAATTAAAAAATACAGAATGGTAATAGATTACCGAAAATTAAACACGGCAACAATTTCAGATCGTTACCCCATTCCCGATATCAACGAAGTATTGTATAATTTAGGGAAAAACAAATACTTCACCACTCTTGATTTAAAAAGTGGATTTCATCAGATTCCGTTAAAGGTTTCTGATAGGGAAAAAACGGCATTCTCCATTAATAATGGAAAGTACGAGTTTACTCGTCTACCTTTTGGGGTCAAAAATGCGCCCTCAATATTTCAGCGCACACTTGATGATGATAAGCATAATATACGTATAAATAGGTTGACTTGAACATTGTAAGATTTTAATATTAACTGAACTTCGTATAGCTGAAGATTTCCCCCCACCAGAGGTAAGGGATCGGATGCTTAATAAACTATTAAAATAAACTAAACTTGCGTTTTATTTAAGTGGTTGCATTCTCTTATGAGAATGCTAAATATATTTTTTTTGTAACAATTAAATCGAACATAAAACTGGCGCAGTCGTGGTAGGATCCCGAAAGATCCATAGTTGAAATACGCATCTTACTTTTTTTACAGTTTAATTCGGGATTTCAGAAAAAATTGTCCGTACTAATTTAAATAGTGAAATACCGGTTAACTAAAATAACCAAAAGGTATTGGACAAAATTAAAATTAAATCAGTGAAAAACATTAAAGTCAAGATCCGAAAGGACCATCTTTATTTATCCCATAGAGGGAATGTTTAACTGAAAAAAAAATATATGTGTACAAAAAAAAAATAAATAAATATTAAAGTTCAAAAAGTTCATTACTCAAACGGATTGTGGTAGTGTAGAAAAAGTCACAACGCGAAAAAAAAATTTTTTACTCAAAAATAACACAAAACGGATTGTGGTAGTTAAAGAAAAGCCACAACGCGAAAAAAAGAAATTTTTTACGCTTTTATTGAACTATTAATGAGAGACTTATAAAAAAGTTCACATGCCAAAATTCGCACCGTACACCATACCAGCTGCATTAAAATTTAACAAAAAGGAAGGAGAATCAACAGAAGCAGCAGCAATTCAACAAATAAGAGAAAAAACAATAGAGGAAGAGAAATCTGAAGAAAGTCAACCAGCGATTAATTTAGAAAAGCAGGTAAAAATGGCGTCAATAAATATCGATCCTTTAAAATTAATACAAAATTAATCAAACTTCAATGGTAAATCTTGTAGTTTAATTATATTCATAAAAAAATCAGAATTTATAATAAACGTGACAAGCTCATACAATGAGGCAGCAAAAGAATTTATAGTTAATGAAATAAAATCTAAAATAACAGATTTCGCCTTAGATGTAGTTTTACGGAGTGGCGACCCAAGCGATTGGCAGGAAATAAAAAAAATACTAGTTAGAAATTTTGGTGAAAAAGAATCCTTTTTAAAATTAAAGGAGCAAGCTGACAAAGTGTATTCAAAAAATATTACACAACTTTATAATTTATATTCAGATATTCTCTGTAGATTAAATAATAAATATTATCTTTCGGAAGATAAACCAATAGAGTATAATCCTAGCAATAATGAAGCGTCATTATTAGCAAAATTCTGTGAAAAAATCCCACCAAATGCTAGTTCGATTATAATTATTCACGACATACAAACTTTAAGTGAAGCATTCTATAAATTAGAATCTTGTCATTGGACAAAAGAAGAAAATAATAATAGTAATGATAGAAATATTCGAAGTTATAGAACTGGAAATAACAATAATAATTTTAATGATAGATACAAAAACAATTTTAACAATAATAAACATTACAAAATTAATAATTTTAATCCAAACTATAGGGACGATAGGAATTATAGAAATGAATCTGGGAACATAGCAATAAATAGAAATCAGGATAATATCGGTCAGAATTTTTATAGAAACAATCAAAATTATAGGCAACCAAATAGAAGTGGCAATTTTTCTAATCAGTACAGTAATCAGAATCCATTCACACAAAATAAAAGAAACATTCCAGACCCAATGGAAATAGATCATATTACTCCAAACACATCAAATTTTCAAATACATGCCTCAGCAGACCATTACCCTGCATAGATGTTCATATTTTAAATATTAAACTTAGATTTTTAATAGACACAGGAGCAGCGACTTCTGTATTAAAAGAAAATATATTTCCTAGAAATTTTGAAAGTAGATTAGTAAAACCAGTAACCCTGAAGACATTATATAAAGATAATTTAGTAAAAACGAAAATAATTTTACCGTTACCAAGTGAATTCAATAAAAAAGATTCAACTATGGAATTTTTAATTACTCCAATATCTAACAGTTCTTTCGACGGAATTTTAGGAAATAATATCCTGATTCCACTACAAGCTGAGCTATCATGAATTCAATACCAAGTGAATTCAATAAAAAAGATTCAACTATGGAATTTTTAATTACTCCAATATCTAACAGTTCTTTCGACGGAATTTTAGGAAATAATGTCCTGATTCCACTACAAGCTGAGCTATCATATTTTACTCATACTTTGAACATTAATAATATTGAAATCCCATTGCTTTCAAAACCCAAAGATTATCCTTTAGATAGTTATATTCAAGATTTGTCAAGTAAACAAATAAACTTATGTAGTATTGATTCACAAAATTTATTTAAGAAGTTAATAGAACCTTGCATGAATATTGACTAAAGAAAGCTCTCAATCAAATAATAAAGAATAACAAACAATTATTTTATCAAGAAGGAGATATTTTAACTTACGTAAATAAAGTAACACACAAAATAGAAACAAAAGATGATAAGCCAATATATTCACGCCTATATAGATATCCAGAAATACATAAAGAAGAAGTTGATAAACAAATAATTGAAATGTTAGAACAAGGCATAATAAAAGAAAGTAGCAGTCCAAATAATGCTCCTATCTGGGTCGTACACATAAAGATAGACAACTCGGGACTTAAGAAATGGCGTATTGTCATAGATTATAGAAAGCTTAACGAAGTAACCGTGGAAGACAAGTTTCCTATACCTAATATTGATGATATTTTTAGTAAATTGGGAAGAGCCCAATATTTTACTACGTTAGATCTAGTTAAAGGTTTTCATCAGATATTGGTGAATCCTAAAGACAGACATAAAACCGCTTTTTTAACAGCTAATGGCCATTACGAATTTAATCGGATGCCATTTGGATTAAAAAATGCCCCCGCTACTTTTCAGCGAATGATTAATCACGTCTTAGAAGGACTTGTAGGAAAAATATGCGTAGTTTATTTAGATGATATTCTTATATTAAGTACATCACTAGAAGAACATATTTGTTCAATTAATAAAATATTTCAGAAACTTAAACAACATAATTTAAAAATACAAATAGATAAGTGCAAGTTTTTTAGCAAAAATACAGAATATTTAGGGCATATGATTACTACTAATGGAATAAAGCCCAACCCAGAGAAAATAAAAGCAATTGATAAAATACCGATTCCTTGTACAACAAAACAAATAAAATCTTTTCTAGGACTAACAGGTTACTACAGAAAATGTATTCAAGATTATTCAAAAGTAGCAGTACCAATGACCAAATATCTTAAGAAAGGAGTAAAGATTAATATTAAAGACCCAGAATATATTACAGCTTTTGAAGAACTTAAATTACTAATATCTAGTGGTCCAGTTTTAAAATATCCTGATTATACAAAAGAATTCGTATTAACAACAGATGCATCCAATTATGCAATCGGATCTGTTCTTTCACAATCAAATCACCAAAAATGCTATACATCTCGCACTCTTAATGAACATGTACGCAAATATAGCACTATTGAAAAAGAATTATTAAGTATTGTATGGTCAACAAAATATTTTAGACCCTATCTTAACGGTCGCAAATTTAAAATACGAACTGATCATAGACCTTTAATATGGTTAAGTAACCTTAAAGAACCAAACTCAAAGCTTCAGAGATGGAAAATTAGTTTAAATGAATATGACTTTGACATTGAATATTTAAAAGGAAAAGAAAATCGTGTAGCAGATTATCTCAGTAGACTTGAAGTAAATGCACTAAACAGAAAAGATGACTCCTCATTGGCCACAAATCAAAGTGGAACAGAAGAAAGAAATGATCACATAGGTATTTCAGAATTACCAGCAAATATGTTTAAGCATCAAATAGAAGTTATAGTATCAGAAGATGAAAATAAAAATATTAAATTTATATTTCAAGGTGTAAGAAGACTTACTATTAAATCAAAAGATGTTAGCGATTATTTTACTGAAGCATTAAGGGAATTGGAATTATACTGTACAAGTGATAATTTATTTTGCAAAATTCAGAAAAAAATATGTTGAGCTTTACAGCAATCAAAGTAAACTAAAATTACTAAGATGCATTACGCTTTTAAAAGATTTAAATAATACATACGATGCATTGAATCTCATTCAGAAAATTCATGAACAATTGAATCACAGGGGAATACATGAAACATATCTTGAAATAAAAAACGAATTCTATTTTCCAAAGTTAAGAGAATTAATTAGAAGATATATAAACAATTGTACTGTATGTCAAACAGCGAAGCATGATAGAAACCCAGAAAAAATAAAATTTGAAATTAGCAAAACTGCACTTAGCCAAATGAACTCGTACACATTGATATTTATATTCCAAGCAAAGATATTTACTTTTTGACTATTTTAGATAAATATACAAAACATTTAACAGCTTTTCCAGTAGCTAGCAGAAATACTCATAAAATTATTGAACAATTTAAGCTAAGAAACTTAATACTAGGCAAACCAGAAGAAATAGTATGCGATAATGAATTTAGTAGCTTAGCATTTAAAGAATATTGCAACGAGGAAGGAATAAAAAATAAAATTTAGTACCCCAAATCATAAGACAGGCAATGCAGACATAGAAAAAGTACACGGTACACTCAACGAACATATACGCATATATAATGCACACGAAAATAAAAAGAACATATTAAACTTAAAAGAAAATGTTTTAAAGCAGTAAGTGTATATAATTGTACAATTCATTCAACAACATTTAGAAAACCTATAGATTTTATCCAAAACAAAATAAAGGAAAAAGAGTTACAAGAAATAGGAAACAGAATTCAAAAAGTTAAAGAAAATAAAATATATAAGCTTAATCAAAATAAAACTGATTTTGTTGAACCAGATTGAAATAAAGAGTTATATATAAAAGCCGATGTAGTTAGAACAGCTAAGAAGATAGCAGCAAAATACAAGAAAACCAAGGTAAAAAAGAAAAATAATAAATTTTACGCAAATCAGAAAAAAATACATAAGAGTTATTTCAAAAGAAAATATAAATACCAAAACACAGATAATGATTTAATATCTCAATCAATAAATTAGAACATATAGAAAGCAGCAACCAATTAATTTTTGTTTTGAAAATACCTACATTTACATATAAATATGAAAGTATAATGATTTTACCTATACCTAATAATAAAGGATTTGAAATCGAAATATCTAAATATAACTATATAATTTACAACGAAACAATATATGAAAAAAATGAAATAAAGTATGTAAAAAACTTAAAAAAGAGTCCAATATGTATCCAAAATTTGTACAAGACAAAATATGAGAATTGTAAAATAAGATTAAATAAAGATCAAGAATTAATTGAATTAGAAGATGGACTGATTTTGACTAAAAACCTTTTCAAAACAAGTCTAAATAACTATTGTAATAACATTGAATATACAATTTTTAAAAACAACCTTATATATTTTAAAGAATGTAACATAGAGATAAATACAACTATATACAATAATGAAAAAGATACATTTAAGCAAAATATTATTATTCCATTGTACAACACATTGAACATATCACATATAAATCTTACATTAGATGATATACATATAAGTCACATGCAAAATTTAAAAGCTTTACAAGAATTGAAATACAATAATAATGTAAAACATATTATATCATATAGCAGTATAACACTCATAATAATTACAATTGCAATTTTGGTATTATATTTTAAATACAAAGAAACTAAAAAAGTTAAAATTGAAAACATAATTTTAGATTCTCAGGAGAGCATCACACTTAAGGGGGTAGGAGTTACGTTCTCAGAACACCCTCACATTTAATTATAATCATATTTAAAACACCTTTTCAATAAAGAAGATACAAAGTATCTTCTATGATCATTTTGTCATATAAGCAGTTTGCAATGAAATTAAATCAGATGCACAAGTGTGCATCCAAACAAAGAAAGATAACAATAAATCGTTAGGATTTCATCATACAAAGATAAAAGATGAAATAATTATTCTAGATATGCAGAATTGCCGCATAAGCATAATATAAGTATAAATAGGTTGACTTAAACATTGTAAGATTTTAGTATTAACTGAACTTCGTATAGCTGAAGATTTCCCCCCACCAGAGGTAAGGGATCGGATGCTTAATAAACTATTAAAATAAAATAAATTTGCGTTTTATTTAAGTGGTTGCATTCTCTTATGAGAATGCTAAATATATTTTTTTGTAACAATTAAATCGAGCATAAAACTTTGCGTCAACACATTGGTCATCGATGTTATGTTTACATCGATGACATTATTATTTTCGGAAAAACTGAAGAAGAACATTTCCAAAACCTCCATTTTATTTTTAGAACACTTGAAAACGCAAACCTAAAAGTACAACTTAATAAATGCAAGTTGAGTTCCTAGGATTTGTTGTTTCTCAAGAAGGCCTAAAAACTAACCCAAAAAAAGTAAAAGCTATTTTAGATCTTCCACCTCCAAAAACCTTAAAGGATTTAAGATCCTTTCTTGGTATGTCGGGATACTATCGAAGATTTATTAGGGACTATGCAAAGAAAGCTAAACCCCTTACATCTATTCTGAGAGGGGAAAATGGACGCTTGTCCAAACAATTGTCAAAAAACAAACTTATTAATTTTAATAACGAAGCAAAAGACGCTTGGAGTGAAATAAAAAATGCTCTAGTATCCGAAGAAGTGTTACTTTCATATCCAGATTTTACAAAGAGCTTCGAATTAGCAACAGATGCTTCAAATTTGGCACTAGGTGCAGTCCTATCTCAGGACAACAAAAAAATCGCATTTTTATCACGAACCTTCAATAAAACCGAGGAAGCATACGCGACCAATGAGAAGGAGATGCTCGCAATCATTTGGGCACCAACTTCCCTAAGAATGTTCCTCTACGGATCAAGAAAGGTCAAAATAACTACAGATCATCAGCCACTGACGCACGCGGTCAGTAACAAATATTCTAATTCCAAAATGAAACGCTGGAAGGCGACTCTGGAGGAATATAATTATGAATTGATTTATAAACCTGGTACTTCAAATGTAGTTGCGGATTCCTTATCGCGCCCACCAAACTCCCACATATTTTCTTTAACCCCTACGGAACATAGTGATGAAAGTTCGTCCCAAAATCTAATTCCTATAGTAGAAGCTCCCATCAATGTTTTTAAAAGTCATATATTTCTTAATTTATCTGAAACCCCTAATTACCTGTTTAAAATAGTTTTTCCTGGATACCACCAACATATTATAAACGAGCCCGAGTTCAATAAAGAAAATCTTACAGCTATTTTAAAAAAATACCTTAACCTTCAGTAATTAACGGCATCAAAACAGAAGAAAGAATCATGGGACTCATTCAAGAAGTTTTTCCATTACACTTCGAGGAGCTTTTAGAAAAATCCGTCAATGAGTATAACCATAGTATTCATTCTACCACGGGTAAAAAACCAGTTGATTTATTCTTTGGACGCAATGTTGAATTTGGGCCCGTTAATAATAAAAAGACACGACATAACAACCTGCAAAAGCTTTTAAACAAGCAACAAGCAGACCTTAAGCAACATAATAAAACGAGGCACAAAATTAAAAATTATCTGCCTGGACAAGCAGTTTACGTAAGACAAAACAAACGACTAGGGACTTAACTTTCCAAAAAATATAAAGAAAAAATTGTAAAAGAAAACAGAAATACAACAATCGTTACAGAATCAGGGAAAGTTGTCTACAAGGGCCATATTCGCAACTAATTCTTTATTTTTTTATTTCAGATCAGTCCTTACCTTAAGTAATGGTGAAATTCAAGTTTTGGATTGTACGAACTAACAAATGATAACACTAAAAACGGGAACAGCAAAATTGCAAACGGGGACTTTTCGAATAATTCATACTATTGATCTTTACCTTTACCAAAAACTTATTGACGACATACAATTAATAATCAAACAAAATATTAGCACTAGAGAAGCACTCTATCCCTACCTTTCCCATGAAATTTCCCTGATCCAAAATCACCTTACCCGATTAAAGCCAGTCACTAAAAACAAACATTCAATTAATCTCATAGGAAGCACATGGAAATGGATCGCTGGCAATCCTGACCATGAAGACTTTCAGATAATTAACAATAAAATAAATAACGTCTTAGAAAACAATAACGAACAGGTTGTAATAATAAGTTATCTTTCGAAAAAATTAATCGAATAACTAATGTGACTAATGAAATTTTGAAGAAATATAATATAAAATTGAGATCATTAAAGAAGAAATTATAAATATCAATTATGCTATCCATTGGGCCAAGGCCGGGATTGTAAATTCCTACATTTAAACAAACACAGAAATTATTATTACGAAAGAAATTCTGGAAAAAGAAAATATGCCTTATATAAATCTTGAAGAAGCATTAGAATTTAGTAACGTTAAAATCGTATCAAATCTTTCCACGATTATTTATATCTTAAGCTTACCTACAACAGATATCGAAATATGTGAAACAATTCATTTAAAATCCGTGAAAAAAGACAATTTTATAAACAAAATTCCATTTGAACATGTAATGAAATGTAAACAAAAATTATTTGGCATAAAATCAAACTGTAAAAAATATTATAAACTCTCTATTTGTAGTTATAAGAACCTTATAGACATAAGTAATTCAACATGCATAAAGAACTTACTAGAAAGTCAACCGCCTGTTTGCACGAGAATTAACAATCAGCACATACCAACAGTTGAGGAAATTTCTCCCGGAATATTACTTTTAAACCAATACAACAACAGCATCCTAATTGATAACGAAGAAATAAAGTTAGCCGGCACATTTATCATCCAATACCACAGTAAAACCATAACAATAAACAACCAAACTTATGTTTCAAAAGAAGTTTCGATTACTAGACCTCTACCAGCAATAATGCAATCGTTTTTCCAAAATGGAACATTTGAAGAACTCCTATCACTTGAGATGATAAATGAACTACATACAAAAAACATAAATAACATAGAAGTACTAAAATTCAAAAATAAATTAAATTTATCGAGCAATATTGGCCTATCAACGTTAGTAGTCTTACTTATCCTGTTTACCTTCCTGAAATCATAGTCTTGGAAAAAACAACAACCCATTGAAATTAAAACAGTTCTCGAAACAAATCCTGTTATTTTGGAATCCACATCTGAAACTTGCCTTAGTAACACAATAAAATCATCATCACCAAATGTATCCAGTATAAACCAAATTCCTCTGTTTTAATAATATTCAATCGAACGAGGACGTTCGATTTTTTAAAGGCGGAAGAGTTACCCACAAACAAAAGGCGGAAGAGTTACCCACAAACAAGTTATCATCTTCAAAATAATCGCAAACAACACGTTCCCATCAAATCTGCTGACGTCGTCGGACCAACGACTGGATAAAAGTAATATGAACAAACAACGTTCCCACCAGATCTGCTGACGTCGGACCAACGACTTGCATGGCATTTCCATGGAATTAGATCAACGAAGCCATCATCCCAACGACTTGCATGGCATTTCCATGGAATTAGATCAACGAAGCCATCATCCAACATCCAACACCCATCAGGTGCAACAAGTCAGCGTGAGAAAGGAAAACAACAATGCGGGTTAGAATAAGTATTTAAGGTTTAGATTTTAAGAACTAATTGTCAATTGTAATTCAGAGGCAGAATCGCTGCCGGTTTACCGAATTAATAAAGTTTTTTTTTAAATTAATAACGCGTGCTACTGTCCGTGACACATGTGTGATAGAGAACATTCTACCCACTTTCATTGTTCGGTCATTTAACTTCCCAAAATTGAAAGAAAGCGCTCTCGTAGCAGCGAGGATATTGAATCCTCGGTTAATAAATCCAGGAGATCTTATTCTCCAAAAATGTCGTTGGATAATCATAATCCATTCGAAATTTTATCAATCGATGATGATGAAATTGAAGATTCACCAACTAACGCTCAGGCGCCCGCGCCAGAGAAAAAAACATCAATTCCTCCTATAAAAGTGCTAAACAAAACTAGTGAATATATCCATGCGATGTTGAACGCTCTAAATATTAAGGATTACTCAATCCAAAAAATGTCCATGGGCATTAAAGTTTTTTGTGAATCTTTAGAAACGCTAAACAAAGTTATAGACGCACTTAAAAAAAATAATTGTGAATTTTTCTCGCACGACCTTCGCAACGAAAGGTCATTTAAAGTCATTTTGTTTGGTCTGCACTCCATGGAACCAAATGATCTTAAAACTGAATTAATATCTCGTGGTCTTAAGTGTCAAGATATAAAAAAAATTATTAAAAATCATGAAACGTTGGTTGACATTTTCTATATTGTTTATTTAGAAAATGGTTCTGCCCGACTTAATAGTTTAAGAACAAATATAAAAACTATCTTTCGAACCCATGTTCGATGGGAATTTCAAAGGAGGTTGAGTGTCATAATTGCCAGATGTTTGGCCACGGAGAGCGACACTGCAATGTTAAAACATGTTGTGCGAATTGCTCTGGCCCGCATAAGACAACAAATTGCACTGCTGTTGACACTTCTCTACCCAAATATGCAAACTGCAAGGAAAGCCACCGATCTACTGATCATGCTTGCACTAGTCGATCAAAATACCTAGAGATGAAAGAGAGAACTACAAGGAAAAGTAAACATAATTTACCTGTTACCTTAAAACAGCCAAATTCTCGAATCCAGAACTAGTGAATATTAAGAGTATACATGATTTCCCTTCACTTCCCCAACCACCAAATCATTGGCAGAAGCAACAACACCAACATCCTGTAAAACAACAACAGCAGCAGGAACAGCAACACCTTCACTCAAAAAGAGTGGCAGACGCAGAACTGATGATGACGGCGCACACAGATAATGTTTCACAAGAGAGAGATCTCTTCTCTCAAGAAGAGCTTGCTTCTCTTACCATGGAGATGATTTCTAAGCTTGGACAATGTAAGTCTAAGTTTGATCAATTCAATGTCATTGCACAGCTTGCTACTAAATAATTATACTCTCATAATGCAAAGTAATTATTTTAATATGAAAATTGTATGTTGGAATGCTCGAGGCATTCGTAATAAATGTACTGAATTCTTTAATTTTCTCTTAAATGCTAATGTCGATATATGTCTTGTGTGTGAAACTTGGCTTGGGATAGATGTTCGTTTTTCAAATAATAACTTTATATGCCACAGACTAGATAGAGAAACACTAGGTGGCGGAGTTGCCATCGTTATAAAAAAAGAAATAAAACATATTTTGCTACCAAAAATTAACACCAATATTGTTGATTACAGAATTCTAATAAATTAAAAATAATTTCCATTTACTTTCCAGGCGGTAGATCCAGTGACATTAGTAAACAATACTTTAAAGGCGACTTAAAGAAATTAATAAGTAATGACCAATTTCTGATAGGCGGAGATTTCAACAGCAAACACCGAGACTGGGGTTGTCTTAGGGCCAACTCTTGGGGCAATGCCTTATTAGATTTCACAATGAGATATCCTATCACACTTATGTATCCAAACGGTCCAACATATATCCCTGCCTCAAGAAGATCTTCACCATCGACTATAGATCTTTACTTAACAAATATTCCTCACTGCTTTACAACGCCTATTACAGCAAATGCGCTCAGTTCTGATCACCTTCCTGTCTGCTGTGATACCACGCTGAGCCCTAATTTATTAAATTTGCAATTCTTAGACCTTAAAAATGCTAACTGGCCCATGTTTCGTTCCCATCTAAATTCTAATATTCGTCTGCTTCAAAACCGTGCAGAAAATGTTATGTGTTGTCAAGATATAGATGTCTGTGTTGATTATTTCAAAAAGAGTATTTTAGACAGTATCAACATATCTGTCCCTAAAAAAGCCATCAACAAAAGAGCCATTATTCTTCCCCGTTCAATCTTGAACCTTATTCAAATGAGGAATATGTATAGAAGAAAATGGCAAAGGTTTAGAATTCAACATGATTTTCAAGAAATGAACTATCTAAACAAATCGATAACAAAACAAATATCCGAATTTAGAAATCTAGAGTGGAATAAGAAACTTTGTTCCTTGCATCCTAACTCTAAAGCATTTTGGAACATTCATAAAATAACTAAAAAAAAAAATACTGAAATACCCCCACTCGAATCACCTGGGGGACTTTGCTATTCAAATGAAGCCAAAGCAAACCTATTGGCAAATACTTTTGCAGGTAATCACGATGTATTTTTAAATTCTAACATCGCCGTCGATCCTTTTGTTAACCTTGTTGATAGTTGTATAAGTGAGTTTAATAATACCCCGACTATTTTTCCTGCAAATGAACATGTAACTGTTGAAGACATAGAATATATAGTGTGCGACCTGCAAAATCAGAAAGCTCCTGGATTGGATTGCATAAAAAATCAATTTCTGAAACAACTCCCGATGAGTGGATTTTCATGTATTACTGCTTTGTTCAATTGCTGTTTCAGATTTCAATATTTTCCGTTTGAATGGAAGATGGCGAAAGTTGTCCCGATTCTAAAATCAGGAAAGCCACGCAGTGATCCAATGAGCTATAGACCTATAAGCTTACTAAGTAATACCAGTAAAATTTTAGAAAAGATTATTCATAGTAAATTAGAAATCTTCTTAAATGTTAAAAATGTTATACCTTTGCAGCAATTTGGTTTCAGAGCGCAACATAACACATCGCACCAAGTTCTGAGAATAAGTAGACATGTGAAAGAACAATTTAAAGAAAAAAATTCTACGGGGTTAGTTCTGTTAGATGTAGAAAAGGCTTTTGATACCGTGTGGCACAATGCATAAGCTCATAACAAATAAATGTCCTGGATTTCTAATCAAAATCATACAAAGTTTTTTGGCTGATAGACGATTTTTAGTCTCGTTGAATGGCGCAAGTTCCCTTGCCAAAAATATTTCTGCCGGTGTACCCCAAGGATCAGTTTTGTCCCCGACGCTCTTTAATATTTACACATCGGACTTTCCTACCTTACCAAATTGCGAATTTGGTATGTACGCAGATGATATTGCGATATACTCGTCTGACAAACATCCAGCAAATATTATAAGCAATATTCAAAATGCTCTTGAAATTATTTTTGAGTATTATAAGCACTGGAAAATGAAATTAAATGCAGGAAAGAGTCAAGCTATCTTTTTTACTAGAAAAAGAAAGCATTGGTTCTTACCCAGCTGTAACTTAAATATTGATAACTGTGATATCCCATGGGTTAACTCTGTCAAGTACTTGGGAGTGTACTTAGACAAGAAGCTGACTTTTAGGGAACACACAAAAATGACACTTAATAAACAAAATCTTAGTATCAAACTGTTATACCCGCTTATAAACCGCAGGTCATTACTTAGTCAACATAACAAATTGATAATTTTTAAAGTCGTCTTTCAAGCTATATTATTATACGGATCGCCTGTTTTGGGGGATTGTGCTAAAACTCACAGGAATAAACTTCAAATAATGCAAAACAAAATTTTAAAAATGATTATTCGAGTCCCCTGGCATTTTTCAACTCAAGAATTACATAAACAAACAAAAATATTAAAAATAGAGAGTAAAATTGAAATCCTCAATGCAAATTTTTTCAAAAAATGTGAAAACAGTACCAATAGTCTTATAAGAAACTTAAAGTAATTGTATTGTAAATTTATAAAATAAAATAGCAAATATTTAACCTTTATCCATATATTCGTATTTCTTATGTCATATTTTTAATGTTATTTATGTTAATTTATTTACGTATTTTCATACACGATTTATATATATATTTATTTATTCACCTACCTATCTATTTAAATTTTTGAATTTTGTGTCAATATATTTATGTATATATTTATTTATTAGATTTAAGTACTATCTGTGATATTATTTATTTATTTAATTAGATATCTATTAATTTATTGATTTTTGTTTGTTTTATTTGTTAATCTATTTATTATTTAACTGTGTATTTATTTATTATTCTTTATTTATATTATTGATATTTATTCGTTAAATTGTTTATTTATTTATTTATTTGTTTAAATGTTTATTTATTTATTAATACTTATTTATATATTTTGTCTGTGATACATATATACACATAATATCTATAAAATTAACTCAAATGAAGGTTTTTATTAAACCACTTTTCCTTCAATATAAAATATTAAACGTAACATGTTCCTCTCTAATCCTTGATTGATTTTCAGTAGTAAGATAAAAATTGTTATCATATCTCTGTGCTGTGCAATGACTTAAGAAAAAAAAAATTGTAAACTATGTAAATTTTTCTTTGAAACAATAAATATCTACAACGCGTAGAAAATCTTTACTTATATACAGGGATATATATAGGTAAATTTATCAGTCATAGATGTTGAAATGGTTTTCATTACAGAGGTAGGTAGGTATGTAACTATATTACGCAAATACCTATATGAGTGTTGCGTATTTATTTATTTAAATAAAAACTATGCCACAGTTGAGTGTTTGGTAAATACCTTACAATATTTTTTAAAATTAATTGTAAAAAATGAACACCTCACCTTGCAGTAATGCATATAATAGAAGACATACATACAAACTGGTTAAGTTCAGGATCTATATGTATCATGTAAGCAAGCTCGACTGAAGTCATTTGGTAGGTTGAAAGTTTTTAAAAAATTTAGTGGCAACTATTTCAAAAGGATATACATCGATGCAAACTGCAAATTTAAGAGGATATGTAAGGAGAAAAAGCGTATATTTTTCGAAAAAGAAGCACTCAAACCTACGCATTGTAAAAATTCTAGAGAATTTTGGCTAGCAGTCAACCAATTGAATGGTTAAAAACTTCAGTTAAGTACAAAATTAAAAATTGATTTGTTGCACGACCATTTCCAAATTCTCTTAAATCCCGAAGCTTTGTCGGAACCTTTTTACTATGCTAAGCCTGCCCATTCAAATGAAATATTAGACCGTGCTATAAGTTTCGAAGAATAGCACAATGTATTGCAGGAGCGGATAGAATACCAACAGAATTTTTTAAATATGGAACTGAAACACTGACCGAAAAATTAGCCTATGTGTTCAATAGCATTTTGGATACTGGAGTAATACCAGAGCAATTCAAGAAATCTATTATCTTTCCTCAACACAAGAAGGGAAATATATCAGATCCAGCCAATTATCGCGGAATCGCATTTCTTAGCGCCTTCTATAAAATATTTACATCTCTTTTGAGTAACCGTCTGACAAACTGGATAAATAGTATGGGTTTACTTGCGGAATTTCAAGCTGGATTCAGGAGTGGGTATTCGACCACAGATAATATTTTTGTTCTGAGACCTCGGAATGGTTTGAGTCAAAAATTGGAGTCAAGCAAGGATGTTGTTTAAGCTCCAGTTTATTTGCCTTATATATAAATGATCTTATAGATTTTTTACCCGGTGGAATTGAAATTTCGAGAACTGTCATCAAAGCCCTTTTATTTGCCGATGATGTAGTCCTTTTTGCTAGTTCACCTCAAACTTTGCAACTTATGATATATCGGCTCGGAGAGTACTGCCGATTATGGAATTTAAGCGTGAATCTGAGCAAAACAAAGGTGATGATATTTCGAAAAGGGTCCGGTCGCATTGCGAGGAGAAGAGAAATGGCACATCAACAGAGAACCTATCGAAGTGGTGAAATCCTACAAGTATTTAGGAGTAACTTTTACTAGCAATCTAAGTATGGAAACCCATCTCAAAAATAAGCTGGTAACAGCGAAAAATGCTATAAACGCAGCATGGAAAAACTGCTTTTCGAATAAATTAATAGCTCATAATGTTAAGTATAAGGTTTTTGTTTCAGTTGCTGAGTCAGTTATGCTTTATGGAGCGCAGGTGTGGGGATGTGACAAATATGAAACAGTTAAAAAACTTCTCAGGTTTTTTATCAAAAGATGCTTCCGTTTACCCAATAACACTCCAAACTACATGATCACACTCGAGACAGGCCTTTCGCCCCTCTTCATTAAAAACCTACCAACAAAGAGATGGTATGCCGATGGGAAATCCGGCTTCTCCAATAATAGCGGACATTATTCTGGAGGAACTTTTAAATACATGCCTTCCTCAACTTATAAACCAACCAAAAATACTGACGAAGTACGTGGACGACATATTTGCTATCGTGAAAATGGGAGAAATCGACCAAATACTTAACGTCCTTAATAGCTTCCATGGAAAAATACAGTTTACAGTTGAGGTTGAAACAAATAACAGATTGCCTTACCTCGACACAGTCGTAATACGAGAAGGAAAACTTCTAAAAATGGATTGGTATCAAAAACCTACGTCGTCAGGGAGACTGATAAATTTCCGATCCCAACATCCAAAACAAACCATATTCAACACTGCCAAAAATCTAATAAATCGAGTACTCCTAATAAGTGACGTAGAATTCCACAAACAAAATCGAGTAAGAATTAAGAATATATTAATGCAGAATGGTTTTCCGGAAAACATAATAAGAAAATTAATAGGACAACATGCAAACAGAAACAGCCAACCACAAGAACAAAATATAATTTACAAATCGTTTACCTACGTAAAACAAGTTGCTGAAAGGTTTAAAACTGCCAAATTATTCGACACCGAAAAATACAAAATGGCAATGAAATCGACAAATACCGCATCACAACTGTATACAAAACTAAAAGCAAAGACGAATAGAATGGAACACTCTGATGTAATATACCAAATTAGCTGCAAAGGAGGAAAAAACGACAATTGCGACCAAATTTATATAGGGACAACTAAACAAAAATTTAAAAAAATATTATCAGGACACAGATCTGACATTAAAAACAACGCACCACAGAAGACAGCACTGGCAGCACACTGCATCACACTTCAGCATTCTCCAAACTACGACGACACAAAAATTTTACAACGCGAAGAGAACCCAAATAAGAGAATGATAATTGAAACTCTTCACATCATTAATGCCGACAATACAATCAACAGACGTACAGATATGGAGAACGTTAGCCCACAATACAAACATCTGTTAGAGAAAAGAGGGAAAAAAGCTCGCTAACAACTACAATCAAGGAGAATATGTGTTTTATCTGTTTCTTATTTCATTATAAAGTTTTGATTTTACTTGTAAGTTCAGCTTACATATTTATTTTAAAGTGCAATATAAATGTAACATTTGTAAGTCTTCTTCTTTTTTATGTTAAATATATTGTGAATTGTAAGTAATAATTATGTATACAAATATAGATTGCACATCTTTCCTGATGATGTCCATATTCATGGACGAAACGTCGAACACAAATTAACTTTGTTTCATTTTTTGACCTGAAGCCCACTTACTAATTCAAAAAGTTGATAAACCAAAGGTCACATCATACACATAATATAAAAGTATACCTACTTCATAACACTATACCTAAAGTAAAAAAAAACTTGTACGTATTACAAAAAATCCATTTTACCTACCTTCAAAAATTTTCAAGGGTGCTCATGAGCACCCTTCATAATTTGGAGTGTTCCCTCAGCAATTAATGAAGGAACCCTCAAACTCTGAGGTAACACTCCAATTTTCAAGTAAAGTGTTACTTCAAAAGCTTCGTAAAATAATTTGGTGTGAATGAAAATGTTATTCACACCAAACCGCAGTAGTTCCCGTCCCTAATAAAGGCGGCCATAATTACTTGCTCACTTGATAATATTTTTAAACAATTGGTCCTGAAGTAATTCGGGCTCTCTGATTAAGATTCTGCAATCAGATTCGATGTATCGTGTCACGATTTTGAGATACATTTTGTTAAAATGTTTAAAACCGGTTAACTTCAGTTTTACTATCTTGAGTAAATTGAAAACTACTGGACTATGAACATGAATTTGCTTTTATAGCAAATTATGGGAATGTAAAATTGTTAAAAAAAGGCGTAGAAAAAAAAAATAGCCTCGCGTTGTATGACTTGTATAGTAGGTAGGTATATATATTGTTAAACGGAAACTTAACCAAAAAAAGTTAATGCCATCTTGTGGAAATTGTAACCTAGATTTAAAACACCAAATGATATTCGAATAGAATGCGCTTTTCAATTATAGCCAAATTTGTAAATAACCGTTAACACCAAGTATCTGAAGAACAGTTATATTGCAAACGCTGTAGAATACGACGTGTAAACAATGTGTTAGATTAAAAACTTAAATTAATGACCAAATGTGGGGATTCAATGAAACCTTGAGTGTTGTTCAGTGATGGGCTAATAAACATTTAGGCAAGTTTGGAACCTCGAAAACCCATGCGAAGGGGGAACGGAACTGCAAAGATTTCAACCTTTCTCCTGTGTATCCTCAATAATTATTTTTCCTTACGTGCTTCATCAAAAGTATTCCTAACTTTTTATAGAATGTTAAATTTACAACAATTTTGAGTATTCAAATATGGTTGTATGACAACTCGTTACATAGACATTGGGCTTCGAAGAAAAATGTTTTATAAACATTTTAATGGCCTTTTTTAAAGTGCCATATCTCTGCAACAAATTGACATAGAAACATGTTTTAATACTAAAAATTTTTGGAAATTCAACATTCTACAAAAAAAAATCCGAATGTTTCTGCCGCAGCACGTAAGGAATCAAATAGTTATTGAGAAAAAACCTTTTTTCGCAAGGATCCTCGAAGTCCCAAACTTGGGAAAATATTTATTAACCATCCCTGAACAACATCCCAAAGTTGGGAGAGTAGCGATATTTCGCAATTTCAAACCTCGAATAACGAAATCTCGCTTGTTTTTTAAATCTCGAAAAAGGAAATCTCGCGAGTTTAAAATCCCGCTTTAAAATCTCGCAATTTTCAACCAAAATCCCGCAAACTGAAATCGCACTAAATCCGGAATAAACTGTATACACCCAAACTCGGACCCAACCCAAATCCTATAGTTTGGCCAAACAGGGGTGTTGCAGGGGGCACCATGCCCCCTATACCAATTTCACTGTTCTTACGTCGTCAACTGACAATACTTTTTTTAAATGCGAGATTTTAGTTTGTGAGTTCTTGTAATTGATTTGCGGAATTTTGTAACCAACCCCCCAAAGTTTCATTAATTTCTGATCTTTTACTTTCTGAAACTATACGTCGAATGAACTATATTGAGCAAGTAAAAAATAAGACTTTAGGTCGCTTAGAGATCAATTGAAGAAGAATCCGCAAGTTTCCGCAGCTGATTTAACTTGAATTAAAAAGTACAAAAATATACCTTTCTTGCAATACCTATTGGGGCGTACGGGGCGCAACAGTTAAAAGTTTAAAACAATATGCCAAAAGCAATTTTATTTTAATTTTATTGAAATTTTGACTCGCAAAAAATATGTAATATACATACGTCTTACCTTCTACTAATATTGTTAAGGCTTATCAACTCAGCGCTTATATACTTAGGTGTAGAAACTTGTTTTTATCTAAGTTTGTTTCTTATCAGTTATCAAATAGAATTTTATTATATTTTCATTCAATTAAATATTTTCTTCAAATAAAGATCATTATATAAATTTAGTTTAATTTCTATTATCCAATAGGTTATGGGCCCAGACCATAACGAATAAATTAAATAACAAAAAGCGAAGAAAATTACAATTGGTACAAAGTGTCTGTAGGCAATAATGCAATAAGGCCACTTACGTGTGAAAATTACGATACATGGGTAATACAAATCGAAGCAGTGATGATTAAATGCGGGACTTGGAAATACGTAAGCGAAGCAGAAAAAAGGCCTGAACCTGACGCAACTGATGCAAATTTCAATGTAAAGCTTCAAAAATGGTTGGAAGAAGATGCGAAGGCAAAATCAGATTTGATTATTGCGATTGATCCAAGTTTACTTCGTTTAGTAAAGGGACTAGACACGGCTAAGAGCGTGTGGGATCGATTAAAATCGGAATTTGCTTCTACAGGACCAGTGAAGAAGGCAACATTGCTGAAACGTGTGGCAACATACAAAATGCAAGAAGGTGACGATATCCGCAAGAAATTAATGGAATTCTTTGATGCAGTTTCGAAATTAAAGTGCATGGGAGTTGATATTCATGAAGAGTTGTTATCGATTCTCTTATTAAATGGGCTTCCATCAAGTTTTGAACTATTCCGATGTGCAATGGAATCGCATGACAATTTACCAAAACCTGAAGTTCTTAGAGAAAAAATTTTAGAAAAGAATGAATCTCAAATGCAAAGAAAAATAGATGGCGATATCGAGGCATTGTATGTCCGTCGAAATTCATTCCAAAATAAATCGAAACTGGAACGAGGGATGCAACATAAAAAGAATTATTGCAATACAAATGAAAGTGATAAATCGTTCAAATACAAATGCTATAGATGTCATCAAATGGGTCACAAAGCGTCAGAATGTACAGAAAACAAAAGAACATTCAAAAATTATTCAAGAGGCGAATCTTCAGCGAAAGTACTTTTCACACAGCGGAAGCAGAAGATGAGGCTTTGGGAATAATAAAGAATGGAAATGGTGGACGATGGTGCTTAGATAGTGGCTGCACATCTCACATGTGTAATGATGAAAATTTATTTTTATCGCCACTTTCAAACGTAAAAGAGAAGCTTCTTTTGGCAAATGACTCATCAGCCGAAGTCAATGCAAGAGGAACAGCTGGAATTATCACTACAGACGGGAAATCTGAAAGGTCAGTAAAACTAGAAAATACGTTACTAGTTAAGAACTTAAGGAATAATCTATTGTCTGTTTCGAGAATAACGGATCACGGTTGCACTATAACATTTGACAAGAAGAAGGCAATTGTTCGTGGAAATGATGGTGAAACCAAGATGATTGCTAAACGAGTTGGTCAATTGTATTATGTTCAAGAAAGTACTTCTCAAGCATGCGTTGTTAGTGAAATAACTGAAAATCTTGAAGTTTGGCACCGCCGAATGGGTCATTTGAATTACAAAGATTTAACAAGTTTGTCTCGAAAGAAATTGGTGACTGGATTACATATTAGTGATGGGGGAGAAATCAAATCATGCCAAGTTTGTCTCCAAGGAAAAATGACTTCATTACCGTTTCCGAAAAAGTCACAGAGATGTACAAACATTCTGGATTTAGTACACACGGATGTCTGGGGACCTTCAAGAACTGAGTCTTATGGAAAATCGAGGTACTTTGTCACTTTTATTGATGACAGCAGCCGATGGTGCGAAGTTTTCTTTATAAAACAAAAGAGTGAGGTGTTTGATGTTTTCAAGGAGTACAAAGCTCAGGTAGAGACGAAAACCGGTCTCAAAATCAAATGTTTGATGTCAGATAACGGAAAAGAATTTCGTAATCATGAATTTGACAAATTTTTGAAAGCAAACGGGATAAGCAGAAGATTAACAATACCACATACACCACAGCAAAATGGTGTGGCTGAACGTAAAAATCGAACGCTTGTCGAAATGACCAGATGCTTACTTATTCAGTCAGGACTTGGAAACCAGTTTTGGGCAGAAGCTCTTTCAGCGTCAAATTATCTGCGAAATAGATGTCCTACAAGTAGCTTGGATGGCCACACACCGTTTGAAATTTGGAACAAAAGATTACCAGACTTAAGCCATCTTAAGGTATTTGGAGCAAAAGCATTTGTGCTAGATAAAACTCCTGGCAAGGGAAAGTTTGAAGCACGTTCAAATGAGGGTATCATGGTTGGATATTCTGAAATATCAAAAGGCTACCGAATTTGGATTCCTGAAAAACGAAACGTAGTTGTCACAAGAGACGTAAAATTTATCGAAAATGAAGTTACAGATAGAAATGAAAATTCAGAACCAGAATATGTTGTAATTCCTGCTGAAAATACAGAAATTCAATCAACCTCAATGCAAACTCATATACAAATACCAGAAAATGAACCTGAAGTAATAGCACCACGAAATCCTAGAAAAACAAGTAGAGTCGTTTCAAAACCTATTGATCAGAATAAAGGAATCAGAAGAACATATCAAACCAGATCAAAAGTCAGAGCTAAATACAAGAACCAGAATAAAGAAGTTCAAAGAATCTACCAGACAAGATCAAAAATGCGTTCCACAGATGCAAAAGAAAACCAAATTTTGAAGAAACACAAAAACGGAAAAGAAATAACAACTCCGGTGGAAAACCAAAAGGACGAACAAAAAGAAGAAACGGATGAAGAAATCTATTTCGATTCAGTGGACGAGGTTGAATTTGTCGAAATGGCAAACATTGGTGAAGTGTCAATTGAAGATGCGATGTCTGGAACAGATGCACAAGAATGGCTCAATGCGATCAAAGAAGAAATCCGAGGTCTTATCAAGAATAATACGTGGGATTTGGTCAAGTGTCCGGCAAATAGATCTGTTGTGACAAGTAAAGTTATTTTGCGTAATAAACTAAAATCGGATGGTTCTTTGGATCGAAGAAAGGCTCGTGTTGTCGCCAGAGGTTTTTCACAGTGTCGAGGAATAGATTTCGAAGAAACATTTGCACCTGTAGCTCGCCTTGAATCAATTAGATTATTAATGGCACTTGCTGTTCGTGAAAACATTTCAGTATATCAGATGGATGTTGTTGCGGCTTATTTAAATGGTGACTTAGATGAGGAAATCTATATGGATCCTCCCAAATACTTTCAAGAAGCGTTGCAAATGCTGGTTGAAGAAAATGAAAATGGAATTGCAATTAAAGCCAAGCAGATGCTCCAAAAGTTCAAGAAAGGAAACAATGTATGCCGACTGAGGAAGGCGCTTTATGGTCTTCGACAGGCAGGACGTCAGTGGCATAAGAAACTTGATGAAACACTTCGTGGCTTAGGCTTGAAACCAGCTTCAAATGACACATGTCTTTATTATGGATCAAGAAAAGAAGAATTTACAGTCGTTGCTGTATATGTTGATGATATTTTGTATGCATCAAAAAGTCAGAAAACATTGGACAACATTCGAAAAGGACTTGCAGCAGTCTTTGAAATGAAAGATCTTGGATTGGCGCGGTATTGCTTGGGCGTCGAAATAATTCAAGAAAATGGTGAAATAAAACTTAAGCAACAAGGATATGTCAAAGAACTATTAAAGAAATTTAACATGGACGAATCGAAACCTGTTCATACTCCTAGCGATGCAAACGCAAAGTTATCAAGAGTGGTTTGTTCTTCTGGAGGAGAAAAACTAAAACAACCATATCGACAGCTGATTGGTTCACTCATGTATCTAGCGATCGCTACTAGACCGGATATAGCTTTTACTGTAAATCGGTTGGCTCAATATAATGAAAGTTATCAAGAAATGCATTGGTCAGCGGCGAAGCGAGTACTACGATACCTCCGATGTACAGAGAGTCATGGATTGGTGTACAGAAAAGACACACTTGGTATTCGAGGTTTTTCAGATGCTGATCATGCGAATGACGAAATGGACAGATTATCATATACAGGATATGTATTCACACTAAGTGGAGCAGCAATTACTTGGCGTTCTCAAAAGCAAAAATCTGTAGCTATTTCAACAACAGAAGCGGAGTACGTTGCACTGTCCGAATCATCTCGAGAAGCCACATATCTTCAAAACCTGATGATTGAAATGAATTTGCCTGAATTAGCCTCAATAACTGTTGGAACAGATAATCAAGGTGCAAAACATATAGCAGAAAATGCAGTATGTCATTCTCGGACAAAACATATTGCTACTAGATACCATTTTGTACGACAACTTTTAAAGGATGGAAAAATCAATGTCACTTATACTCCAACTGAAAAAATGCCTGCTGATGTGTTAACTAAACCACTTCCTGGACCAGCACATTATCGATGTATGAAGGATATTGGAATAACAGTATGTTAAGATAAAGACGCGCTGTTTGAGGAAGGCGTGTTAAGGCTTATCAACTCAGCGCTTATATACTTAGGTGTAGAAACTTGTTTTTATCTAAGTTTGTTTCTTATCAGTTATCAAATAGAATTTTATTATATTTTCCTTCAATTAAATATTTTCTTCAAATAAAGATCATTATATAAATTTAGTTTAATTTCTATTATCCAATAAATATCTTCATAACAAAACAAAAATCCATAAAATATGCAAATTCAAAAAAATAAATAAATGAAGTCGGGCTCACTATTGGTGCACTAACACTCAAATGTCTTTTTTTTTTTCAATGTAATTACTTTGATAATGATAATCTGACGGTATAGTCTAAAGTTAGTATTTATTTTTGCATTCGGTATTAGTATGGGATGTCCTAAGCTAATTTAACTGGTTTTCATCAAAAACCGGAGAACCACAGTGCAAACGGAGTGTTATAAAATTCACAATATAAAAAGCAGAGTGAACTTGCGCACCTAGTTTTAATTCACACCGCCCAATATCTTGCCATATTTGTTTTTAAGCCAGAAATTCATTCTTTAATTTTGTATTTAAGTTAAGTTTTTATACTAAAAAAAATTATTCCAATTAAAAAAATAGCTATTTGTTTAGCAAATATTTTTGCTTAAATAATTTTTTTCAAACACTATTGACTTAAAACATTAAATTTAAATACTAAATTAAGGCAGTGTGTAAATAGCGTTAGAATTGTATCGTCTGGAAAATATTTGATTATTAGGTGAAGGTGAATAAATTTTTAGCTTTTCAGTGTATCAACTGGATTAAAAATGATCAGTGTTCAAAGTTTTTTTTTTCTCGATACTATTTGATTCTTCGTTGTTGAAATTGTTTGTTATTAATATAAGAGTTAAAAAAAACCACAAACGAGCTCCAGAGCAGGCAAATTTTTTTAAGTTTATATTCACCACATATAGTGTCATAACTTAGCCACTGGATAACATTTTAACGCTTTTGGCACACGGCCTAATGAATTCCTGGATTTAAAAATGAATACAGCACGAAAATGTAAGTGCTGCCGTTATTTTTTCATATTTTTCCCATTATAAGTTTTTTTAATTAATTTTCCCCGCCCTCCTAAAGGAAAGGGAGTTCGAAGTATGCCAATATCTTACAATAATTTTTTTGTGGTTATTTATCAATGGTAAACATTTGGTGTTTTTATCACAAAGTGCACAATTCTTATTTATATGGGCTTGGGCTCTATGCCGCTTTACAAGTCAGTAACAACTTACAATGTCGCCATAATCTCGTCAATTTTAGAATTTTGTTTGCCACTCAAACACAACGATGATGGTTTCACTATAAAATGCTCATCTAACCTACAATGGTTTTGTTCAAGAAAGATATACCCTCAAATACTGCAACACACAATCATATAGCACCTCTCTCCCCATTATCATCTAAAGGAATCACGGTCCGGTGATCTTCTTCAATTAAAAGGTCGACATACCAATTCTTTCATATGTTCCTCATTCGGTGGTAGGTATGTACATGCTTCTTTTTCATTGTTTTTTGCTTTTTTCAGTTCAGCACAACACATACGGAACCCACCTTATAATATTTTGATTCAATAAATTTTCGAATTAACAAAGAACTGGAACTAACAATAAAAAAAGGAAAGAAACAAATATATTAATGACGCACAATGGTAATGAGTAGTTGTTATAAAAATAAAATGCACCACTGTGTCGCAGGAGCTTACTCTCTTAGCAATTATTATGTCGACAGGCAAAAAGTTTCTAAAATGGCCTTAATTAATTTCCAGTTTAATTACAGGGAAGTTAACGCACAAGAAACTTTAAAGAAACATCTTTTGATAAATATTGTTCAATTTAAGCGTCATATTGAATTGGGATTCTAATTCATGGCCCGATTCATAAAAACTGTTAACACTAAATCCCCATTATTAACATGAAAAACTGAAATGCGATTTTCTTAAATCCACTTTAAAAATAACTTATATAAAATGTAATCCAAATCGTTTGAATTAATGTGGGCTGTTCTTCAGTTCAATAAGAAGTAGGTGGTGTTAGTTTAGCAACGTTTCGAGCATGGTTATGCTCTTCATCAGGCCTTTATTATTCTATAAGCTCCTGTAGTTTTATTTCTATTCTTATTTTGTCATCATGGTCTGGACTTCCTGATATCCTTTTCCATATGGTTCCCAGTTCATTAATCCCCCTTCTAAATCTTTCCCTAATTATTAACTGATTAAGTAATTTTTCTGCTGTTTCAAAATTTGTTAACATAACCCTAGTTAACCTTGATTTTTTCTCTCTTATTTCTTCTAAAATAGTCTTATAATATGTCAAGTTTATGGTGTGGAAAATTTCACCTCTGTTTTCGTACAATGCGGCAGGTCCGTCCTCTATGAGAATGTATTCCTCCGTACTATAATTGGTTATCTGCACTTGAGCAGTTGTTGTGGCAAGTAATGCCGAAAATATCAGTATGATTGTAATATCCATCTGAAAGTAAACATTTGTTTCACCTAGTTAATTTTTTTTTAATTTTTTTAGGTTGTCTTTATGTATTATTCTGTCTTTACTGTCTATTATAACTCTTCCCCTGTCCTCTTTTACAATTCTTTTTTTATATAAAGGTTTTACTTTACCTTGCCTACGTGTCGATTTTTCATGAATTTTTTGTCCTGGCTTAAATTTTATTTCTGATCTATTTTTATTGAAGTATGAAAAGGTTTTTTCTTGTCTGTCTTTCAAAACGTCAGTCAATGAAATGTATTTTTCAAAATTATGAAATACTTCTAACGGTTGTAAGTTTGTCACTGTCTGAATGGATTCATTATATTTCTTTACAACTAATGGCATTATCTCTTTGGTTTCTGCGTGAATATCTGTTTTTGTTATTCGTATAAGTTCAGTCATTGTACTGTGCACTCTTTCGATCATGCCATTTGTCGTACTATAGTTTGGAGCTACTTTTTCATGCTTTATACCTAGTCGTTGTAATTCTAACTCCGTTGATGGTGTACAAAAAGTTTTTTCATTGTCAGTCACTAATACCTGTACTTTTCCGAAAATTGGTATTGACTCTATTAATTTTTCTTTCGCATCGATTTTATTTTCAACATGCCTTACTATGAGATATTTTGAAAACGAATCTACCATGGTTAAAAATTGATCATTATCTATATAATAAATGTCTGCATGAATGCGTTCCCCCCCTTCCTTCGGAATTGGAGCCTCTCCAATCTTATACTATGTGGGATGCCTATTGTATTTGTTTTCTTTGCAAACCGAACATTCCTTTGTATACGTTAATAGTTGTTTAAAACAATCGGGCCAGTAATATTTACCTGATATCTGTTTGAAATTTTCTCTTGAGTCACGATGGGCTCTTTCGTGTTCTTTTTTTATTATAGAGACTTGTTCATCTCTGTCAGAAATATCTTCTACTAAATTGTTTACGTAAGCGAACTGTGTTGTTGGGTAATCATTTATTAATTTCCCTTTTATTTTGAACAGAACTTCCTCTGTTGAATGAATTGCGTTTACACCATTCTTTATAACTTCCTTAAGTTTACTAAAAATACCATCATCTTTGTATATAATTAAGTGTCGCCAGTAGCCTTTATGTACTTGTTTACTTATTATATTATTACTATTTCCTTCTTTTATTACTAGTTGATTTTTGAATCTATTTATTATTCCTCCCAATCTCTTAATTTTTTCAACTGGACTACTCTGAGTACTATGTACTGTTGCAATATCCGAGTTCATCATGTTTAACTCTTGTCTACTAAGAGCATCTGCTACTACATTTTCCTTACCAGGCTTATATGTGATAACCGGAGCATATTCTTCAATAAATGCTCTCCAACGCTTCATTTAAGCATTTGGATTTTTGTCCGGCTTAGCAAATGTCAATGGTTGGTGGTCCGTATATATATGGATGCCACTTGTTCCATAGAGGTAATTCCTCAAATTTTTTAAGCTCCATACAATAGCTAATAATCATTCGTAGCGTAATTTTCTTCGGTTTTACTTAATGTTCTACTGATAAAAGTTATTGGTTTACCGTTCTGACTAAGTACTGCGCCTATGGCTGAGTTACTTGCATCAGTTGTCAGTTCAAATACTTCTTTAAAATCTGGTTGATTTAGAACAATATTCTCTTCCAATTTGTCTTTTAAAATTTTGAAAGCTCTCTTTCCCTCTTCATCTAGTTTTATTGGCACTAATTTGCTTTTAGCATAACTGTCTTTCTGGATATTCTTTGATTGCTTGGACTTTCTTTGGGTCGGTTTTAATATTGTTGTAGGAAATTACATAACCTAAAAATTCAACTTCTTGCATAAAATATTTGCTCTTCTCACTACTTATTTTCATGTTGGCTTCACTGAGTGCTTTAATTATAATTTCAATGTGATTACGTCATCAATATATACATGGCAGAATTTACCAATAAATGGTCTCAGAATGTCGTCCATCGCTCTTTGAAATATAGAGGGCGCATTTTTTAAGCCAAACGGCATACGTAGAAACTCGTATTTTCCGTTATTCACACTGAAAGCTGTTTTAACTCTGTCTTCCTTTTTCATCATTATTTGATGGAAACCACTTTGTAAATCTAATGTCGTAAAGAATTTAGATTTTCCCAAGTTAAATAATATAACGGAGGTATCTGACATTGGATATTTATCCGTTTTTGTAAAAGCGTTAAGCTTCTTATAGTCTATGACTAATCTATGTTTCTTCGATCCGTCCTCATTGAGACCTTTCTTGTCTACTACCCACACTGGTGAATTGTATGATGATCTACTGGGTGCTATAATATTATTTTCTAATAATTCTAATATTTCGTTGTTTACGAATTCGCTCACGGCTTGAGGGTATGGATATGAATTTGTCCATATTGGTTCTTCATTTGTAGTGTCAATGGTTGCTACAATATTTGTATTATAGAGCAGATAACTGGGTTTATCTGTAAAAATGCCTTGAAATTTCCTTAAAATGTCCTTTAACTTTTTAATGAACGTTTCTTCTGTACTTATGCAGATATTTAAACTGTTCACTAAGTCTTCGTTGAATAGTAAAGGTACTATGCCTTTCTCGTATTCAAGAGTACTGTCAACTATATTTATTTTGCCTTTTATTTTTCTCAGTGTTCTCATACCTATTATAAAGTCATATTCACTCAACTCTTTTAATTCAAAAAATTTGTCTTTTATACCTAACATATTTATTTCTTGATATTTATCTATCAAACTTGTGCCATGTACGCTTCTAACTGTACTTGTAATTTCTAAATTTTTATTTTTAAATAATCCTGGCTTGACATAACTATGTGTCGCACCTGTGTCAATCAAAATATTAAAAACACGACCTGTTCTCGGATCAGTCCGCTTTATAAAGGGCAAGTCGTTCCTTATTCTAAAAAATTAGCTCCTTCATTCAAGTTATTCAACCTTGGGGTCTTGGCTTGAACTTGATCACTTAATGGTCTATCACGTTTAAATGGATTATGTATCATCATGGATAGTTCAGTTCAGTTTATTTGCAGTTTAAATTTAACATTAATTTACATTGATTTATTTTATAATTTTAGAGTTTTAGAACATAATTCTTTACATCTATAATACAATAAATTTATGACAATATTTTTACAATGTGATAACAAATAAATATAATATGTAAGGGAAAACACTACAAGAAAAAAAAACCCTTATTTAATACTTAAAAACTAAAATTGCACATAAACCCAAATTTTACTAAAGCATATGATTATTGTAAGTTTAGTATTAGTTCGTTATTTGCAAAAGAAGATTTTTCAAAGAAGTTTTCTTGCAACTTATACAAAACCAATTTGATTGGGCTGACATTTGCTCTGCTGTGAACCCGTACAGTCGAATAATATCGTGGTAAATTTAACATTAGTTTTAGAATTTTATTTTGGCTTATTTGTAGCTTTTTAATGTGAGTCTCAGCACAGTCAAACCATACTGGGGCACCATAAGATAAAACCGGTTGAAAAATAGTTTTGAAAATTAAGATTTTATTATGCACGCTTAGTCGAGACTTTCTATTAATAAATAGGTACAAAATTTTTACTAAAAGATTTGTTTTGTGTATTGTGTTAGATATATGCCTTTCGAAAGTAAGTTTTTTGTCAAAAGTGATACCAAGATATCTACAATTTTCAGACCATTGAATATTGGTTGCGTTTATTTTAATCATGGTTTGCGGAAGAAAACTTTGTTTTCTCCGTCGAGTGAACCACATAGCTTGACATTTTTCCGGATTAACTTTTATCTTCCACTTTGTAAAGAAGTTAAGAAGAGTGTCAAGTGAACTCTGTAAACATGTTATAGCGTCTTGGGGAAGAATACTTGATGTAAAAAGTGCTGTATCGTCTGCAAACATGGCCAATTCGGTATTGTTTTCGAAATGTGGTAGGTCTGACATAAAAATATTGAAAAGGATCGGTCCAAGTACGGAGCCTTGAGGAACTCCACAAATAATATTAAACACGGAAGATTTCGCAAATCCAGTGGACACAAAAAAAGTTCTGTTTTTCAAAAAGCTCCATACAATTTTAACAAGGTAATCTGGGAAATTAAACTGCATTAACTTGTAGATAAGCCCTTCATGCCACACAGTGTCGAAGGCTTTTTCTATATCTAACAACACTAGACCAGTCGAGTGCTTTAAATTGCGGCTGTTTTTGATATGTTGTTTGATTCTTAGAACTTGGTGGCTAGTGGAATGTCCTGCTCTGAACCCGAATTGCTCTTATATGTTGGCTTCCTCGATATGTATTAAGAGACGATTTTTTAATATCTTTTCAAAAATTTTACTGAGCGTACTTAATAAGCTTATAGGCCTGTAGCTAGATGGGTTATCTTTTGGTTTGCCAGGCTTGGCAATTGGCACCACTTTGGCTGTTTTCCATTTCACAGGAAAATAACAATGTTTAATGCAAGCATTGAATGTAAATGTTAAAAAAGTAATACCTTTATTAGGCAACGCTTTTAATAAACGGTTGTTCAAACCATCAAGACCAGGTGACTTTTTTGTTTTTAATTCCTTGATTATGTTTTTGACTAAACGGTTGTTGCGAATAAGAGTATTAGGCTGGTTAACAAGAGGACTTCCTATATTTCTAATTGTATCCCTAACAATGTTTTCAGTTTGAGGGTCACTTAGGTGAGCTGAAACTTCATGATTTTGGCTAAATTTTTCAGCCAAAAGAAAATGGATTATTATTATTTCTAATCTCATTATTAAAACGTTGGTCTCGATATTGGTTACTAATCATATATCGGTTCTGATTTGAATTAGCATTATTATTATATTGTGGTTTAGGACGGTAGTTTCCGCTTCCTAAGTCCATTCTTTGTTGTGGTTGATATTTATTCTGAGGAACAAAGTGATTGCTTTGTCTCGGCTGTGGATTAAAATTTGTTCGTTGGGCTTGTGGTGCTTGATTTTGATTAAAATACGTTCTATGTGGATTTATATAATTTGAATCCCTTTGTCTTAGAGACTGATTTACCCCAATCTCCTGAACTCTCGCCAAAGCGTTAGGTAAATCTCCCGGATTTAGAGAGAAAACCAAATTACTAACTGGTTGATTCAGTCCTGTCACAAATACTCTTAACGCATTCTCTCTGGCTACCTTTATTAACACATTTGTTTCAGAACTTCAAATAAAACAATAATGAGTTATGGAGTTAACTCATTATTGTTTTATTTGTAATTAGGGTCAAAAGTTTATTGACCTGATCGTAAAACTCTTGTAAAGTTTGTTTTCCCTGCCTTGCATTTGCCAATTCTGTCTGTAGCATGTAGACTGGTCATTTGTCATCATATGTAAGGTCTAACCTACCTAATATTGCATCAACGTTTAATGGTGTCCCGTGTGATGTCAGTACATCATTTGCTTTCCCTACAATTCTGTTTCTTAAAATATTAACTGCTGTAAAATAGCTAGAAGGCATCGTAAGCTTTCATGCAGTGTGTCACTGATGTCCGCCAGCTAATATAGTTTTCCCCGTCAAATGTCTGTAGACTTTTTACAAGGTCCAGACTTTCTGTAACTGTCACAGTAGGGTCTTATGTTATGTCCGTATATGGAATAATATTGTCACCTGGTGACAACCTAGTTAACGCTACAGTTAGATCATCTATTTTTCTGCTTAGAGCTTCTGTGCTTTCTCCTACTGCCTGCGCAATTAATGCGTTCATTTGATCTACTGTCATTGCCATTATGTATATTTAATTATATGTTTTTATTTGGAGTAAAAAGTAAAATTATAAATAATGCTGAATTAAGAAAATTTGTTTAATTATATTGTTTTCCAAATGTGTAATTATAATTTTTTTTTAAATTATTGCTTATAATTTCTTACTTTACAATTCTTAAATATTCTGCTTCCTGCTTTCGGCTTCCTGCTTACTGCTTTCTAATTAATTAAATTGTTTCTCACTTTCCTATTAATGTCTTCGTCTTTTAAAGTTTTTATTCGTAGTTATTTTTTGTTTATATTCACTTTGGGTTGTTTTTCTTGCACTTTCTTCTTTTATTCAATTTTATATATATTTTTTATTTATTTTATATTTAATAATATACTTTTTATTTGCACTTATTCTTCTATTTTTTTTCACTGTTGGATTTTCCGGTACCTATGCCCGTACTTCTCTTGATCTTTGGTAAAAAGAACTCTTTTTTTGTCCTTTACCGTTATACCTCTCAGGGTTTTATACTGAGTAGGATTACTGTTATTTTTGTTCGGTTCCTGGTGCTAGTCCTTAATTTTCTTTTTTCGGCACTTTGGATGCACTATATTATGTCACTTGTGTAAATTTAACTTTTAAGCAATATAATGCGTTACTGCATTTGTTGAATTTAATAAAAATTAAAGTACACTTTGACTATACAAAATTGTATCAGAGGGTCTTTTATATACCTTTTTTTCTGATAGTCTCGATTTGATTGGCAGTAATTAATTAACTTGCACTAAATCACTGTGATTTTCTTTTGTTAATATATATTTGATTTCTTCAGTATAGGGTCTTATAACCTTTTTTTATTAACTGATTTATAATCGTCACGATTGGGTTTATACCCTTTATTCGCGCACTATAATATTAATTTAATCACGACACAAATATACCAGGTCCCTGCTCGGGCGCCAATTAAGTTTTTTACTACATTAAGTATTTTTAAAAAAAAACTCTTTATTATTTTCTTCTTACATCTGATTGTAAGAATTTGAGACAACAAGACCGTCTATGTTCGCGGATGAAATTGAACTCCCCAAATTATTGATTTGAATTAGTTAGATCTTCAAAAGATACAAAAATTGTGTCACACATCATCCGATGTGTGTTTACATTAACTTATTGTGAAATATTTATCGTGAAATAGAAATGATCCCATGGTAATTCGAGATCGAACATAAAGAATGTATCTGAAAGGATGTAATAAAATCAAAGTATCATATATCATATTTTTTATTACTTAAACAGAGTGTCAGTTGAGTGACAAATATTTGAAGTGGTTTGGGATGATTGCTATGATTGAATCATACAATAATCGAATTGTTAACTCAACGCGTTCTATGGGTAGATTTTTTTATTATGTTGTGCAAATTAGCAAATTAGAATTCATGCCTCTTATGATTATCGCTTGAATGCATTAATGCTGAAATATTCTTTAAAAGACAAAGGGAACTAACTTTACCACTAGTGGGAACTAATTTCATGTTTTTTGGGTGAAGTAAATTCCCACTTTTTTTTTCAACTGTCAGATCTTTTTCATAAGGTGCTTAGAGCAAACATCGGCTTATGAAAGAAGATTTGCCAACATATAAAATGTGTTCCACTGGCTCATCACTTAGTGCGTGCAGGTGTTAGTTCTTAGTAAGGAAAATGCTACAAACATAAAAACTCATGCACGTAAACACATTAAAACATATGTAATACATATACATTTAGTCAAAATTACATGGAAAACAATACAACAAAGAAACAATTAGAATCGTGGAGCATTGGTTCTAAAGATAGTTTTTAAATTAATTTTACTAAAATCTATTAAAATCTATTCCTCCCTCGTTCATATTATAAACTGTTCACATACGAGAGTGGAGCTCATGTAAACCATAATTAGTTCTGTGATGTTCAACATAAAAAATACAGTACTGTTGGGGCGTGGTTCGGGAAGAAAAAATCAAGTTCAATAAAAACGAGTAGATTTTGGATTATAACAATTTATTGGATACTTAGATCTTACCTCTATGAAGGGTTGTATAAAAAGAGAACGAGTTAAAGTTAGTAAAACAGGAAATGAGTTCCCTGTGGGTTGAGAGGGAAATTTTTAGGGATATTTGAATGTGTTTAATGGACGATAAAACGGAAGTGTTTATAAATGCCATCTAGTGGTTCATAAGCAAATCTCACGTGAACATTGCCGGCCGCCTTGCAGTATTCCTGCAAAACCGCTCTTCATGACTGTATTTTAAGTATTTTTTTTTAAATGAAATAAATATGAGAACCATTTGTAGGAGGGGTTCTACTCACTCCATGGAAAGGATCTGTTAGTAGAGGAGTGATTATCAATATTTATAATTTTTTTTTAAATGGATACTAAATAAATAAATTAAATTTTCAAACCTAAGTATACTTTCAAATTAAATAAATAAATGTACGTACATATTTTGGAGAAGAAGTGCATTTTGAATTAATTTGGTATTAGAATTAAAATAATTAAGTAAATATAATCGTAAATTTATTCAAAGTGTATCTTTCAATTCATCTTGTGGTAGGATGCAATTCATCTTGTGGTAGGATGCAATAGGGCGTTTTAAAATACCGCCTTGGGTTCTCACATCTGCCACTCGAACTCTAGCATCAGACCCTGTGTGTAACTTCACTACGCGACCGAGGCGCCATTCATTAGGAGATACATGTTCTTCACGGATAACGACGAGATCGTTGAGTGCTATATCACGTTTCGCGTACTTCCACTTATATCTCTTTTGGAGCTACTTCAGGTACTCTTCTTTCCATCGAAGGCAAAAGTTGTGGTGAAGAATTTTCACCTTTTTCCACCTATCGCTAATAGTTAAATTACTTAAAGACATATCTGGCTCCGGTGGAGCCAACAGAGGGGCCCGGAGTCAACGGTAGAATGTCTTCGTAATTGTCTGACAATGGTATAAGAGATCTAGAATTAAGACATGCCTCAATTCTAGCTAACAGAGTTGAAAATTCTTCAAACGTAAATTTGTTGTCCCCGGCAACTTTGCGGAAGTGAGTTTTAAAGCTTTTAACTCCAGCTTCCCACAAGCCTCCCATGTGCGGGGCACCAGGTGGTATAAATTTCCAATTTACTCCCTGAAGTTGGTATTTTGCAGATACATTCTGGGCGAATGAAGCGATAAATAACTTGAAGTCACTCACCAGGACCTTGCTAGCACCGACAAAATTAGTTCCGTTGTCAGAAAATATCGTGCTAGGGAGCCCACGGCGAGCAACAAATCGAGCAAAGGCAGCTAAAAACGAAGCTGTTGAGAGGTCACTAGTAGGTTCCAGATGAATTGCCTTGGTAGCAAAACATACAAAAAGGCAAACATAACCTTTTGATACTCGACAATTTCGTGCAGAGAAGCTTTTTATAGTAAAGGGAAAAGCAAAATCAATGCCGGTGTTCGTAAAAGGAAGTGACAGCGAAGTTCTTTCTTTGGGAAGTGCTGCCATTATTTGACTAGCCATTTTATGTTTATAAATTGTACACACTTTACAGGAATGAATGCATTTTTTCACTAACTTATTGAGTTTTGGTATCCAAAACTCTGATCGTATCAAGCGAACAACGAGTTGATTTCCTCCGTGTAGTGAAACTTTGTGAACAAATGTCATATAAAGAAGTGTATAAGTAGCGTGGTAAGGCATAATGATTGGGAATTTTTCGTTGAATGAAAGAGAAGAGGAAGCAAGTCTTCCGTTCAAACGCATTACCTTTTCTGAATCTAAAGATGGGTTAAGAGTCAAAATGAGGCTTTTCTTAGAAACAGGTTGATTTTGAGATAGGGCTGAGTATTCGAAGGGAAAATAGAGTTTTTGGGTTAGTTGGATTAATTTTGTTTTTGTTAATAAAATTTCTTCTCTAAGTATCGATTGGTCTGGAAATTGGAAAATTTTGGGTGAATGTCGCCTTGTGTTATGAATAAATCGATACACAAAACACATCACACGTATCATTCTCGGCCAGGTTGAAAATCTTTTTAATATTGAGTCAACATCTGGAAGATGAATAGTCGCGTTGCTTTGAATGGGACGAAATTCTAAATCATTTTCATTCGGCAAATCGGGAAGCGACCTAGGCCATGTGTCTTAAGATTGAGATAACCATGGAGGACCATGCCACCATAGTTGATTGCTATGAAGTTCAAGTGGTGTTAAACCTCAAGTAGCAAGGTCTGCTGGGTTGCTTTTAGATGAAATATTTTTAACATTTTGAGATATCTCAGATACTCTATTTCCCACGAAAGTTTTCATCATGTGGGGTGGTTTTTTCAACCAAGCGAGGACAATAGAGCTATCTGTCCAAAGATAAATGTCTTTCATTGGATATTTGATCTGAGGACCGATTTTCTTTACGAGCCTTGAGAGCAAAACGGATGCACAAAGTTCTAATCTTGGCAGAGTAATTTGTTTTACAGGGGCGACTTTCGTTTTAGCGCAGAGAAGATGAACAGAGAATGAATTTTCTGTATATTTGACACGGAGATATAATGCAGCAGAATAGGCGCGCTCGGAAGAATCACTGAATCCGTGCAGTTGAACGGATACTGAGGGTTCAAATCCTACCCATCGAGGGACCTGAATGTTCCGAATATCAGGGAGGTTAGCTAAAAACTTCTTCCAATTCTGACACGTTAGGGGCTTTAAAGGTGAGTCCCAAGACGTGCCATCGCTCCATATCTGTTGCATGAGTATTTTGGCTGTAATTATAACTGGCGCAAGCCAGCCAGCTGGATCGAATAATTTTGCTATTGTCGAAAGAGATCTTCTTTTAGTTATTGTATTAGATTCTATATTTTGGGGTTGAGAAGTGAGTGAAAACTCAAAACAATCATTGGTGGCGTTCCATTTAATACCTAACA
The DNA here is from genome assembly GCA_951217065.1 of Baccha elongata. NCBI lineage: Eukaryota > Metazoa > Arthropoda > Insecta > Diptera > Syrphidae > Baccha > Baccha elongata. The sequence continues at coordinate 448,803 of CATNUY010000144.1, forward strand.
TTTTTGTGGAAGACTTTTCTTCCAGCTTAAGAAATTCTTCGTTTAACAGTTCTTCGGAGCGAAACGATTCTAAAAGATCGGGACAGTTCGAGGTCCACTTGCGTAGTGTAAAACCAGCTGAGTTCAAAGCTGCCACTAACTCTTGCTGGCAGACCTTAGCTGTTTCAATTTCGTGCGCACCAGAGAGGGCATCATCCACATAAAATTCGTTTCGAAGTCATCAGCCAACTGTTTTAGAGTTCGTATTGCCAGGTATGGGGCGCAATTCATTCCAAATGTGACGGTTTGAAGTTCGTAATCTTCAATCAGATTTGTTGCGGAATTTCTAAAGAAAATTCTTTGGAATGGGGTGTCTTCGGGGTGAACATTTATCTGGCGGTACATTTTTGTTATGTCAGCATTAAATACGTATCTATAGAACCGCCAATTAAGAATCAATGAGATAAGATCTGATTGCAAGCTAGGGCCAATGTAAAGCATGTCGTTTAAACTATTGCCGTTTTTCGTTGGGTTGGATGCGTTGAAAACGACACGAGTCTTTGTGGTGGTACTTTCTGGTTTAACCACAGCGTGATGTGGCAAGTAGTAAGACCTCACCTCATCACCTCTCTTGATTTCTATCGGGGAAACTTTTTTCATATGGTTTAGTGTTTTGTATTCTTCTAAAACATTATTATATTCAGTGTGGAAACTTTAATTTCTGGATAATGAGTTTTCAGTTCGAAGATATTGTTTAAAAACCTTTTCTCTCGATGTACCTAGTGTAAGAAACTGATCCCTAAATGGAAGCCTTACCGTGTATCGGCCATCAATACTACGGCTAGTTGTGTCCGAGAAAAGCTTTTCACAGACTTCGTCTTCAGGAGAAACAGATTTCGGGTCTAAAACTTCTTCGACTTCCCAAAACCTGGAAATTTCTTTATCCAGAGATACTTCATTATAATAAGTTAAACAGGTCGAAAAACAGTTTGCGGGACGTTGTGACAAAGGTCCAGATAACACCCAGCCAAAATCTGTATCTTGAGCCACCAGAGAACCAAAAACATTCGTTTTCAAGCCATTGCGAATGAGAGAGGGATAGATATCAGCACCAAGAACTAAATCCACTTTTGAACTTAAGTGAAAGTTTGGATCTGCCAATGGAAAATCAATAGGTTGTGATATGTCAGATGAATTTATAAAGCAAGACGGCAAGCTTCCAGTCAGGCGTTTCAGAACGATAGCGTTAACGGTTAGTGTTAAGTCTGGAATTTTATTTGATCTAATGATAATTGGACATAGCTTTGAAGCATTAGCAGTTATAACTGCATTTATACCGGCTATTTGAGCTTGAATATTTTTAACTGGCAGTTTTAGCCGCGCTTGTGCTTCTTCGGATATAAAGGTCACTTCAGATCCCGGGTCTAAAAGTGCACGTAGACTAAATAGTATGCCGTGATATTCGATATTAACTACAGCTGTAGCCAATAAAACGCGATTGTTATTGCTGCTGTAAAACGAGTTTAAGAGATGAGGATCTGCTGTTTGGAGATGAGTGGACTGTATAGATGGGCCTTCAAGGGTGAAATTCGGTTCAGATTGATAAATCTGATCACAGCTTGTAAAATGGGAGCGATTGACAGGCAAAATGTGTAGAAGCGAGTGATGACGGCCTTTACACTGGATGCATGTATATAGGCTCTTGCAATCTTTTTCAACATGGGATGTGGCAAGGCAATTAGAACAGTATTTCAGCGAGTTAACTGCTTTTAGTCGATCTTCAGTTGTCATTTTCAAAAACCTTTTGCAAAAGCGTAAGCTATGGTTTTGATTGCACAGCTTACAATTATAATTACTTTGGTTGGTATGATACGATTGGTGGAATCGTTCAGGAACAGGACGTGGAGTAAAAATTTTACTACATGTAGCCTTAGGCTTGGGTTTGAGACGAATGTCAGAAACCGTTTCTAAAACTTGATAACGGTTTGTCATGAAATTGTTCATTTCGCACCAAGTTGGAATCTTACGGGGGTTGTTAATTGTTTGCTCCCAAAGCTGCAGAGTTATATCGGGTAAGCGACTAGAACACAAAAAAACAAGTATACAATCCCAATTAGAAGTGTCTATTTTGTGAGCTTTGAGGGCTGAAATGGAGTCGTTAATTTCCCTTTGAATATTTTTTATACCTACACTTGATTCAACAGAGACTTGTGGTAAGCTAAACAAACTCTTTAGTTGACTGTTTACTAGGATTCTAGTGTTTTCATACCTATCCTTGAGAGCTTCCCAAGCAAGGCTGAAACTTTCATCGGTGAGAGGAAATTTGCAAACAATGTTTCTAGCTTCACTGCGCGTCTTGGATCGTAGATGAAATAGCTTTTGCACTGCAGATAATTTGGGATGATTCACGTATACTGCAGTGAACATATCTCTGAATGAAGGCCATGTTAGATAAGACCCATAAAAAATGTCGGTATCACATGGAGGGACTTTTAAACATAACACATCTTCAGTAGAATCGTTCCGAGATTTATTTAAATCTTGAGATTTATTTAAATCTGTAGCTAGATATGTAGCTTGAGATTTTGATGCAGAACCAATTGATAAAAGTTGATTACTTTCAATAGAAATAAGTTTCTTAGTAAGATCGATAATAGCACTTAAGCAGCTAACGTAGGTTTCTGAAGAAAACATATATTTTGCTTTGACTGATTTTGTTCTGTCTTCATCATCTGTACATTCGCTGGAACGAATGCAAAATGCATAACTTTTTTTTACTTCAGTCCACAGACTGTTTAATTCGGTTTTGTAAGCTTCTAACGAACTTGTTGTGAAGTCAGTAGAGAGTTTTTCTTTAAAGGCGCAATTAAACTCGACCAGCTGGTCGGAAGCTAAAATAAAGTCATCTATTGCTATCATGTTGATGCAAATTGGAAATGAATCTAACGATTCGAAATGAAATCAATTTACAGAAGAATGTATCTGCGTAAGTATTTGTAAAAAATAAGAAACCTAAGCTGACTTTACTAGGTTTGTATTAAATTCACTTTTTATGATTTTGTATAACGGCTTGTTAAAAAACTCACCTGAGATACAATTTGAATAAAATATCTTTTGACTAGGTAAGGGGTAGTTTCACATTAGTTTTCTTTATTTTTATCAGACACTGCAGTATTAATTATAGCTATTTAATAATTAGGTAGTATTTTCTTATGTATTCACTTTTGTGTTGTAGCACTTTTAAAATACTAACGGGCAAGGGTATTGAACTAACCGTTAGGTTATAATTTATATGGAAAATCACTTGCACTTGTAGAAACCCAATTAGAGATATATTTTTTGTAACTTTTGGTTTTCAAACCTTTTAATCGAGATTAATTTTCAATATAATTAATATTTACTGCACTCTAACGAATTGAAAATACACGTGTAGGCCTAATATATACCTAGTTTTCGGGCGGAAAATGTTGAACAACTATACTTAATTTGTCTTAAGGGATGCTTTTTCCGATTAAAATATAATCAATATTAACGTATTTATACTAAATTAACACCCACAATGACGAATTAAATATACAATTTGCACGCGGTTTTTTTTACAAGTTGGCTTTCGATTTTATGGTGCCTACTACAGAACTACCGCACACGACTAAGATAAGAATACTAATGAGAAAATATTTGATAGCAGAGATTTACCAAATTTATTTGTAATGCACTGGTCTACATAAATGTACGCACCTGTAAATTATAAGAGCTTTTGTTCCTGTTAAGCTGAGATTATGATGATCGGTAGCTGATAATGATGATGTAGGTATGGATGATAAAAAAACGTTTCAGGTGCAGTTTCTCTTGGCTGGGGTAATTCTTGGCAAAAAATGATTTTGAGGGCGATGAATAAGATGATGGATGAATGTGTTGTTTTTAAGGGTGAACTTTCTCTTCTTTTGGGATGCTGTAGATAAGAGAGTTTGATCCAAGTTTTTACTTGTTGTTTGATGATGTGATGCTTTTTTATATGGGTATTTTTTGATGAAGTCTTTTTTTTTTTTTTTTTTTTTTTTTTTTTTTTATTTTACGATCGGATGCAATTGTGTGTATGTATATGTCGGGGTTGAGATCAATTCCAAAGAGAGTTTAAACTTTGTAATTTGTGTGTTTGACGAGATTTTAGATACGGGTTGCAATCCAAATTTATAGATTTCGGTGTTGAGATAAAATCCAAAGTGAGTATCGATTTTGTATGATCGATGGGATTTTTGTATACTGGGATGCAGTCCAGATTTATAGATTCTGGTGTACTGGGGTTTCCAATTATGAAATGTAATCCAAATTAACTTGATTTTTTCGATTTATTTCTCTGAGTAGAAATGATCCGGCTCGAAGGACCAAATGTTGGGGCGTGGTTCGGGAAGAAAAAATCAAGTTCAATAAAAACGAGTAGATTTTGGATTATAACAATTTATTGGATACTTAGATCTTACCTCTATGAAGGGTTGTATAAAAAGAGAACGAGTTAAAGTTAGTAAAACAGGAAATGAGTTCCCTGTGGGTTGAGAGGGAAATTTTTAGGGAAATTTGAATGTGTTTAATGGACGATAAAACGGAAGTGTTTATAAATGCCATCTAGTGGTTCATAAGCAAATCTCACGTGAACAGTACAGATCTTCGCAGGTGGTATGACCCCCCGCGGTAGTAAAAGCCAGTAGAGGCTAGCAAGTTCAAATCATCAATTTGTCCAGAGACAAGTTGATGAAGGAATATTAAATCATTGTTAACACGCACGTGCCGCTGATATAAAGTTTGTAACTGCAGAAGCCGTATCCGATGTTCGCAAGGTGGCAGGTTATAAGGATCGGCCCAGGGAAGACCTTTAAGAGCAAAACGAATAAAATTATGCTTGACTGATTCAATACGGCTCTTATGAACTTCATAAATTGGAGCTATTTTTAATTTTGAAAACCTGTTCTCGATTCTTTAGGTAAGAAGTTAACAAGTCAAATGTGAACCCTCTAAATCCAGCTTTATACAATTTACACTGTAAAATAGAATGATCAACCATGTCAAAAGCTTTAGTAATATCAATGAATAAGGGCGCAGGAATCATCGACTCATTCAGACTATTATAAATTTCGCTACACAGCTTTAACACAGCATCTTCCGTAGATCTACCACAGTGAAATCCGAACTCCAACTCACTAAAGAACTAAGTATTGTCAAGAAAGGAAATCATTCTCGCTTTATTACATTTTTTCAAAAACTTTTGAAAACACCGATAAAAGTGAAATCGGGCGGTTATTATTTAAAGAAAAAAAGTCACCTTTCTTATGAAGTGGTATTAGAAGGGCAAGTTTAAGTGATTCAGGAAAAATACCTCTCTGAATACTAAAATTAAAAACATAAAACTCAGAACATCAGAAATGAAAAAAGAAATATTTTTTTTAAAACTTTACTGGAAATAATATCCACTGAAATTGAGCTCAAATTCTTCAACTTCATAATGATGTTATGAACTTCAAGAGAGGAAAAGTTTCAAAAAAAGAAACTGTATGGCTGAAAACAATCATCAATAATATTATTATTACAATCACAACTATGCAACTCTGATTGAGAGATATTTACAAAGTTTGAAATGTTAGTAAAATAGTTATTAAATAAGTTTGCGACATCAACAGGTGCAGAGACACTGCATCGTTCGAACTAATAACAATATCAACAGTAGGTTTATTTGAATTCAATATGTCATTAACCACTGCCCATTCTTTTCTCGGAACGGCAAACTTGTTTCTATTATATTTATCCCTGGCAAAGCGGAATTTAATTTTTCAAATCTTTGCATAAAGTTTCATAATATTTTTTAAATCTTAAGTTATTGGGATGCTTAGTCAAACTTACGCACAATTTTTTTTTCTTTTTAATATTATTTAGCAAAGGCAAGGTCATCCATTTTTTAAGACATTTAATCTTCTTTGTTCCACTTTCTTCATTTAAAGTATAGTTAAATAAATGTATTTGGAGTTTGTTTAAAAAATAATCAAAAGCAGGAAATGGATCTAAGGCTGCATAGGATTCCTTCCAAGACTCAAACGCCAGAGCAGTTTTAAGCGCGGAAAAATCAATTTTACTACATCTAGAAAACATGTTTGAATTCTCAGTTCTATTAACCTTAGAGCTCAGTTGAATGGTAGTTAGACAGTGATCCGTCACTTTTAAATCGTAAACCATGGTTTTAAAAGTAACTTTATTTGATCTGTGCAATCTTAGAAAATTATAGATTAAGCAAGAACTGCAATCAGGTTTAATGCGCGTTGGGTGATATATTAATGATTCAAAAGAAAATAAAGCCGATACATAATATTCAGTTTCTGATGTATCAGAAAGCGAATCTATATTTAAATCTCCCAATAGAACCATGTTTTTTAGCATTTGACAATCCAAAAAACAGAAAACTCATCCACAAAAGCACTAACAGTGTAGCTATGCAATCTGTAGACAGCCACAAAAGAATAAATAAAGCACATTATATCAGCACTATCAAACTTAGGGTGAAGTACTTCACAGATTATGTCACTCCCATAAAAAATTGCAACACCTCCTGCAAAATAAAAATTATACATGCAGCTTCAAAAAAATAATTAGGAATAAGATAATTAGATACCTCAAAGTCATATATCCAAATTTCAGACAAGAATATTAGATCAGGCAAATGATCACAAGTACGAGAAATGACAAAAACTATCGAAATTTTTTCTAATGCTTCTAATATTTTGATGTATCACTGAAAACCCAGAAACATTTCAATACTAGGATGTTCTACACAAAACAATTATTCAAATGAATATCATCATCATTAAACAATATATCTATATTACTTTAATTAGTATTCATAATTATAAAAAGAAATGATTATAAAAAGAAAAATAGTAGGAAAAAAAATATTTTAACTAAATTTAGAAAAATTATATAAAAAAAAAACAAGTTTAAACGCCTTTTCTCCTTCCTCTTTCCTGACAAGAATATTGGAATCATTTACCCAAACGAACTTGCATTTATTTTGTAGTTCAAGATTCTTTGTCATTTATAAATAATTTACTGTTGCTCCCGAAGAATTTACTAAATGACTTTGATTTACTAGCACACACCTTGCACATAAAAGATTTTTTGACGGTGAATGAAGCGAATTTCACACAAACGATGTTGTTAGAAGAATTATTCCTTCTATTGGTTTTTACATAACAAACTTCTATTTGATTTACATCAATTTTCTCTCCCACACCTTCATCGATCAATTTAATAATTTTTTCATGTATATTGGAGTTATTAACCTCAGGAATACCAACGATGTCGATTGAAGAGGACTTTTCCTTGTGTTCCAAGAAATTCAGCTTCTTTTCCAAATTATTACGTTGTTGTTATCAAGTTGTTGTTAGAAGGAAGCTTTGAGAGAGTTTCTGGTGTTGAGGTATGTTGTGCAAAGGAAGGTGGGTTGACAACTGGAGATGCCGATGCTGAGACACTTGCGTTCAAAATGGGAGAACCACTGACAAGATTGAATTGAGAGACACTCCGTTGGGAAGAACAAGCAGTACATTTGTAATTATTTTTTTTCAACTCAATTTGATTTTTTGATATATTAGCGCTCTTACTATGATTAAAAAGACTGCAAGTTATGCATTTTAGTTTTAGATCAAGTTTTTCAATAACTAAGTTACTAACATTGCACTTCATTTTTGAATGATGTTATTATTGTTCAATATTTAACTTTAAGGACTAATATATAATAAAGTTTAAGTAATAGACTTTGATTAAATACAACAATAGAATCAATAAATTGTCAAGATTGTGTTTGTCCCCACCAACACTCACTTATCACTGAGTGATGTAGAAATAAATGAATAAAGTTATCCAAAGCTCGTGAATAAAAGAACCAATTCAATCAAAGCGAAGATCTCAGCTGCGAATGACGTGTTTTTTTTCCCGAGATCGTGAAAATAAGTCTTTGATTAAATACAACAATAGAATCAATAAATTGTCAAGATTGTGTTTGTCCCCACCAACACTCACTTATCACTGAGTGATGTAGAAATAAATGAATAAAGTTATCCAAAGCTCGTGAATAAAAGAACCAATTCAATCAAAGCGAAGCTCTCAGCTGCGAATGACGTGTTTTTTTTTCCCGAGATCGTGAAAATAAGTCAATATAAGTAAACGGCTCAGAAAAACCGAGGACAAAGGTTTGTCCCCGGATAAAAAGTTACGACTTAACATGGCCAGCACTAGTGCTGGCCAGGTTAAAGACCTCTAGAGGCAATTATTATAGTCCCCTTCAATGTCTCCCGGACTCAGATAATGATGAAATGGACGATGTCGTATCGCCAAAAGAAAAGAAAGTGTATGTGCCTCCAATCAAACTAATACAAAAACCCAGTTAATATGTGCATAAACTAATGAAAACTCTTCAAATTGCAAATTATTCAATAAAAAAATTATCTATCGGTATTAAAATCGTGTGTGAAAGTGTTGAATTATTTAACTTGGTGATCAGTAAACTTCATGAAGAGAACTGCCAATTTTTTTCTCATGATCTAACTCAAAATAAACACTTCAAAGTGGTTCTCTATGGCCTACATGACATGAATGCAAGTGAACTTAAAAACGAACTTATTAAAATCGGTCTTAAATGCATCGAAATCAAAAAAAATAATAAGAAATACGAACAGTATGAAGACACTTTTTATATTGTTTTACTGGAAAATGGCACAGTTAAATTAAACGAGTTAAAAAAAAGTTATCGCACCATTTTCCACACACAAATTAGTTGGAACTTTCAACGTAAAACAAAAGGTAAACCTACACAATGTCATAATTGTCAGATGTTCGGGCACGGCGAGAGAAACTGCAACATTAAAACATATTGTGGGATGTGTGCGGGAACACACAAGACTTCCGAATGCGAGAACTCATCTACGATCAAGTGTGCTAACTGCAACGGCAATCACAAATCCACTGATCTCACATGTGCTCGTAGAACCAAGTACATGGAGATGAAAAAAAAATACATCAGGCCGAAAAATGTTTACACCTGCAAGTCATAGGCAAGTGCATGGTTCTTCTAATAACCAAGTAATGCAACAACAGCAACCGGTCTGCTTTGGTTCTATGGCTGATTTTCCTTCGCTCCCACATCGCAAACAAACTGTAAAGCAGAACACAAGTAATGCTTGGGCAAATTCTCCATCTGCTGCTGCTGCTGCACTGCAAGACAACAATACTGGTTGCCAAAGCAATGATGACTTACTTTTTTCTGTTGATGAATTGAACTCTCTTTGCATGGAGATGATTACAAACTTATCCAAATGTAAAAATAAATTAGACCAATTTAATGTCATCGCACATTTAGCGACTAAGTTCTTGTATTCAAAAAATGTTAAGTAATATGATGGACGACAAACACATAAGATTAATTACTTGGAATGCAAAAGGCATTCGTAAAAAATATTTAGAATTTATAAATTTTCTGAAAGTAAATAAAATAGATGTTGCTTTGGTCACGGAAACTTGGCTTAACACAAATATAAAGTTGCCCTCTTCTGATTACATTTGCTATCGAATGGATAGAAATGAAGATAGAGGTGGCGGTGTTGCTCTGCTAGTTAAGAAATCAATTCAACATTCGCGGTCTTTCAAACGCGTTGTGTGGAAAACATTGGTATTGAAGTTAAATTAAGAAATCAAAAGAAAATACAAATATTTTGTGTATATTTTCCTGGGGGTTCGTCAAACGAACTGAAAAGAAAACTATTAAAATCCGACTTAACAAAATTTTGTGTGTTAAAGGAAGATTTTTTAATTGGGGGTGACTTTAACTGTCGTCATAGGGATTGGGGTTGTATGAAAGCAAACGCTTGGGGCAATATTCTGTCTAACCTATCACTTACGCTTCCTATGTCAATTTTGTTTCCTCCCAGTCCAACTTATTTCCCGGCAGGTTCTCGTGGTATTACTTCAGTCCTTGATATATTTGTTACTAACATACCCAGTCAGATAACATCTCCAATTTCTGTTAATGCATTAAGCTCTGACCATAATCCTGTTTTTTGTCGTCTTCTTTGGTCAGGTGTAAAAAAAGTGCAATATATACAAAACCTTAAAAATACAAATTGGGGTAGTTTTAAGTCAAAAATTAATACGAGACTTGGTAATATTTCCACTAACGTTGAAAGTATTTCAAGTACAACGGAAGTAGACTCCGCTGTTCATTAATTTACTGAGTCTGTGAATAATTCTATTGAAGAATGTGTTCCCAAAACAATAAAAAAAGATGTTTTTTATAAATTGCCTGATCATGTTTTAGAACTTATTAAATTAAGGAACATTCACAGAAGAAATTGGCAAAGGTATCGACAACCTTTTTCACGCAACATGGTTAGATATTTTAACAATAGAATTACTGCTTCCATAGAAAAACATAGGCATGAAGAATGGAACAAAAAACTTAACGTTCTCGATAAAAATGCCAAGCCTTTTTGGAACATTGTAAGGATAATTAAAATAAAAATAGAAGCATACCATCTTTGAAAACTCCTCTTAGAGCATTTTTCACAGATACTGAGAAAGCTACAGAGTTGGCTCATGTTTTTTCTAAAAACCATGAAGTTTCGAAAGATTTAGGTGATAGCAGTACAAATAGAATAGTAAATGATGTAATCGATGTCTTCAACGCGCGTTATGAAAATACTCCATTGAATGTTTTCGTAAATAATGGAGATATAAGAAGTTTAATAAAAACTTTAAAGACCAACAAAAAAGGTGGATTAGATAAACTGAAAAATATCTATCTCAAACACTTACCTAGCACTGGAGTTGCGTTTTTGACTTTTATAATGAATGCTTGTCTTAAGTTGCAATATTTCCCGAGTGTGTGGAAACAAGCCGAAGTCATTCCCATACTTAAGGCTGGAAAACCTCCAGATAGTCCTGAAAGCTACAGGCCAATAAGCTAACTATCCACCTTGAGCAAAATGTACGAAAGAATCTTGCAAGAAAAAATTTCACATTTTGCTGTTGAAAAAAATTACTTCCAAATGAGCATTTTGGCTTTAAAAAACACCATAGTACCTCGCACCAGGTCAAAGAATCTACAAACACGTTATAACTAATCGTGAAGAAGGCAGGTCAACCGGAAAGGTTTTATTAGACATTGAGAAAGCTTTCGATTCCGTTTGGCCCAATGGTATTATTTATAAAATTATAAAATTTAACTTTTCTATGTATCTTTGTAAAATAATCCAAAGTTTTTTGTCTCATAGGTGTTTTAAGGTCAAAGTCTATAGTGGTGTTTCTAGTTTAATCCGTTTTGAATTTGGTGTCCCCCAAGGTTCAGTTCTTGGTCCATCCTTGTTTAATTTGTACACGTCTGATATTCCTTGTGCAACAAACTGTGATCTAGCTGTATTTGCCGATGATACTGCAATATATACATCGCATAAATTCGCTCTTGACATCGAGAGGAATCTTCAATTTGCGATAAATTCATTAGAACAGTACTGCAAAAAATGGAAAATTAAGCTTAATGCAAGAAAAACGCAAGCAATCTTTTTTTCAAGAAAAAGAAAAGCTTGTAACATTCCAAGCACAGAGCTTGAAGTACATGACATAAACATTCCTTGGAAACGTACAGTTAAGTATCTCGGTGTACACCTTGATTCAAAACTTACATTCAGTGATCACGTACTAAAAACATTGAATAAGGTAAACATTGCCATTAGATTACTCTACCCATTTATTAATAGAAACTCAAAGCTATCTATCGAAAATAAAATTATTATACAAAAAGTTATCTTCCAAGCGTTGTTACTGTATGGATGCCCGGTATGGGGAGATTGTGCTAAATGTCACATAAATAAACTTCAAATTTCACAAAATAAAATACTTAAAATGATGTTTAATCTTCCGTGGCATTATTCCACCATTAATCTTCACAGAAGAGCGAATGTTGAATTGATTTCTGACCGAATAGAAAAGCTAAAAATTAAATTCAGGAACAGTTGTGATTGTATTGATAATCCGTTGATTAATCAACTATATTCTAATCTGTGATAAGCGCACACATCTTTTTATAGTTCTGGCTTTTATGCAAAAAATATGTGAAATTCTGTGATATATAAATGTTTGTTTAAATTATTTATTAAATCAAATACAAGACTGTTTAGGTATTTATTCAATTATAATTACTTGTTTATTTAATTTTGTTTATTTTATATATTTATTTATTTACTTATTTATTAATTTACTTATTTATTTATGTTTATGTTTACTTATTTATATTGTTTATTATTTATTTACTTATTTTTAATTTATTATTTATTTACTAATTTATTATTTATTTATTAATTTATTATTTATTTATTAATTTATTATTTATTTATTTTTTTTTTATTTTATTTATTTATGTATTTATTTATTTAATTATTCCATACTCAATTGCCAACGTATTTATAAACGAATATTCCTAATATAGGTATATATATATAAATATTCAAAAAGTTAAACAAATGCATGTTACACACTGATTCTTTTTTAAATATTATGTTAAATGGCTTACTATTGCCATAACATTCGTATATGTAACGCTATATGCTTTTTTTTTTTTTTCATCAGATAGGGGGTTTTACTCGTCTTTCCTCCTAATTTAAATTAATGTATTAAATAATAATTCTTATAAAAAATTAAATAATGTTATAGCTGAAAGGTAGGTATACTATACCAAATCTCTGAAAATGTAAAATGTGCGATGACAAACTCTTTTGAAAATATTTGGACGAAATAAATAAAAAATAACTTAAAAAAAAAGAACCAATTGGAACGAATTTAAAGTAAAACTGGAAAGTTATATTGACCTTACAACCTCAATGGAAATTAGTGAACAAATTGATCATAAAGTTGAAAAACAAACTTTTTTATATTTATTTATTTCTGTGTTTTGAAAAACATATTTTTACAAATTGTGAAACTCTAAATACATTAATATAACTATACAAAAGATCCCTCAAAATATCAAAGGCAAAAACGAAGTATAATTTTCACTTGGTTAGATTTTTACTATTATGAAAAATTTTAGATTTGAGAGAAAATAAAAGGTACGCACTTCGCACGAACCTGTGGCAAGTTATCTTTGTGTTAACGACTTGAAAGTTTTCTACCTTTTCAACGTCCAAAACAAAGCACTCATATAAAATTAAAGCTATTTAGAAAAAAAAAATGTGAAAAAACATCACCGTTGACAAAAATAATGCATATAAATTTTTTCTCAAAACCGATATAATATATTTTCCAGAGAAAAAAAGTTATCGGTAACTCTCATATGGTATAGGTACCGTTATTTTAAGTTCTAGAATTAAAATAAAAAAACGTCTGGACGTATTACGCAGCTGATGTGAATCGAAAAATCCCAAAGAAATTTTCCGTTCTTCTTTCTGTTTTGTAGTACGCAGATCCATGATCGAATAAACGTGAAATGGCAGCTAACAAGCCTCCACTACTCTACACTCGTTTTGACGTTGCAAGAAGAAGCGTGAAGAGTTCAAGTAATTAAAAGAAGGTGTAATAAGATTTTGAGTTCTGTTGGACTGGGAAAATTTAATTTTTTCGAAGATGTATAGTAGAGATCTACTATTTACAAGACTGTGCATGAATTGACAACATTTCAGATACAAAAATAGTTAAAAAGTGCAGCCAAGTACAAGAGTGTGGTAGTCGTATCGATGTATAGTCGTATCGATGAAGTCCATAAACGTATTGTAACGTGTTACACCAATAATTAAAGGGTGCTGAATGTTTTCATCTCTTGAGGTAAACGCCATCTACCTGTTCGATACATCTACTTAATCTCTACACCTACTACATTACCTACTCTATATTGTACTACATTGCCTACTCGATATTGTTCTAGCAAGTTCAAGAACCTTCAATGAGCCAAGCATTTCTGTATAAAAGAGGAAGCGGATGCGGACCGACAGTCAGTTTGAATTTGAAATCAGTCGTGTACAAGTCGGTAATTTGAAAGTGATTATATTATGTGCCAACAGTGATGGTAGAGTCAGAATGTTAAGCTATATGATAGAGTGGTGGGATAAGCTAGGCTTGGTAGTTGGAGTTAGATGTTAACAAGAACAGTCGAAAGTTTGCAGCCAAATAAAAAACATCTTATTAAAAAAGGAAATAAGTCTTTTATTAACAATATATAGATTACAGCTGAATAGTAGTAAGCTATCGTCTCGGCTATCATAACTGGCGCAGTCGGTAGGATATTCTAATCGGGTTTATAAGCGGAATAAACGAATTCAAAGTAGTTTTTCCAAAAACCATCGATTGGATTGCATACTCTTCGATGGATGGTTGAAGAGGTAGTTTTCAAGCTTTTAATGCAGAGAACCTCGGTTTTGAATTAAAATCAAACAAAAACAATCAGAAGTATATGTAAGTTAACACAACACCTTCTGATGTTATTCCCATTCCTTTCCCTATCACCTCTCCCTTAACCAATGGTCATTTTTGTTGACTATACAATATTAAAAATGTGTACAACTTAAATTCTAAGAAATTATTTTACCTTTGTTCACCTTTACATTTTCTTGTGTTATGTTCAAAATTGTATAAAATATTGTCAACCTAAATTCCAAGAAAATATGTTCACCTTATTGCAATGTTGCATTCTAGGAATTCAGTTAAGAATTGGTTAAATATTGTCAACCTAAATTCCAAGAAAATATGTTCACCTTATTGCAATGTTGCATTCTAGGAATTCAGTTAAGAATTGGTTATGTTTACTTATAAATAAGAAATAAAGTTTAATAAAAGTTGAGTTGTAATCAGTAAGCAAACGAATGGTGTTTTATTTTTTTAATCGAATGATCCTCACTTCGATAACTGGCGCCCGAGCTATTCTGTACCAAAAATTGAAAGTATCGCGTAACATAAGAACCGCGTACACTCAAAACCTGAGCATAACCCGTGAAAACTGTGTAGTGCGTTAACATAAGAACCGCGTTCACATATTAATAAAAAAATATATAACCGGAAGCAAAAGTGTAGTGCGAAACGTAAGAACCGCGTACACTGCTACGAAAAATAGTGCGTTAACATAAGAACCGCAAATACGAAAAAATAAAAACTCCAAATTAAGCGTTTTGCGTTACAAAAAAACATTGTGTAGTGCGTCAACATAAGAACCGCGTGCATAGTAAAACATATTACACTCCAAATTAAGTGTAGTGCGTACCATAAGAACCGCGTACACGACAAAAAAAACTGTGTTAAGTGTAGTGCGTTACATAAGAACCGCGGACACAATAGAGACTGCTGTGTAGTGCGTAAACGTAAGAACCACCTACTCAGTAATAACAGCACAGTAAAAACTTTTAAATTGCATTCAAACCGTGGACCAGCCGTTCCCTAGTAGCAGAAGCAAAGAGGATACAAACGGAACCCCAAGGATGCAGAGAATTTTGCTGTAAGATCAACATCATTATTCAACAATATTTTAAGCTTTACTTATTAAACCCATTACAATTATTATAATTATATTTTTATAAAATAGGAACTTACTTACATTCCTAATTTCTTACTGCAAAAATTTAAAGTCAAGAAATAATTCTTATTACATATTTAATAAACGTTTTTACGTTCTCATAGGTAGGTAGGTAAGATGGCGGTTTCGCAGAACAACTGTTCCGAAGAAACCCAATTAGCGCGGAAAAGCGCCGTTTTGATACCATAACTCGTTTGACCTAATTTTTGTGATATAGTGGTAGTGACTGTTAAGCTGAGGGGACTAGTTTTTGGTCTGTGCCCGCAGTCACAAATGAAGAACCTGGCTCACACTGTGTGCTGGGTGGTTCCATTTGGACTGAGAGGCGACCAATTAACTTTACACCAGATCTATATGAGGCTAGGCCCGTTCAAAGGCGGTACACCTGCCAGGTGTAAAACCGTGTTTTGATGCTTTCGCCGCAAGATAGAGTAAGTGCTAGTCCGAAAAGCTATTCCTAAAGGTAAGTTAAAGAAACTTAAAAGGTGAAAGTTGAAATGGAAAGTGAGTGAGTGCTTTGAAAAGCTAAGGGGACCAGTTTTTGGTCTGTGCCCGCAGTCACAAGGGAAGAACCTAGCTCACACTGTGTGCTGGGTGCCAACTGGTGCTGTTGAGCCAACTGGTGCTGTTGAGAAAAGCGGTAAAATCTTTTATCCTTTTGTTCGACAGCACGGTTAGGTTGTCGAGAAACAGGCTACCAAATGCCTGGAGGCGAGATCTAGCCAGGGCCGGACAGTGGCAGAGGAAATGCTCAATAGTTTCCTTCTCCAGCGGATTTCTACAACTACGGCAGTAGCTGTTAAAAGGTATGCGCAGTTTAGCTGCGTGTTCGCCTATTGGCCAATGGCCAGTGACGATTGCAACGACCCTGGCCGTGTCTAATCTGTTTCGTTTTATTAAATCATTCGATCTGTTTTTGTCATAGGTTGGCCATATCTTTCTAGTTATTTTACAGGTTGCCAAACCTTGCCACACCTCTTTGTTGATTCTGAAAGGAAATGGTCATATATTCTGCCCTTCACGAAGCCCAGTGGAAGATCTACTGATTCCGCCTGAGAGACGAGAAGGGCTGATCCTTGCCTAGCAAGATCATCTGCTCGCTCATTGCCTTGGATGTCGCTATGGCCTGGGACCCATACGAGAGAAATTTTTATACTATCACTGAAACCTGAGAGCTCTGCTCTGCATTGATGAACTATCTTTGAAGACACCAGGCAGCTGTTAATTGCCTTAATTGCAGCTTGGCTATCTACACAAATGGCTACATTGTGAATATTATGGTTAGATATTGTTTTTTGTTTGAGTATCTTACAGGCTTCCTTAATGGCAAGCACTTCAGCTTGAAATATGCTGGCAACGTCGGGCAGACGGAACAATCGACTAATTTTAAGTCGAAGTAAACACCCCCCCCCCCCCCCAACACCATCAATTATCCTTGAGCCGTCAGTGAAAATTGTGGTGTCATATTCATTTGTCCCCGTATCGTTTTTCCATTCGTCTCTGGTAGGAAAAAGCACATTGAAACTTTTATCAAAGTCAAGACAAGGGTATTGGTAGTCAATATGGACTGAACGAAGATCTATCGGCAACAGTTTTAAAATTTGTCCATGACCATAGGGTCTTTCTGCCCAACAGCTTGCTTCTTTAAGCCTGGTTGCACTGCAGGATACCATGTATTTGATGTGAAGGTCTAGAGGCAAAAGATTAAGAATAACGCTTAAGGCATCGGTTGGGCAAGATCTAATTGCACCTGTGGAACCTATGCTGGCTGTTCTTTGAATCTTTTTCAGTTTGTCTATATTATATTTTTTACTTAGGGCTGGCCACCATACGATCGATCCGTATGTTAGAATTGGACGAACTACAGCTGTGTAAGTCCATAAAATCATTTTAGGCTTCAGACCCCATTTTTTCCCGAAAGTTTTACTACATGCATAGAAGGCTATACTTGCTTTCTTCACACGTTCTTCGATATTGATTTTCCAGCTAAGCTTAGGGTCCAGAATAACTCCTAGGTATTTAGCTTTTGTTGATAGAGAAAGAGTGTGACCGTTCAACTGGGGTAGGGTGAAGGGGGGAATTTTAGTCCTAGTGGTGAAAAGCATCAATTCGATTTTATTTGGATTGACACCTAGTCCACAACTAGTAGCCCAGATGTCAACTCTTTTCAAGGCAGTTTCCATGATATCACTTATCACTGTAGGAAACGCCCCTGATGTCATAACCACCAGGTCATCCGCATACGCCACCGCCTTTACACCACAGTTGTCCAGTTCACAAAGGATTGTGTCCATGACAAGCAACCATAGTAAGGGGGATAGAACTCCTCCCTGAGGTGTACCCCTATCTACGAGTTTAATAATGTGGTCATTACCCAACGTTGCTTGAATGATTCTTGATCTTAACATGGATAAAATCCATTTTGTAATGTAAGCATCGACGCCGAACTTGACAAGAGATCCCTGAATCGAATTAGCAAGAACGTTATTGAAAGCTCTCTCAACGTCAAGGAAGGTTGCAAGGGTATATTCTTTATATTGAATTGTTTTTTCAATGGTGCGCACCACCTCGTGAAGAGCCGTTTCCGTGGACCTTCCCTTAAGGTAGGCGTGTTGTGATTTGAAAAGAGGATTTCTACCTAAAATCCCTCTAATGTATATGTCAATTATTCTTTCCAGTGTTTTCATGACGAAGGAAGTGAGGCTGATGGGCCTAAAGTCTTTTGGGGCTTCGTGTCCCCGTCTCCCCACCTTCGGAATGAAAATAACTTTAACTTGTCTCCACGACTTGGGGACGTAGTCAAACCGGAAGCAATTTGTGAAGAATACTTCTAACCAGGGTACAGCCGTGTTATGCAACTTCTGTAGCATAATGGGAATAATGCCATCTACACCTGGAGATTTGTATGGGGAGAAGCTATTAATAGACCAGGAAATCTTTTCCTTGGTTATAATACCATGAATATTTTCTAAGTGTTCTGACTGAGCACTAAGGGCATTGTCTGTTACTAGGCTGTAATCCTTACAGCCTGGGAAATGGGTTGCCATTAAAGCCTCTAGAGATTCGGCTGAATCCACTGTCCAAGTACCATCCTCCTTTTTGAGGAGAGATGGACATGAGTGTTGTTTTGACAGTATTTTGCCTAGCCTAGCAGAGTCTTTTATATTTTCAATTGATTCACAGTATTCTTTCCAAGCCAGCCTTTTGGCTGAGGATACCGCTTTTTTGTAATCTTTGAGGCAGTCCTTGTACGGTTGCCATTGTTTGCTAACGTAGCAGATATTGAAGGTCTTTCTTGTAATCTTCCTAAGATTTGAGAGATCTTCATTCCACCATGGAGGGAAAGTTTTTTTACTGTACCTAACTGGACAGGAAGCTTTGAATGCTACATTCAGAGCCGTTTCAAAAGTGCTTACTTTCGCCTCCAGTTCTTCTACAGAATCTAAAACAAGATTCGGTACAGTTCTTAATTTGGAACTTACAACTTGACTGAATTTGTTCCAGTCGGTTTTTTTGGGGTTTCGAAACGGGACAGGGGGCTTAGTGTTAAGACCTTATTCGTAAAGTATATACCTGTGATCGGAGAATGATCTCAGTGTAGATACTTTCCAGTTTTCCAACCTGACCTGTTCACTATTGTTAGTTAATGTAACGTCTAGCACATCTTCCCACCCTTCAAACGTATCCGTACTCGGGAAAATGAAGGTGGAGATATTGCCTCTATTACAAATAGACATGTTGTTAGAAATAATGAAATCAAATAAAGACTCACCTCTTTCGTTGATTTCGGAACTGCCCCATACCGTGTGCCTAGCATTGGCATCACAACCCAGTATGAGGTTGGCATTGTTGATATTATGGACCAGAGTGGCAGCTTCATCGGGTGGTGCAATACGATCGTGGGCCATATACGCCGATCCTACGTATAGTCCAACTACACCTTCTGTTTCCAGTCTGACAACTGTCAGGTCTGGAGTGCTAAAATTAGGACATAAAAATACTTTTAAATGTTTTTTAGCAATAATACATGTGCGAGGGTTACCTTGGTTATTGTTGTTTGAGTTGTAATAGAGATTGTAGAGCTGGTCTTGAAGCCCGCAGATCTTATGGCTTCGAACCCATGGCTCTTGAATGATGCCGAAATCCACATCTTCCTCCCTAAGAAAGATTCTGAGATTGTCTGAAGCACTTTTTGAGTGCTTTAGATTAATCTGTGTGAATTTCAGCATTTTGGGTTGTGGTTGCGGCCACACTCAAAGGTTCCAACGTCACGTCAGATGTTTCGACAACTCCTGTGTCGTCCCCTTGAGGTGGCAAGATCCTCACTTTGGCTTCCCTGATGCCAAAGTTTAATCGATGAGACCTTACAATCGATAACCTTCCTGCCTCATCAATCAAGAGCAGGAAGGACATCGTTGTTTTGTTGGCATTGGCCCCTTCGGCTTTAATGACGACCCAGTCGTCCATAGCAACCCCCGGGTTTTGGCATTTTAGGACTTTGAGAAAGCTCTCACCATCCAACTTTTCCATATACGGTACCCAAATGCGAGCCTTTGGTCGTCTGGGAATGTCCTTGGCTTGGATTAGCTTGAGCTTCATGCCTTTCCATGCATTACTAATCTTAGTGACGCAATTGCCAAGGAATTCCTTCGACAACTGATCCTTGCACTTGATCACCCTATATCCTCTTACCGTCTCAGCAGAGCTGAAAGATGGAGAGGGCCCTCCCTTACCCTCTAGGATATGTTCCACCACCATACCCTGCAGTCGAGCCTCAATAGCGTTCCACGCTTCGAGGACTGGTTTCCCTGTAGAGGAAAACTCGTCCGTCAGCGCAACTTGAAGGTCGTCCCTGACGATCTCACTCAAAGTTTTCGCCACTGGCTGACTGCCAGATGTGGATGGTGGAGTGTTTTTTTATTCCTGGCAAGAACTGGAAGAGCCTTACTCTTTTTCGAGGGCCGAGTAGTCTCATCCTGAGACCTGTTGCGCTTTGCAACTTGCTCTTTCCTCTGAAGAGTAGCGACCTCCAAGAACTTGCTATATTCTTCAACAATTTTGGAGAACTTCTCCCTGTCCTCACGATCGCGTTCGCTTAGTGCTTGCGTTTCTTCTCGTTTCGCAATTTTTTTCAGGACGAAACTAGCATGATTGAATTGGGCCTTGCGAGTCGTGCGATGGGACCTATGTTTGTTTTTTTTACTACATGCATAGAAGGCTATACTTGCTTTCTTCACACGTTCTTCGATATTGATTTTCCAGCTAAGCTTAGGGTCCAGAATAACTCCTAGGTATTTAGCTTTTGTTGATAGAGAAAGAGTGTGACCGTTCAACTGGGGTAGGGTGAAGGGGGGAATTTTAGTCCTAGTGGTGAAAAGCATCAATTCGATTTTATTTGGATTGACACCTAGTCCACAACTAGTAGCCCAGATGTCAACTCTTTTCAAGGCAGTTTCCATGATATCACTTATCACTGTAGGAAACGCCCCTGATGTCATAACCACCAGGTCATCCGCATACGCCACCGCCTTTACACCACAGTTGTCCAGTTCACAAAGGATTGTGTCCATGACAAGCAACCATAGTAAGGGGGATAGAACTCCTCCCTGAGGTGTACCCCTATCTACGAGTTTAATAATGTGGTCATTACCCAACGTTGCTTGAATGATTCTTGATCTTAACATGGATACAATCCATTTTGTAATGTAAGCATCGACGCCGAACTTGACAAGAGATCCCTGAATCGAATTAGCAAGAACGTTATTGAAAGCTCTCTCAACGTCAAGGAAGGTTGCAAGGGTATATTCTTTATATTGAATTGTTTTTTCAATGGTGCGCACCACCTCGTGAAGAGCCGTTTCCGTGGACCTTCCCTTAAGGTAGGCGTGTTGTGATTTGAAAAGAGGATTTCTACCTAAAATCCCTCTAATGTATATGTCAATTATTCTTTCCAGTGTTTTCATGACGAAGGAAGTGAGGCTGATGGGCCTAAAGTCTTTTGGGGCTTCGTGTCCCCGTCTCCCCACCTTCGGAATGAAAATAACTTTAACTTGTCTCCACGACTTGGGGACGTAGTCAAACCGGAAGCAATTTGTGAAGAATACTTCTAACCAGGGTACAGCCGTGTTATGCAACTTCTGTAGCATAATGGGAATAATGCCATCTACACCTGGAGATTTGTATGGGGAGAAGCTATTAATAGACCAGGAAATCTTTTCCTTGGTTATAATACCATGAATATTTTCTAAGTGTTCTGACTGAGCACTAAGGGCATTGTCTGTTACTAGGCTGTAATCCTTACAGCCTGGGAAATGGGTTGCCATTAAAGCCTCTAGAGATTCGGCTGAATCCACTGTCCAAGTACCATCCTCCTTTTTGAGGAGAGATGGACATGAGTGTTGTTTTGACAGTATTTTGCCTAGCCTAGCAGAGTCTTTTATATTTTCAATTGATTCACAGTATTCTTTCCAAGCCAGCCTTTTGGCTGAGGATACCGCTTTTTTGTAATCTTTGAGGCAGTCCTTGTACGGTTGCCATTGTTTGCTAACGTAGCAGATATTGAAGGTCTTTCTTGTAATCTTCCTAAGATTTGAGAGATCTTCATTCCACCATGGAGGGAAAGTTTTTTTACTGTACCTAACTGGACAGGAAGCTTTGAATGCTACATTCAGAGCCGTTTCAAAAGTGCTTACTTTCGCCTCCAGTTCTTCTACAGAATCTAAAACAAGATTCGGTACAGTTCTTAATTTGGAACTTACAACTTGACTGAATTTGTTCCAGTCGGTTTTTTTGGGGTTTCGAAACGGGACAGGGGGCTTAGTGTTAAGACCTTATTCGTAAAGTATATACCTGTGATCGGAGAATGATCTCAGTGTAGATACTTTCCAGTTTTCCAACCTGACCTGTTCACTATTGTTAGTTAATGTAACGTCTAGCACATCTTCCCACCCTTCAAACGTATCCGTACTCGGGAAAATGAAGGTGGAGATATTGCCTCTATTACAAATAGACATGTTGTTAGAAATAATGAAATCAAATAAAGACTCACCTCTTTCGTTGATTTCGGAACTGCCCCATACCGTGTGCCTAGCATTGGCATCACAACCCAGTATGAGGTTGGCATTGTTGATATTATGGACCAGAGTGGCAGCTTCATCGGGTGGTGCAATACGATCGTGGGCCATATACGCCGATCCTACGTATAGTCCAACTACACCTTCTGTTTCCAGTCTGACAACTGTCAGGTCTGGAGTGCTAAAATTAGGACATAAAAATACTTTTAAATGTTTTTTAGCAATAATACATGTGCGAGGGTTACCTTGGTTATTGTTGTTTGAGTTGTAATAGAGATTGTAGAGCTGGTCTTGAAGCCCGCAGATCTTATGGCTTCGAACCCATGGCTCTTGAATGATGCCGAAATCCACATCTTCCTCCCTAAGAAAGATTCTGAGATTGTCTGAAGCACTTTTTGAGTGCTTTAGATTAATCTGTGTGAATTTCAGCATTTTGGGTTGTGGTTGCGGCCACACTCAAAGGTTCCAACGTCACGTCAGATGTTTCGACAACTCCTGTGTCGTCCCCTTGAGGTGGCAAGATCCTCACTTTGGCTTCCCTGATGCCAAAGTTTAATCGATGAGACCTTACAATCGATAACCTTCCTGCCTCATCAATCAAGAGCAGGAAGGACATCGTTGTTTTGTTGGCATTGGCCCCTTCGGCTTTAATGACGACCCAGTCGTCCATAGCAACCCCCGGGTTTTGGCATTTTAGGACTTTGAGAAAGCTCTCACCATCCAACTTTTCCATATACGGTACCCAAATGCGAGCCTTTGGTCGTCTGGGAATGTCCTTGGCTTGGATTAGCTTGAGCTTCATGCCTTTCCATGCATTACTAATCTTAGTGACGCAATTGCCAAGGAATTCCTTCGACAACTGATCCTTGCACTTGATCACCCTATATCCTCTTACCGTCTCAGCAGAGCTGAAAGATGGAGAGGGCCCTCCCTTACCCTCTAGGATATGTTCCACCACCATACCCTGCAGTCGAGCCTCAATAGCGTTCCACGCTTCGAGGACTGGTTTCCCTGTAGAGGAAAACTCGTCCGTCAGCGCAACTTGAAGGTCGTCCCTGACGATCTCACTCAAAGTTTTCGCCACTGGCTGACTGCCAGATGTGGATGGTGGAGTGTTTTTTTATTCCTGGCAAGAACTGGAAGAGCCTTACTCTTTTTCGAGGGCCGAGTAGTCTCATCCTGAGACCTGTTGCGCTTTGCAACTTGCTCTTTCCTCTGAAGAGTAGCGACCTCCAAGAACTTGCTATATTCTTCAACAATTTTGGAGAACTTCTCCCTGTCCTCACGATCGCGTTCGCTTAGTGCTTGCGTTTCTTCTCGTTTCGCAATTTTTTTCAGGACGAAACTAGCATGATTGAATTGGGCCTTGCGAGTCGTGCGATGGGACCTATGTTTGTTTTTTTTACTACATGCATAGAAGGCTATACTTGCTTTCTTCACACGTTCTTCGATATTGATTTTCCAGCTAAGCTTAGGGTCCAGAATAACTCCTAGGTATTTAGCTTTTGTTGATAGAGAAAGAGTGTGACCGTTCAACTGGGGTAGGGTGAAGGGGGGAATTTTAGTCCTAGTGGTGAAAAGCATCAATTCGATTTTATTTGGATTGACACCTAGTCCACAACTAGTAGCCCAGATGTCAACTCTTTTCAAGGCAGTTTCCATGATATCACTTATCACTGTAGGAAACGCCCCTGATGTCATAACCACCAGGTCATCCGCATACGCCACCGCCTTTACACCACAGTTGTCCAGTTCACAAAGGATTGTGTCCATGACAAGCAACCATAGTAAGGGGGATAGAACTCCTCCCTGAGGTGTACCCCTATCTACGAGTTTAATAATGTGGTCATTACCCAACGTTGCTTGAATGATTCTTGATCTTAACATGGATAAAATCCATTTTGTAATGTAAGCATCGACGCCGAACTTGACAAGAGATCCCTGAATCGAATTAGCAAGAACGTTATTGAAAGCTCTCTCAACGTCAAGGAAGGTTGCAAGGGTATATTCTTTATATTGAATTGTTTTTTCAATGGTGCGCACCACCTCGTGAAGAGCCGTTTCCGTGGACCTTCCCTTAAGGTAGGCGTGTTGTGATTTGAAAAGAGGATTTCTACCTAAAATCCCTCTAATGTATATGTCAATTATTCTTTCCAGTGTTTTCATGACGAAGGAAGTGAGGCTGATGGGCCTAAAGTCTTTTGGGGCTTCGTGTCCCCGTCTCCCCACCTTCGGAATGAAAATAACTTTAACTTGTCTCCACGACTTGGGGACGTAGTCAAACCGGAAGCAATTTGTGAAGAATACTTCTAACCAGGGTACAGCCGTGTTATGCAACTTCTGTAGCATAATGGGAATAATGCCATCTACACCTGGAGATTTGTATGGGGAGAAGCTATTAGGAAATCTTTTCCTTGGTTATAATACCATGAATATTTTCTAAGTGTTCTGACTGAGCACTAAGGGCATTGTCTGTTACTAGGCTGTAATCCTTACAGCCTGGGAAATGGGTTGCCATTAAAGCCTCTAGAGATTCGGCTGAATCCACTGTCCAAGTACCATCCTCCTTTTTGAGGAGAGATGGACATGAGTGTTGTTTTGACAGTATTTTGCCTAGCCTAGCAGAGTCTTTTATATTTTCAATTGATTCACAGTATTCTTTCCAAGCCAGCCTTTTGGCTGAGGATACCGCTTTTTTGTAATCTTTGAGGCAGTCCTTGTACGGTTGCCATTGTTTGCTAACGTAGCAGATATTGAAGGTCTTTCTTGTAATCTTCCTAAGATTTGAGAGATCTTCATTCCACCATGGAGGGAAAGTTTTTTTACTGTACCTAACTGGACAGGAAGCTTTGAATGCTACATTCAGAGCCGTTTCAAAAGTGCTTACTTTCGCCTCCAGTTCTTCTACAGAATCTAAAACAAGATTCGGTACAGTTCTTAATTTGGAACTTACAACTTGACTGAATTTGTTCCAGTCGGTTTTTTTGGGGTTTCGAAACGGGACAGGGGGCTTAGTGTTAAGACCTTATTCGTAAAGTATATACCTGTGATCGGAGAATGATCTCAGTGTAGATACTTTCCAGTTTTCCAACCTGACCTGTTCACTATTGTTAGTTAATGTAACGTCTAGCACATCTTCCCACCCTTCAAACGTATCCGTACTCGGGAAAATGAAGGTGGAGATATTGCCTCTATTACAAATAGACATGTTGTTAGAAATAATGAAATCAAATAAAGACTCACCTCTTTCGTTGATTTCGGAACTGCCCCATACCGTGTGCCTAGCATTGGCATCACAACCCAGTATGAGGTTGGCATTGTTGATATTATGGACCAGAGTGGCAGCTTCATCGGGTGGTGCAATACGATCGTGGGCCATATACGCCGATCCTACGTATAGTCCAACTACACCTTCTGTTTCCAGTCTGACAACTGTCAGGTCTGGAGTGCTAAAATTAGGACATAAAAATACTTTTAAATGTTTTTTAGCAATAATACATGTGCGAGGGTTACCTTGGTTATTGTTGTTTGAGTTGTAATAGAGATTGTAGAGCTGGTCTTGAAGCCCGCAGATCTTATGGCTTCGAACCCATGGCTCTTGAATGATGCCGAAATCCACATCTTCCTCCCTAAGAAAGATTCTGAGATTGTCTGAAGCACTTTTTGAGTGCTTTAGATTAATCTGTGTGAATTTCAGCATTTTGGGTTGTGGTTGCGGCCACACTCAAAGGTTCCAACGTCACGTCAGATGTTTCGACAACTCCTGTGTCGTCCCCTTGAGGTGGCAAGATCCTCACTTTGGCTTCCCTGATGCCAAAGTTTAATCGATGAGACCTTACAATCGATAACCTTCCTGCCTCATCAATCAAGAGCAGGAAGGACATCGTTGTTTTGTTGGCATTGGCCCCTTCGGCTTTAATGACGACCCAGTCGTCCATAGCAACCCCCGGGTTTTGGCATTTTAGGACTTTGAGAAAGCTCTCACCATCCAACTTTTCCATATACGGTACCCAAATGCGAGCCTTTGGTCGTCTGGGAATGTCCTTGGCTTGGATTAGCTTGAGCTTCATGCCTTTCCATGCATTACTAATCTTAGTGACGCAATTGCCAAGGAATTCCTTCGACAACTGATCCTTGCACTTGATCACCCTATATCCTCTTACCGTCTCAGCAGAGCTGAAAGATGGAGAGGGCCCTCCCTTACCCTCTAGGATATGTTCCACCACCATACCCTGCAGTCGAGCCTCAATAGCGTTCCACGCTTCGAGGACTGGTTTCCCTGTAGAGGAAAACTCGTCCGTCAGCGCAACTTGAAGGTCGTCCCTGACGATCTCACTCAAAGTTTTCGCCACTGGCTGACTGCCAGATGTGGATGGTGGAGTGTTTTTTTATTCCTGGCAAGAACTGGAAGAGCCTTACTCTTTTTCGAGGGCCGAGTAGTCTCATCCTGAGACCTGTTGCGCTTTGCAACTTGCTCTTTCCTCTGAAGAGTAGCGACCTCCAAGAACTTGCTATATTCTTCAACAATTTTGGAGAACTTCTCCCTGTCCTCACGATCGCGTTCGCTTAGTGCTTGCGTTTCTTCTCGTTTCGCAATTTTTTTCAGGACGAAACTAGCATGATTGAATTGGGCCTTGCGAGTCGTGCGATGGGACCTATGTTTGTTTGTCCGGCCTTGTTTTTGTGTTGTGGTTAGCACCCGCTCACCGCTGGTGCTCTGAGTGCTAACCGAAGGTTTTGGTGACGATGGAGTACTACTACGAGCAGCACTACCTTCGCCACCGACGTTGATAGTTGTCTCCTGACTGGAGGCAAGCAGTTCGTCTTCTGACGCGCTGCCAAGTTCGTTAAAGTCTGTCATATCAACGTCTGGTTGTTGTTGTAATTGGGGTCTGTAATCGTTCGTCATGTCATCGTCTGGGGTTTTGGGTTTTAACAAATCTATTTTGGTCCCACGAGTAGTACGGAAAGGAGGTCCTACGTCCTCATACTATATGAGAAAAAAATCATTCAAATTAAATACCTACCGTAAAATAAAAAAAATTCAAATAAATTTTATAATATACAACTTAAATCAAGTAACTTAATCCTTCCTCGAACACTCCTTTTTTTATCCTCCTTTTTCAAAATGGCTACACTCGAAGAATTGTCAGAGCGAATAACGCAATTAGCCGATGCTATAAACCAGACTATAGATCAAATTAAGCTAGTGAATAGTCGATTACACCAACTGGAGAGTAGGGTAACACCAACTCCCCAAAATTACCCTAGCACCTTGTCGAATCCAAGAACTGAACAAGACCTTTTAGACATCAGAAAATTGCCCGACTGTGTTAGGGATCTTCAAATTTTTGATGGGAATGCAGTTCAATATATTTCGTGGATCCATAATGTGGAGTCCATAATATTAAATGATTATCAAATCGTTAAAACTAAGCCCATCTATAGGGCGATTCTACAACACATACGTCAAAAAGTAAGGGGTCCGGCCGATGCCGCCCTCATATCATATAACATATTTGACGAGGATTGGCAAACCATAAAAAATCATAAAGTTAATCATAAAGAAACCCTTCACCCTTCCAGAGGCATATACCTCTTGTCTAGAATTTCAGAACTTAAATTTTAGAAATTTTTCGATACACAACAGAAATTCAAGTAATACTATTACTTCTCCGGTTAATCAAATGTTTCCGTCAAAACACCAAACGGAAAACAGAGTCCCTCAGATAACACACAGGGAAAAGATCCAAGTGTATAATAACCAGCGTTATGGGAACTCAAGACCAACCTGGAATAGCCCACCGCCTTCTAGGCCAAATAATCTAAAGCCTCCACAGCCTATGGAAGTGGACAAATCGATTCAAAGCCGTCAAATCAATTATATGAATCGACCCGAAAATAATGCAGTGCCAAAAAGATTCAATGGATCTGATAACCTTCCAAGGAAGCAGCAACGTCTCTTTGCAACAGACGTTACCACAGATCAAGACATGGAGCAAGAAAATCAAGATGAAGAACAATTAAATGAGGAATATTTCAAAGCCTCCGAAGAAGCATGGGATGAAGATGGCAACAATGACGATCTAGCTGAGCTAAATCTTACAACGGAAGCCTCTCTAGCGTACCATACTTAGAATATGTTACTAGAGATGGCAAAATCTTAAAATTCTTGATAGATACTTGTAATGGGAAATTGAGAGGGAGCCTTACACAAACGACGTGCCTATGGGATCGAACTCCTCAAAATCGGAACAAAAATAAGAGTTGCTAACCTTCGTATTTGCGGAAATTTTTGTTCTGCGAAACTTTGACCGACGAAATTCGAGGCTCCACGTTGGGCGTCATATGCGTAATGGTACAAAAATTACAGGAGGGGAAACCATTCTTTAAAACAACCATACGTCCAAGAGATCGAACTCCCAAAAAAAAAATCGGAACAACAACAGAGTTATCATTCTTCGCATTTGCTGAAGTTTTTTTGGTTCCGCGATAATTTGTTCGGTGGAATTCGTTGCTCCATTTTAGGCATCGTATGTGTGATGAAACCAGAGGAACGAAAGAAGAAGAGTCCTACGTGTCCTGGGTGTCCAGGATATTGGTCACCAGGATTTGGTAATATTGATTAAAAATCTGATTTTTGCGTAAGCTCATCCAAAATTCTCTAAACACTGCATATAAAATTTATAGATACGAATATTCCATGAAGTAAGCAGGAGATAATTTCTATCCCTCTTTGAACGAGCATCGGATCGGATCAGAGAGGGTAGTTCCATCTCCTGGTCAGTTCACTAAAAGAGAGTATCTTGTGTATGTAGGTGGCGTATACACACATTTCACTGAAACCATAATAAATTGCCTTGAATTCTACTTGTACCTTATTCGTACATGAAGAAAAAATCTACTGGTTATTTGTATATTAGGACTCCGGATTCCAAAAGAAAATGTCTGACCTTGTGTTCTATCTTTTTTGTAGGAGGTATTTAATCCCCTTAACCTTAAATAAGATAAAAGTCTATCGTCAGGCAAATCTCTTAACGAATGGGTCGCTACTAACCTAAAGATAAAAAAAAAATGGCTCCTATTATAAACCTATCGCATCTCCACAAGTCTATTAATTAATCAACGTAAAACTTCATATAATCAATCTACTTGGAGGAATAGGGTACTACCGCTCGACTGCTGCTACAGGTCCTTAAAGTTGCTTCAGCCGTCTCAGTCATCAGGGAAGAGAGTCTATGCTACAGAAGCGAGTAGTGGGTTTACATATTGGTGGACCTGGAATCTTGTTGTTAGTTGACTCTGGAAATTTAAAAACCTAAGCTGAAAAGCTAAGGGCCGGAGGGCCAGTTCAGAAAAAATTTCAGTTTAGGATAAAAATGAACAGAGAAAAATTCTATTATAGGACATGATGTTGATAGCCTATTCGGATTACTTAATCCCTTCCCATCCTTACGTCCTATGTCATCCGATTATTTTACAAGGACCCTTTTTAATACGGGAGAAACAGGTGTATTCGTTTCCCCTTTCAACGCCTAACTTCCCGTCCGAAAGTCACGTAAGGACCTTAAACGTCCCTCGCCACTTTTCCCAATGATGCATCTGATGGCGTGATTTCGTACAGGTACATCCCTCTTACGAAGATTCAGTGTCTGCCCTCAAAAAAAAAAACTGATCTACCTCCAGATCAATTTGTTGTTGATGTTATTTTTGGTCGTTATCTGGAAAACATTCTGGTCGTGGAAACTTGATTCCCAGCCATGACCCCTGGTATAGTTGTCTTACGAATCCATGATACCTATAGTCTAGAAAAGATTATGAAAAAGAACTTCCCAGCGAATGTTAATCATTTGCGTATTCAACCAACGAAGCAAAAAGTTTAAATAAAAAAAATAATTGATATTTCATCTTCAATTCCTATTACAAATTTTATTGAATATTCCTTATATTCTAAAAGAAAAATATGACTTAAGTATCTATAATCTTAACTTTACTTAAGTTACTAATCTAAGATAAATCAATTGTAAAGATGAATAAACATTCATTCAAAAAAAAAAGTTTTTAAGTTTTGTTAGAATCTTGTTAATGAATCAAACTATAAATTTACTATTTACGATAGTCGAAACTCTTAAAAGAAGTATGATCTTTTCTTTTTTTATTTATTTCTGAAATGTTTGAACCCTGAATTATTAGTGATGATTACAAAACTCAACTAAGTCTTTGACTGCTAAAAGAATGCTATAAAAATTTTATGAGAAAGACTACAATCCAAGTACCTCTACTATTTAGTAGATTCGAATTCAAATTGACTCAATAAATTATATGATTTCGTTTCGTTTAACTGACGTTACAAAAAAAAAAACGTTCGCCTTGTTCAGGACGTTATCGATTTGAGGACAGAAGTTCACTACTTCCCCTCTTTCGCGACTTTGAGAAATATTTCGGTAAATATTTCTTATAACCGAAGCTAAAAATAAAAATGAAATTTCGTTACAAAAGCAATACGAATAAATGAACATATAATTCTTTTCGAACCTTTATGTTGGTCGCTTAACTCTGCATATCGCAATGATTGATGCCAGTCAAGGTAGAAAAACGCAAGAAAATTAAGCGTGATACGCATATAAGTGATGATGAAAATTCTTCAACAAGTAAGAAATCTTCTTCACTTGACACCAATAAACAAAAATAACGATAGACTGAAAGTCTGCAAGAGAGATCCCATTTACCCAAAATCAAAAGAATTAAATTGCTCAACGAAATACTCAAAGATGAGAATTTCGGATTTAAGTAAAATAAATGTAATTAATATGATTGAAAAGTTATGAAATGTAAATGTTAATATAGATATATAAAATTCGATACAATATAGTTAGCTAAATATAATCAATAATAATATCATAAATATACGTGTGTAGGTACGTCGACTAAAAAGGTGCACCCTGTTAACGAAGACCAGACAGTATGTTATAGGAAAATTTTAAAAATTTATTTAGGTATATATTACAAAAAAAATTTATTTATTCTTTTTATTTTGTTTCAGGTTTCATCCAAATATTATTCCGGGACTTTGTTGTATGTTAATAGAGAAATCTCAATAATTGACAGTCATCATGACGACACGATACTGTTTGTAGTTATTGAAACTGGTTATATTTTCTTTACTTATGTATATGTCCTTTGAGACTTAAAAGTTGAAATATTTCAACGGCTTGTTAACACGTAGGTATTATTTTTTCTTTATAGGCTCAAGATTGAATCATGAACTTTATACATTAGGGTTCTCTTGGATGATGGTATTTCTTTACACGGACAAAAGAATTAATTTACACACTTAGGTGATCAACTTTCAAAATTAAGAATGTATCTGTCATATGGATACTTTTTTTTTTGATTTCTCTTATCTTTTCTCTTTTGATAACAAGATTATTAATTTTATTTGATAATTTAAATATGATCTTGTCAGTATGAAGTACTGACGAAATGAAATTGAAATAAAATAAATCGTTAAAATGTGACTGTTTCTTCAGATTATGTTGATCGACAATTAAATGAATTTGTTCAACGG
This sequence comes from Baccha elongata, assembly GCA_951217065.1. Taxonomy (NCBI): domain Eukaryota; kingdom Metazoa; phylum Arthropoda; class Insecta; order Diptera; family Syrphidae; genus Baccha; species Baccha elongata. The sequence continues at coordinate 481,009 of CATNUY010000144.1, forward strand.
ACAAGAAAACTTTGGACTTAAATGACATCCCCTTCAAAATAAGTTTGATGTTCTTTTTTTTTTGTTTCAGGTAAAAGTATGCAATATTAAAAATGATTATATTAAGAGTATTTAGTTTCGTTTTCACAAAGGGGTCAAGATAATATTCATATATATACAGGGTGAGTCATAAGCAATGCGACAAAATGCTAGGGCGTGTAGGTTGCGTTGAGACAAGAAAAAAATCGTATGAAAGGGGGGGGTCTATTCCCCTCCGTTTAGCCGGGAGGGGCAATTTTCGAAAAAACTGACTTAAAATGGGAAAAAAATTATTTAAAATCAACGGCTTCATTCACAATGCTGTGCGATACGTTTTTGAAAAGCCAATAACTTTTTATTTCATTCTATGTTTAAATAAATCTATTCTAAGAAATAGTTTTTGAAATATTAATTTTCAAAGTCAAAATTTTGAAAAAAAAAATTGAAAAAAAAAATTTCAAATTCATTTTTTTCAAAATTTTACGTAATTAAGTGCTAAATTTAATTTCGAAATTCAATGCTGTTATTAATTTTAAGTCTAAATAAGAAAACCGGATGCAAAAATTTTATGTCGTTCTCAAGAAATTAAAAAAAAACCAAAACCACCTTTTTCTAAGAAAAACATTTATTTTTATTGTAACGAAGCAATTTAAGAAGCATTAATCTTTATTTTTCTTTATTTTTCCTAACGCTCGCACTGTGCTTTGGCATAAAAAGGGAACAAAAACCCCTTGAGTGCGTGCCTATTATAAAAAAAAAAAAAAAAAAAAAAAAAAAAATCTTAGTTTTTTTAGTTTTTTTTATTCCTTTTATTTTTACTATGTTTTTTATTGGAAGTACTTATAAAAAATTCTCGATATGATCTCCATTGTTTAGAAGGCATAGATTATATCTCCTTGTAATGGCTTCACATAAGTTTATGCTTGACAAATTTTCCTGCAATTTGACTCCAGCGACTTCAATTCGTTCCTTCAGTTGTTCCAATGATACTATTTCCACTTCGTAAATATAATTCTTCATAAATCCCCATGCATAGAAATCTAGGGGAGTTAAATCTGGTGACCTAGGCGGCCATTCCGTGGGGCCCCTTCTTCCGATCCAACGGTCACTAAAATGATCATCCAGCCAGTTTCTCACCTGTAAACAAGATGGTGCTGGAGCACCATCTTGTTGGTAGATTAAAGTATCTGCTATAACCAATGGAACGCTGTCTAATAAATCGGGTAAAAGGTCGGGTAAAAGGTCTCATAACAGGTAGAACCCATGGGCTGCGGGCAGGCCAAGGCAAAAATATTGACAGGTCAGTTTTCAGAAGTTATCAATGAAAATAATATTAATCCAGGGTTATTCCAATACTATTTTATTTTATTACGTTCTCATAAAACTCCAATTAAAAAAAAAGTAAAAAAACTAAGATTAATGCTAAATAAATAAATAAATTGCTTCGTTACAATAAAAATAAATTTTTTTCTTAGAAAAAGGTGGTTTTGGTTTTTTTTTAATTTCTTGAGAACGACATAAAATTTTTGCATCCGGTTTTCTTATTTAGACTTAAAATTAATAACAGCATTGAATTTTGAAATTAAAATTAGCACTTAATTACGTAAAATTTTGAAAAAAATGAATTTGAAATTTTTTTTTCAATTTTTTTTTCAAAATTTTGACTTTGAAAATTAATATTTCAAAAACTATTTCTTAGAATAGATTTATTTAAACACAGAATGAAAGAAAAAGTTATTGGCTTTTCAAAAACGTATCGCACAGCATTGTGAATGAAGCCGTTGATTTAAAATATTTTTTTTCCCATTTTAAGTCAGTTTTTTCGAAAATTGCCCCTCCCGGCTAAACGGAGGGGAATAGATCCCCCCCTCCTAAACGATTTTTTTCTTGTCTCAACGCAACCTACACGCCCTAGCATTTTGTCGCATTGCTCATGACTCACCCTGTATACAAAGTTTTATTATAAGAAATATAGATGTTCATCATACCTCATCCTTGACACAAAGGATTTTTATTCAATTTTGCAAAAAGATACTTATAGAGTTGTTGACATGATGGTGACACTAGATGATTTTTAACTTGGTTGAGTCCCACGATGGAAAAGTTTACTAGCCGCTTAGTAAAACTTTTCATGTGCTTTTGGTTGCTGTCTCCGACCAAAGTGCATCCGCTGTAGATAGTATTTTGCGATTTTTCCAATTGGGTCTTCGAGTTCTGCCCAGACAAATATCGAGTATTTTGGTATTCACTTTCACTCTTATGAGATTATACACTCTTTATAAGAATATACACCCTTTATACGAATATACACCCTTTATAAAAAACCAGGCAGACTCGACCCGTAGGAGTGGACAATTTTGTTTGAAAACGGGTTGTGGAGGTGGACAAATATTTTGTACGCTTAATGTCCCACCGCCTTTCACGTTTCCGATTGCGTCCACTGTCACTCCTGCTGCTTTATGACTGCCTGCGTGAAAGAAATTGGTTTTAGTACATAATATAACACATGGCAAAAATTATATATTTCTCAAAAATTAAATTCTCTTCAAAAATATCACAATCAAAAGAATGATTTGATAGGTAATAACGTTTAGCTATTTTATATATTCTGTATTCTGTTTTTCTTATACTCCTATAAGAGATTTGGCGCTTTTTCTTTCTTGGCACGTGCTGAAGCGTGCGGTTACTAACGTCTCACAAATTTTGCAACTACAATTTTTCTTTTTTATAAAATTATCTTTCTGTTACCTGGCTTTTGTTGAATCTTTTGCCTATTTATGTAAGTATGTAGCGTTTCCCTGAGAGCAAATCCTCGCATGTATTTTCTGTCCAAATGTCCACTGGACATATACTCCAATTGGATTTTTTTTTGTTCTGCTTTTTTTTTTGATAGAAATGCTTTGGACCGAAATACCTTCGAGAATAACTCCACGCTTCCAAAACTCCTTTCACACGGTTCCGTAAGGAGCACAGATCTACTTTAAGACCACGTCCCTATACGCATGAAATGTGAATTTTTTCTTTAATTAGGGGTGGTTTGACAAGAAAAAAAAAATCTTTATTTCGCGTGCAAATGAATGCTCGAAATATTTGTACGTGAAGTACTATATTAAATGTAAATTGCGCTTTCGCTTTTTCACAAAAATTATAAATGAATTGTTCTTACCTGGATTAATCCTTTTTATTGAGGTCAAATATCCTTTAGCTTTTTGCACAATGAAATTCTTCAGCGTGTTGCTGCTTTTTACCAATGAATTCTTTTCTTTTTCAGATTGATAATCTGAACTTCACTCGCGGATCTTTATTCTTATTCACTTTAGATATATGTTATTTTATACTTTTGCAATAAGCGCTTTAATTACCTTTTTACTATTTGTTCTGATATTTCAGGCGGGTGAAAATTGAAAGAATTTTATTTGTTAAACTTTTGTTCACAATAGCTCGGTTTTTACAATGGTGCGTTCTACCTTTTTCTTTACGAAACAGCTGATGCCTGTGACGTAATATCCTGGGAGTAGATAGGTCTAACCCCTATACGCAGAGTTTAGTACTAACGTGAATACTTTTTGTATTCTCGACTCAAATGTTGTTTACACGGTCTACACATGAAGTGTTCGAACTAGTTTTAATTATATTTTATTTTATTTCAGATTAATGGTAAGTAAAATATATATTGAATTTTAATGTTTCTAGTAAATGTTCGTAAGGTAAGCAATATATTTTTCGTGTTTATTGATAGATTTTGATAGTTTCTTTTTAATTTATTTTCAACTTTAAGTCGTGTTGATGTTCTTATGTTGACCTGAGGTAAGTATTGAAACAATTTTAATGAAGATTTTTCAGATGTAAAAAGGTAAGTGTTTAGCAAAATTTCATGGTCGAAATGAATAAATATGTGTAACTATGATTTTGTTTTTGGACAACTTTTTGCTCCTGTCATTTTGACAATGTATTTTCATTTGACCAATGACTTTTGACAAGTCTTGAATTCATGGAAAGACTTCTTTTGCTTGACTGACACTTCATTTACGTGGACTCAAATGACTACAAAACTAATAATTTTTTGACTTTTACAGCTGATCAGTACGCTTTTGGCTGACTTTACTGACATTTTTCGCTGGCTCAAGTTTTACTATTTGACGTTTTATTTTGAGTGTAAGTCTTCCACGGTCAGTCAATACTTAACTCCTAGTTAAATCGTTACTTCAAAATAATATTATTTCTCTTTTTATTGCAACTTTATAATGTTTAGAAAATCACTATCTCTTTCTATCTAACGCTTCCTCGCTTTACTTTTACTGACTATCTATATTGTTTACTCGATATCCGATTCTTGTGACAGCTAACTTTATGGTCTATGGGTTAACTAACTAAGTTCAGGATGGATTTCCGAACTAATGATTTTGTCTATCTATCTACTTCTCAAATTTTCTTGATGATTGTTGACGTTTTATAAAAATCATTTAACTTTGACAAACATACAAATTTTACCAAACCCTTGGGTACGACTGGATCACATCTGTTCACATGTAGTACTTTCTGTCTAGACTCTCAACATCCCTGTCCGCCATTTCGTTCGGTTCTGGATTCTAGTGTGGTCTCATCTCACTACGGTGATGCTGTCTACCTCTAAAAAGAAATCTGCCTCTTTTGCCTCCATTTCGTTGACTTTGGTTTGACGTCACCAATATTTTGTTTATGCAGTACATCGGATTTTTGGGCGGGTGAATTTTTCGTATATGTATTCCGCTAGGTGTCAAGACATGTCAATGGAAGGCTGGAGTTTGGACTACTTTGTCTCAATGATGTCTCTGCTACGATAAACTACTTCTTAATATTATCGATGTTTAAATCGATAGACCATATTTATGTATCGATGTGATTTATCGAACAAAATTATAAGAAAAATTTTTGAAATAGTTGGACTTTTTGGTTAATGCAGTCAATGTGTTAACGTCATAGAATTTCAAGTTGCGTACTGTAGGTGTAAGTGAAAAGGCTTTTCCTACAAAACATCTTCGTTGTATGTGTTACTAACACTTGCAACGATGATGGAAACGAAAAGCTAATATCATAAAAATCAAATAAAAATAATTTTGAACTTCGCATATTAAACCCACGACCCTTTTGTCTCTTGCGCTGCTGAGTTAGCCAGATATGCTGCTCTGCTACTTATCCTTAGACTTGTTATTTCCTTAAGTCTTTAGTGTGAACTACCATTTCAAAACCCTTTTCGTCTTTTACTCGGTATAAGTTATTACCGACGATTTTTGTTACATACGCTTTTAAGAATTTTGGACTTAGCTTAGCATTAATGTGTTTCGCTGCACTACTGAGTATAAAGTTTCGCCGAAAGACTTTGTCTCCTATTTGATACGTGACTGTTTTGCTTCGTAAATTATATTTATGTTCATAATTCTCATGGGCCTGATTTAGTGCTGTCTTTAGATACGCGTGAAGTATGCCCATTTTTGCCGCTTTAGGTAGCCAATTGATTTCAGCCTGGTTCAATCCGTCTAGCTTTCTCAACAGTCGGTAATCAGAACCATGTTCAACCATCTGCTGACCGAAAAGTGACTCATGTGGCGACATACCTATAACGCTATGTGTAGAGGTGCGTAAAGCACTACTGATTTCCGATAGATGCACATCCCAATTAGTTTGCTTCGGGTCTATGTAAGCACGTATAGCGCTTAAGATGGATCGATTGACCCTCTCACTGGCATTAGCCTGTGGTGCGTAAGATGCAGTTCTTATATGTGTAATGTCAAAATTGTTTAAACAGGCCCCAAAATCTTTGCTGACAAATTGTGATCCGTTGTCGGATAAAAGAGTTTCAGGAACCCCAAACATCAAAAATACTTCCTCTGTGAGAAATTTGATCAACTCGTTTGAATTCGCTTTCTTTAATGGTTTAATTAAAACAAATTTAGTTAACTGATCGAGAGCAATAACTATGAATGTATTCCCTCTTCTGGATCTGGGATACGGTCCCAAAAAATCTACATATAAATGCTGGAACGGACGGTCTACCGTGAAGGCTTTCCCCATCTCCGTACGTAAAGTACAATTTGGTGCTTTTGTCGTTTTGCACGTGTCACAGTTATTTATATATAGTTTTACCTGGCTACTCATAGCTGGCCAATAAAATTCCTGTCTTAGTCGATACAATGTCTTTGCGATACCACCATGCGACGATCTAGGCGGACAATGAGCCTGCTCTATCAACTTTCCAGTTAGCTGAGATGGAACCCAAAGCTTCCAATTCAGATCTTCCTGGAGAGGATTACCATTGGATTGTTTGACTCGCTTGTACACAAAGTTGTCAGATATTTGCAAATCCGGCAAACGATCTTTGTTGTCGTTAACATGAGTGATTATTTGACTATATTCTCTAGATTTAAAAGATGGATCTCCTAAATCAATATGTAAGGTGTTAAATGTATCGGTCGTCGTAATCACAAGAATGGGTTTCTCAACACCTAGTGCGTCTACCTCATAGACCCTCGACAAAGCGTCTGGCACATGGTGCTGAGAACCACGTCTATGAATTACTTCGAAGTCAAAACTTTGAAGCTTTAGGCTCCAACGAGCTAACTTTCCCGTTGGGTCCTTCAGACTCATTAACCACCGTAGACTCGCATGGTCAGTTATCACTCGGAATTTGTATCCCTCGACATATGGACGGAACTTGTAAATCCCTTGGACAGCGGCCAAGCACTCTCTCTCAGTCACGGTGTAATTGCGTTGCGCAGAATTCAGTTTTTGTGAGTAGAAGTATATTGGTTTCTCATTCCCCTCCTCATCTAACTGACATAAGACACATCCTATCCCCGTGGATGATGCGTCACAACAAATTACAAATATTTTATTAAAATCAGGATTGATTAGTACTGGTGCAGACGTTAAAGCTTTTTTAAAAGCTTCAAGTGCTGATATGGCTTCGATGCTAAACTCGAACTTGTTTTTCTTCTTCAAAGTATCTGATATAGTGTAGAGAATCTGATTAGTGTAGAGAAATTCCCAACGAAACGTCTGTACCAACCGGCCATTCCTAGAAAACGACGGACTTGACGTATAGTGGTAGGTACAGGAAACTCCACTATAGCAGACACTTTGTTCGGATCGGTTTTCAAGCAACCTTGCCCAACAATATACCCTAGGTACTGTAATTCTTTGAAACAAAATTTCGATTTTTCAACGTTTATCGTTAAACCTGCATTAGTTAAATGCTTTGCTACCTTAGATAGAACAGAAATATGATCGTTAAAATCCTTCGAGATGACTAATAAGTCATCGAGGTAAATGAACACTTGGTCTCTCAACTCACGAGGAATTACCTTGTCCATTAAACTCGTCAAACTTTGCGCAGCGTTCGAAAGCCCGAACGGCATCACTTTGAACTGATACAGTGTTCTACCAGGGACTGTGAACGCTGTCTTCTCCCGTGATTCTTTCTTCAGGGGCACTTGCCAGTAAGCATCTTTCAAATCCACGCTAGAAATATAACGTGTCTCTGAAAGGCGTGCTAGCAATCCTTCTATGTGCGCAATTGGATTCGCATTTTTCTTCGTTACGGCGTTAACTTTTCGGAAGTCGAGACATAGTCGGTTTTTGCCGGGTTTTCTCACCAGCACGACTGGTGATGACCATCCGCTCTGACTTTCCTCGATAACGCCTAACGAGATCATACGGTCCAACTCCGCGTACAAAAGGCTTTGTACTGCTGATGATATGGGATAGTGACGTTGCATTATGGGCTCTGCGTCACCTGTATCTATTGAATGTTCCATCAAATGAGTCCGTCCGAGACCTCGAACGGCGAATGACGGAAATAGCTTAATAGTGTTTTGAAGAATAGTAGATTCCTCAACGGATAGGAGACATTCCGGTTTGTTTGCCTGACCGGTTGTTGTCTCGGTAACCATGTCTAAAGAAGATATAATTTGCGGAGCTATTTTGAATAGTTTCCAAAAATCTATGCCTAAATATAAATCCTGCGCTAGAGATGGCACTATGTACAATTCGATCGGAAGAACTAGATCTTTGTACTTGATGTTCGTAGTGACCACTCCAGCTATACGCTGTTTTGTTCCATCAGCAGTAAATATATTAGAATCGAATTTTCTATATGGAACTTTAGCATCTTCAATAAATTTTGCAGCACCGTTACCGAGGCAACTAATGCTCGCTCCAGAGTCGAGTAGACCAAGCCATTTATGGTTAAATAGTTCTACTTTTAAGTCGGCTCGTGGATCGTCTTTCAGACATTCTACTTCGGCTATGTTAACTGCTTGATATAATTTTCGTTTTTGAATAAATCTTTTTCTTAGTTTATTTATTTTGTCTAAATGTTTAGGATAGGTATATTTACGATTACGTGCTTCAGCATAATCTATTTGTCTCTGATGAAGAGATTTAAGGGGTCTTAATTTGTGAATTGGTATAATTTTTGAATGAGTATTATTAAAGTTTGAAGTTTCTGGTTTTTTTAAAATAGAGATTTTTTTGTCAGTTGAAGGAAAAGATTTTAGTTGGGACTTCCCGAGTTGCCTATCATGGTCAGCTCCCTCTCGGATGAACGCTGACTCGATGATTGGTTTCCCTTACACTTTAAACAATTGGGTGACAATATATCTGGTTGTCCACATCGATAGCAAAATATACCTCGTTGAGGTTCAGTGCAATCGAGGAAAATATGTCCTGCTTTACGGCAATTCCAACAGATGGCTTTGTCGAAGTTGATCTTAGTATCTCTTATTCGGTTTCTTTGAAACGCCTCCACCGCTAAAGACATGTCTTCCTGTTCAGGTTCTGTTTGCATTTCGATTTCGTTCACCTGCTTTCTCACTTGGTTGCTGTAAATAGGTGGTATCCTGGGTCGTATAGGCTCGTGTTGGGTGAGATATCTTTCCATTTCTCTGCACGTGCACACCAAATCAGCTAGTCTCGTAGTTCTAAAAGTAAGCAGAAGTTCACCCATCCGGCGTCGAACATTCTGCTTAATTATTTCGGCTAATTCTTCGTTGGGCCGTGGATTCTTCATCTTCGAGTTCAATTTCAACAGGGCGTCATAAAAAGCGTCAAAACTTTCTCCAGGAACTTGTTTCCTCTCCGCCATCTGTCGTGAAATCTCAGAATCGGTTTCCAGGCTGCCGAAGTGATCTATGAGAGCTAGCTTTAGTGCGATCTATGAAGTTGGTGGATTATTTTTCAAATAGATCCAATACCAGGCCTCTGCTGGCCCACTTACAAAGTGATGGAAATTCGAAACGATCTCATCCCACGTAGCACCATAACTATCCTTCACTTTATCCAGTCTGAACAAAAATTCATCGACCGTCATATTCTTAGCATTAAAAGAAATTCCCCATTTCTGGTAGTGAGGTGATCGAAACATTGAAGCAGCAGGTGAAGTCATCGGAATCCTTGCGTCTCGGTTGGCTGAAGTATTGCTGAATTGAATTCGGTTAAGCTGTTCGTAAAAATCGGGTTCAACATTACGGTTAGCTTCTCGTCGAGTTGTTGATGCTACTCGGTCAGGCCATACTCTTGGAAATTCCGGCATATTAGGTCCTAGGGTTGTAGTTGGTTCTCTAGTAGGTTCTCTCAAATTAGCGTAATTCGGTCGGTTTGGCGTCGGCTGGTCACAAAGTGGAACAGAGGGTGCTGTAGTTTGTCTTGGAATGCTGAATTGTGATAAGGCATTACGCATAGCCTCATTTACTTTTTCCAAAAGTATCGCTTGACTTTGCGCAAGCGACTCCTGTAAAGCCTTGCGGTCTTCGGCTCGATTGAGACCGACCGCTGCCAAAGCGACTTCCTTGATATAGTCTTCGTAATCTTCATCTGATCTTAATGGAGTTCTTCCCGCGTGTGGATGTCTCTCAGGTGTCCTCAGAGTTTCATCTGCCAATATGCGTACTCGATCTGACCCCCTACGCTCGGTATGAGATGGTCCTGCTTCTTCCACTTGACTTTCATCCACAGCTTCACCAGGCTCCATAGTCATATTGTGAAAGAGGTCCTGGTTCTTCTTGAAGCGAGTATTGTGTGGTTCTGGCGTGGCGATCCTGTGACTTTTTGGTGGTTCGGGATCAGATTGTTTCTGCTTCTTTTTCTCACTAGATCCTTTTTTTCTTCCCATTATGTTTAAGTTTGATAAGAATTAACCAATAAGATTTTTCAGAAGTAAAAAAAATTTAATTTAAGAGCCTCAAAAAAAGATTCTAACACCTACTATAACTTAACTCCTACCTACTTTAACTTAACTTCTACCTACTATATCTTACTACCTTAACTTAACCTTAGTCTTTCTAGTGGGTAAACCCCTAAATATTCAAAAAAACTTCAACTCAAAAAGACTTGACTAAATATGAAGATAATAAACTGAACTAAATAAGAAAATAATAAACTTGATTAAATAAAAAAAAATAAACTATACCCAAATGCTAAATTACTGAAATTCAAAAAAAAATACTTTTAAATTTTCTGCAAAAATTATGTTAACTTGAATTTTTGTAAAAACTATTACTAAAAATTTAATGATCAAAACTAATATCTAAATCTTAATGTTTTGCTACCAGCATACTAAATCTTAATGTTTTGCTACCAGCATACTAAATCTAAATGTTTTGCTACCAGCATACTAAATCTAAATGTTTTGCTACCAGCATACTAAATCTTAATGTTTTGCTACCAGCATACTAAATCTTAATGTTTTGCTACCAGCATACTAAATCTTAATGTTTTGCTACCAGCATACTAAATCTTAATGTTTTGCTACCAGCATACTAAATCTAAATGTTTTGCTACCAGCATACTAAATCTAAATGTTTTGCTACCAGCATACTAAATATTAATGTTTTGCTACCAGCATACTTAATCTTAATGTTTTGCTACCAGCATACTAAATCTTAAAAAAAATCAACTTAATAAATTTGTCATAAAGTACGATGAAAAATTTAAACTTCAAAAATACTAAATTAATTGCTACTAAGCATATATATAAACTGAATTACTAAATTATCTTGAAAATTATTTTTCAAAAAGAAATACTTATATATGTTTATTTTTTCATAATAGATTCGGAGTCATGACTGGAATCTTCGCACCTCCTAGTGAGTTCTCCGACAACAACAACAACAAAAAAGGTTTTTGGGCAGACACATGAACTTCCCTTATCTTCTAAACCTTAGCTATCTTTTCCGACTATCCCCTCTCTTCGTCTTATCCATCTATCGCTACAGACCTATTGAAAAATAATTCCCTTAGCGGACAACAGACTGGAAAAACTAGTAGAAATGAATCGACTGAAAAGTTACTAACGTACTCTATCGAGTGCTACTGATGTTAATAAAGTAATTATTTGTATGGATTTTTCTCTTCTTGTATTTTCACTATTTGGCTTTCGCAGCTGACGTAAATAGGATACAAGTCGACCATTCACCGGTCGAAAGACCCAATGGTAAAAAAAAGAAAAGACTTCATGAAAGTCAGAAGTGATTCGTGTCAGAAGCTACAGCAGTTGGATAAATTTACATCCAACCCGGACATCTAATTCTTGAAAAATCTCCTACTATTCATGATCAATTTTCAGAGAGTGAAGGAGTAATTGATCAGGTTATCGCTACAGACATGATCAGGACCTAGATCCACTAATCACCGGCCGACACATAAGTCGACTACCCCTTGATGGTAAATCTCTAAAAAGATTATCTAAACACAAAAAAAACTAAATCGATGTTATTTTAATAAAATCAAAAAAAAATTATAAACACTTCTGAGATTATTTTATCCAAACTAAAAAAAAATTTCTGAAATTTTGAAAACAAAACTCCCTCGGGCCCCACCCGTTTGGGCGCCATATATGTAATGGGAAATTGAGAGGGAGCCTTACACAAACGACGTGCCTATGGGATCGAACTCCTCAAAATCGGAACAAAAATAAGAGTTGCTAACCTTCGTATTTGCGGAAATTTTTGTTCTGCGAAACTTTGACCGACGAAATTCGAGGCTCCACGTTGAGCGTCATATGCGTAATGGTACAAAAATTACAGGAGGAGAAACCATTCTTTAAAACAACCATACGTCCAAGAGATCGAACTCCCAAAAAAAAATCGGAACAACAACAGAGTTACCATTCTTCGCATTTGCTGAAGTTTTTTTGGTTCCGCGATAATTTGTTCGGTGGAATTCGTTGCTCTATTTTAGGCATCGTATGTGTGATGAAACCAGAGGAACGAAAAAAGAAGAGTCCTACGTGTCCTGGGTGTCCAGGATATTGGTCACCAGGATTTGGTAATATTGATTAAAAATCTGATTTTTGCGTAAGCTCATCCAAAATTCTCTAAACACTGCATATAAAATTTATAGATACGAATATTCCATGAAGTAAGCAGGAGATAATTTCTATCCCTCTTTGAACGAGCATCGGTTCGTTCAGAGAGGGTAGTTCCATCTCCTGGTCAGTTCACTAAAAGAGAGTATCTTGTGTATGTAGGTGGCGTATACACATTTCACTGAAACCATAATAAATTGCCTTGAATTCTACTTGTACCTTATTCGTACATGAAGAAAAATCTACTGGTTATTTGTATATTAGGACTCCGGATTCCAAAAGAAAATGTCTGACCTTGTGTTCTATCTTTTTTGTAGGAGGTATTTAATCCCCTTAACCTTAAATAAGATAAAAGTCTATCGTCAGGCAAATCTCTTAACGAATGGGTCGAATAACCTAAAGATAAAAAAAAAGTGGCTTCTATTATAAACCTATCGCATCTCCACAAGTCTATTAATTAATCAACGTAAAACTTCATATAATCAATCTACTTGGAGGAATAGGGTACTACCGCTCGACTGCTGCTACAGGTCCTTAAAGTTGCTTCAGCTGGCTCAGTCATCAGGGAAGAGAGTCTATGCTACAGAAGCGAGTAGTGGGTTTACATATTGGTGGACCTGGAATCTTGTTGTTAGTTGACTCTGGAAATTAAAAACCTAAGCTGAAAAGCTAAGGGCCGGAGGGCCAGTTCAGAAAAAATTTCAGTTTAGGATAAAAATGAACAGAGAAAAATTCTATTATAGGACATGATGTTGATAGCCTATTCGGATTACTTAATCCCTTCCCATCCTTACGTCCTATGTCATCCGATTTATTTTACAAGGACCCTTTTTAATACGGGAGAAACAGGTGTATTCGTTTCCCCTTTCAACGCCTAACTTCCCGTCCGAAAGTCACGTAAGGACCTTAAACGTCCCTCGCCACTTTTCCCAATGATGCATCTGATGGCGTGATTTCGTACAGGTACATCCCTCTTACGAAGATTCAGTGTCTGCCCTCAAAAAAAAAAAAACTGATCTACCTCCAGATCAATTTGTTGTTGATGTTATTTTTGGTCGTTATCTGGAAAACATTCTGGTCGTGGAAACTTGATTCCCAGCCATGACCCCTGGTATAGTTGTCTTACGAATCCATGATACCTATAGTCTAGAAAAGATTATGAAAAAGAACTTCCCAGCGAATGTTAATCATTTGCGTATTAAACCAACGAAGCAAAAAGTTTAAATAAAAAAAATAATTGATATTTCATCTTCAATTCCTATTACAAATTTTATTGAATATTCCTTATATTCTAAAAGAAAAATATGACTTAAGTATCTATAATCTTAACTTTACTAAAGTTACTAATCTAAGATAAATCAATTGTAAAGATGAATAAACATTCATTCAAAAAAAAAAGTTTTTAAGTTTTGTTAGAATCTTGTTAATGAATCAAACTATAAATTTACTATTTACGATAGTCGAAACTCTTAAAAGAAATATGATCTTTTCTTTTTTTATTTATTTCTGAAATGTTTTAACCCTGAATTATTAGTGATGATTACAAAACTCAACTAAGTCTTTGACTGCTTAAAGAATGCTATAAAAATTTTATGAGAAAGACTACAATCCAAGTACCTCTACTATTTAGTAGATTCGAATTCAAATTGACTCAATAAATTATATGATTTCGTTTCGTTTAACTGACGTTACAAAAAAAAAAACGTTCGCCTTGTTCAGGACGTTATCGATTTGAGGACAGAAGTTCACTACTTCCCCTCTTTCGCGACTTTGAGAAATATTTCGGTAAATATTTCTTATAACCGAAGCTAAAAATAAAAATGAAATTTCGTTACAAAAGCAATACGAATAAATGAACATATAATTCTTTTCGAACCTTTATGTTGGTCGCTTAACTCTGCATATCGCAATGATTGATGCCAGTCAAGGTAGAAAAACGCAAGAAAATTAAGCGTGATACGCATATAAGTGATGATGAAAATTCTTCAACAAGTAAGAAATCTTCTTCACTTGACACCAATAAACAAAAATAACGATAGACTGAAAGTCTGCAAGAGAGATCCCATTTACCCAAAATCAAAAGAATTAAATTGCTCAACGAAATACTCAAAGATGAGAATTTCGGATTTAAGTAAAATAAATGTAATTAATATGATTGAAAAGTTATGAAATGTAAATGTTAATATAGATATATAAAATTCGATACAATATAGTTAGCTAAATATAATCAATAATAATATCATAAATATACGTGTGTAGGTACGTCGACTAAAAAGGTGCACCCTGTTAACGAAGACCAGACAGTATGTTATAGGAAAATTTTAAAAATTTATTTAGGTATATATTACAAAAAAAATTTATTTATTCTTTTTATTTTGTTTCAGGTTTCATCCAAATATTATTCCGGGACTTTGTTGTATGTTAATAGAGAAATCTCAATAATTGACAGTCATCATGACGACACGATACTGTTTGTAGTTATTGAAACTGGTTATATTTTCTTTACTTATGTATATGTCCTTTGAGACTTAAAAGTTGAAATATTTCAACGGCTTGTTAACACGTAGGTATTATTTTTTCTTTATAGGCTCAAGATTGAATCATGAACTTTATACATTAGGGTTCTCTTGGATGATGGTATTTCTTTACACGGACAAAAAAATTAATTTACACACTTAGGTGATCAACTTTCAAAATTCAGAATGTATCTGTCATATGGATACTTTTTTTTTTGATTTCTCTTATCTTTTCTCTTTTGATAACAAGATTATTAATTTTATTTGATAATTTAAATATGATCTTGTCAGTATGAAGTACTGACGAAATGAAATTGAAATAAAATAAATCGTTAAAATGTGACTGTTTCTTCAGATTATGTTGATCGACAATTAAATGAATTTGTTCAACGGACAAGAAAACTTTGGACTTAAATGACATCCCCTTCAAAATAAGTTTGATGTTCTTTTTTTTTTGTTTCAGGTAAAAGTATGCAATATTAAAAATGATTATATTAAGAGTATTTAGTTTCGTTTTCACAAAGGGGTCAAGATAATATTCATATATATACAGGGTGAGTCATAAGCAATGCGACAAAATGCTAGGGCGTGTAGGTTGCGTTGAGACAAGAAAAAAATCGTATGGAAGGGGGGGTCTATTCCCCTCCGTTTAGCCGGGAGGGGCAATTTTCGAAAAAACTGACTTAAAATGGGAAAAAAATTATTTAAAATCAACGGCTTCATTCACAATGCTGTGCGATACGTTTTTGAAAAGCCAATAACTTTTTATTTCATTCTATGTTTAAATAAATCTATTCTAAGAAATAGTTTTTGAAATATTAATTTTCAAAGTCAAAATTTTGAAAAAAAAAATTGAAAAAAAAATTTCAAATTCATTTTTTTCAAAATTTTACGTAATTAAGTGCTAAATTTAATTTCGAAATTCAATGCTGTTATTAATTTTAAGTCTAAATAAGAAAACCGGATGCAAAAATTTTATGTCGTTCTCAAGAAATTAAAAAAAAACCAAAACCACCTTTTTCTAAGAAAAACATTTATTTTTATTGTAACGAAGCAATTTAAGAAGCATTAATCTTAGTTTTTTTAGTTTTTTTTATTCCTTTTATTTTTACTATGTTTTTTATTGGAAGTACTTATAAAAAATTCTCGATATGATCTCCATTGTTTAGAAGGCATAGATTATATCTCCTTGTAATGGCTTCACATAAGTTTATGCTTGACAAATTTTCCTGCAATTTGACTCCAGCGACTTCAATTCGTTCCTTCAGTTGTTCCAATGATACTATTTCCACTTCGTAAATATAATTCTTCATAAATCCCCATGCATAGAAATCTAGGGGAGTTAAATCTGGTGACCTAGGCGGCCATTCCGTGGGGCCCCTTCTTCCGATCCAACGGTCACTAAAATGATCATCCAGCCAGTTTCTCACCTGTAAGCTGTAGTGTGCTGGAGCACCATCTTGTTGGTAGATTAAAGTATCTGCTATAACCAATGGAACGCTGTCTAATAAATCGGGTAAAAGGTCTCATAACAGGTAGAACCCATGGGCTGCGGGCAGGCCAAGGCAAAAATATTGACAGGTCAGTTTTCAGAAGTTATCAATGAAAATAATATTAATCCAGGGTTATTCCAATACTATTTAATTTTATTACGTTCTCATAAAACTTCAATTAAAAAAAAAGTAAAAAAACTAAGATTAATGCTAAATAAATAAATAAATTGCTTCGTTACAATAAAAATAAATGTTTTTCTTAGAAAAAGGTGGTTTTGGTTTTTTTTTAATTTCTTGAGAACGACATAAAATTTTTGCATCCGGTTTTCTTATTTAGACTTAAAATTAATAACAGCATTGAATTTTGAAATTAAAATTAGCACTTAATTACGTAAAATTTTGAAAAAAATGAATTTGAAATTTTTTTTTCAATTTTTTTTTCAAAATTTTGACTTTGAAAATTAATATTTCAAAAACTATTTCTTAGAATAGATTTATTTAAACACAGAATGAAAGAAAAAGTTATTGGCTTTTCAAAAACGTATCGCACAGCATTGTGAATGAAGCCGTTGATTTAAAATAATTTTTTTCCCATTTTAAGTCAGTTTTTTCGAAAATTGCCCCTCCCGGCTAAACGGAGGGGAATAGATCCCCCCCTCCTATACGATTTTTTTCTTGTCTCAACGCAACCTACACGCCCTAGCATTTTGTCGCATTGCTCATGACTCACCCTGTATACAAAGTTTTATTATAAGAAATATAGATGTTCATCATACCTCATCCTTGACACAAAGGATTTTTATTCAATTTTGCAAAAAGATACTTATAGAGTTGTTGACATGATGGTGACACTAGATGATTTTTAACTTGGTTGAGTCCCACGATGGAAAAGTTTACTAGCCGCTTAGTAAAACTTTTCATGTGCTTTTGGTTGCTGTCTCCGACCAAAGTGCATCCGCTGTAGATAGTATTTTGCGATTTTTCCAATTGGGTCTTCGAGTTCTGCCCAGACAAATATCGAGTATTTTGGTATTCACTTTCACTCTTATGAGATTATACACTCTTTATAAGAATATACACCCTTTATACGAATATACACCCTTTATAAAAAACCAGGCAGACTCGACCCGTAGGAGTGGACAATTTTGTTTGAAAACGGGTTGTGGAGGTGGACAAATATTTTGTACGCTTAATGTCCCACCGCCTTTCACGTTTCCGATTGCGTCCACTGTCACTCCTGCTGCTTTATGACTGCCTGCGTGAAAGAAATTGGTTTTAGTACATAATATAACACATGGCAAAAATTATATATTTCTCAAAAATTAAATTCTCTTCAAAAATATCACAATCAAAAGAATGATTTGATAGGTAATAACGTTTAGCTATTTTATATATTCTGTATTCAGTTCTTCTTATACTCCTATAAGAGATTTGGCGCTTTTTCTTTCTTGGCACGTGCTGAAGCGTGCGGTTACTAACGTCTCACAAATTTTGCAACTACAATTTTTCTTTTTTATAAAATTCTCTTTCTGTTACCTGGCTTTTGTTGAATCTTTTGCCTATTTATGTAAGTATGTAGCGTTTCCCTGAGAGCAAATCCTCGCATATATTTTCTGTCCAAATGTCCACTGGACATATACTCCAATTGGATTTTTGTTTGTTCTGCTTTTTTTTTTGATAGAAATGCCTTGGACCGAAATACCTTCGAGAATAACTCCAAGCTTCCAAAACTCCTCTCATACGAGTCCGTAAGGAGCACATATCTACTTTTAGACCACGTCCCTATACGCATGAAATGTGAATTTTTTTTTTAATTAGGGGTGGTTTGACAAGAAAAAAAAATCTTTATTTCGCGTGCAAATGAATGCTCGAAATATTTGTACGTGAAGTACTATATTAAATGTAAATTGCGCTTTCGCTTTTTCACAAAAATTATAAATGAATTGTTCTTACCTGGATTAATCCTTTTTATTGAGGTCAAATATCCTTTAGCTTTTTGCACAATGAAATTCTTCAGCGTGTTGCTGCTTTTTACCAATGAATTCTTTTCTTTTTCAGATTGATAATCTGAACTTCACTCGCGGATCTTTATTCTTATTCACTTTAGATATATGTTATTTTATACTTTTGCAATAAGCGCTTTAATTACCTTTTTACTATTTGTTCTGATATTTCAGGCGGGTGAAAATTGAAAGAATTTTATTTGTTAAACTTTTGTTCACAATAGCTCGGTTTTTACAATGGTGCGTTCTACCTTTTTCTTTACGAAACAGCTGATGCCTGTGACGTAATATCCTGGGAGTAGATAGGTCTAACCCCTATACGCAGAGTTTAGTACTAACGTGAATACTTTTTGTATTCTCGACTCAAATGTTGTTTACACGGTCTACACATGAAGTGTTCGAACTAGTTTTAATTATATTTCATTTTATTTCAGATTAATGGTAAGTAAAATATATATTGAATTTTAATGTTTCTAGTAAATGTTCGTAAGGTAAGCAATATATTTTTCGTGTTTATTGATAGATTTTGATAATTTCTTTTTAATTTATTTTCAACTTTAAGTCGTGTTGATGTTCTTATGTTGACCTGAGGTAAGTATTGAAACAATTTTAATGAAGATTTTTCAGTTGTAAAAAGGTAAGTGTTTAGCAAAATTTCATGGTCGAAGTGAATAAATATGTGTAACTATGATTTTTTTTTGACAACTTTTTGCTCCTGTCATTTTGACAATGTATTTTCATTTGACCAATGACTTTTGACAAGTCTTGAATTCATGGAAAGACTTCTTTTGCTTGACTGACACTTCATTTACGTGGACTCAAATGACTACAAAACTAATAATTTTTTGACTTTTACAGCTGATCAGTACGCTTTTGGCAGACTTTACTGACATTTTTCGCTGACTCAAGTTTTACTATTTGACGTTTTATTTTGAGTGTAAGTCTTCCACGGTCAGTCAATACTTAACTCCTAGTTAAATCGTTACTTCAAAATAATATTATTTCTCTTTTTATTGCAACTTTATAATGTTTAGAAAATCACTATCTCTTTCTATCTAACGCTTCCTCGCTTTACTTTTACTGACTATCTATATTGTTTACTCGATATCCGATTCTTGTGACAGCTAACTTTATGGTCTATGGGTTAACTAACTAAGTTCAGGATGGATTTCCGAACTAATGATTTTGTCTATCTATCTACTTCTCAAATTTTCTTGATGATTGTTGACGTTTTATAAAAATCATTTAACTTTGACAAACATACAAATTTTACCAAACCCTTGGGTACGACTGGATCACATCTGTTCACATGTAGTACTTTCTGTCTAGACTCTCAACATCCCTGTCCGCCATTTCGTTCGGTTCTGGATTCTAGTGTGGTCTCATCTCACTACGGTGATGCTGTCTACCTCTAAAAAGAAATCTGCCTCTTTTGCCTCCATTTCGTTGACTTTGGTTTGACGTCACCAATATTTTGTTTATGCAGTACATCGGATTTTTGGGCGGGTGAATTTTTCGTATATGTATTCCGCTAGGTGTCAAGACATGTCAATGGAAGGCTGGAGTTTGGACTACTTTGTCTCAATGATGTCTCTGCTACGATAAACTACTTCTTAATATTATCGATGTTTAAATCGATAGACCATATTTATGTATCGGTGTGATTTATCGAACAAAATTATAAGAAAATTTTTTTAAATAGTTGGACTTTTTGGTTAATGCAGTCAATGTGTTAACGTCATAGAATTTCAAGTTGCGTACTGTAGGTGTAAGTGAAAAGGCTTTTCCTACATACTGGAGCTAATAAAAACTTCATATCTGAAAGAATTGCTTACAATTCTAAACCAGTCATTTCTCCATTTAAAATACAATCCGCCACTGGACAGTTACAAATAACTCGTTAAATCAGTGCTCAATTTTTTAAACCTATAGGTAATAACGTTCTCTTCGATTTTTTTGTCCTACCAAACTTAACCTCTTTTGATGGTATCATAGGTGATGATGCCCTTAAAACATTGGAAGCCGTGATAGATAGGAAAAACAACATCCTTTTCTTAGCTCCAAACATCAAAATTAAACTAAAAGCAAAAGAATCTAAGGAAGTAAATAATATTCAAACAAATTCAGATCTAGACACTCACATTCAAAACCTTTTATGCAAATACAAAAAACTTTTTGGACCAATCTCAGACAGTGGTATAATAGACACTAGTGTCCGTGCAGAAATAAGAACTGCTTCATCCGAGCCCATATACACAAAATCTTACCCTTACCCAGCTAACCTAAGAGCAGAAGTCGAATCCCAAATTGCCAAGATGCTTTCTGATGGCGTTATAAGACCATCTAGAAGCCCTTTTAATTCGCCACTTTGGATTGTTCCAAAGAAACCAAATTCCGCAGGCGAAAGGCAATATAGACTTGTTATTGACTTTAAACGATTGAATGCAATAACTATTCCAGATGCTTATCCTATCCCGGATATAACAAATACACTTGCGAGTCTAGGAGAATGCAAATTCTTTACGACCCTCGAACTTACGTCCGGCTTTCATCAAACTGCATTTTCAACGGCAAATGGCAAATATAAGTTTACTCGTCTGCCATTCGGGTTAAAAAATGCGCCCGCCATATTTCAGCATATGATTAATGATGTCCTGAAACCTCTCATAGGCAAAATATGTTATGTGTACATTGACGATATTATCGTCTTCGGTAAAAGAAAATCCGATCATTTAAGGAATCTTGAGCAAGTTCTGCTATTAATAGACAGCGCAAATTTGAGAGTGAACTTAGAAAAATCAAAGTACTTAAGAACTCATGTCAATTTTTTGGGATACATCATCACTCAAGAGGGAATTCGCGCAGATCCCGAAAAAATAGCTGCAATACAAAAGATCCCTACCCCAAAAAATTTTAAAGAACTAAAAAGCTTCTTGGGTCTTGCTTCCTACTACAGGAAGTTTATCAAAGATTTTGCTAAAGTAGCAAAACCCTTGACCAATATTACAAGAGGCCAAAATGCTCAAATTAAAGCAAATCAGTCCAAAAAGGTCGAAATCCATCTTGACGATCAAGCCTTAAAAGCTTTCAAAAGCCTCAAGGACATGCTTATATCTTCCGATATCCTCATGTTTCCAAATTTCGAAAAATCTTTCATTTTGACAACCGACGCCTCCAATTACGCCATCGGAGCAGTCCTATCGCAAGGTGAAATTGGGAAAGATAGACCCATTACAATTATCTCTAGATCATTGAACGAAACAGAAGAAGGATACTGCTCATAGGAATTATATAGAAAATAAAAATCAAATCCTTGAAAATTATTATTTTCCCCATATGACTAAACTAGCAAAAAAGTATGCAAACTCTTGTGATATTTGTTGTTTAAACAAATATGACCGGCACCCAATTAAACCAGAATTACAAGCTACACCAATCCCATCGTATCCAACAGAAGTCCTACATATGGACATAATTGAAATAAAAAAAGAGAAATTTATAACATGCGTAGACAAATTTTCTAAATTTACAAAATTTTTCCATATCAAAAATAAATCCGTGTTACACATTCGAGACAAGATTATTAAATTACTCCATTTTTTCACTGCTCCGAAAACTCTGGTAACAGACAATGAGAGTAGTTTCATAAGCCCAATCGTACTGAACTATATCGAAGGCTTAGGAATAAATGTTTATTTGACTCCACCACAAAGAAGTGAAGTCAATGGAACAGTAGAACGAGTCCACTCATCAATAATTGAAATAATAAGATGTGTCCAACAAGAATACCCAGACTTAAATATAAAAGAAATTATAAATATTGCAACAGATAGATATAACAACACTATACATTCAGTGACAAAAAGGAAACCGGTCGATATTTTCTTTGGCAGGTCTCAAAGGATCAATTATCAGAACTTAATAAATTTTAAAGACATAGTAAATACAGATCTTAAGTTTGAAATCATAAGAAATCAGAAGAATCAGTTAAAAAATCACAACAAAAATAGATCAACACCACGGTGCTATGACCCTGGTGGTACAGTTTTCAAAAGAAACAAACAAATTAAGGCTAAGGACAAACCAATTTACCATAAGGAACACGTAGGACTAGATAACAAAGTAACAATAACTACAACTAACGGCAAACGCATTCACAAATCGGACCTTAAAAACTTACCTTATATTCCAGATTAATCACTATCCTTAAAGTGGAAGCAACTGTTGACATCTACGAATACCAAAGCCCACTTATTGCCATCAAACAAGGAGCAGGAAGAATAATTAACGGACATTTCAAATTAATCCATCTCATCAACTTAACTAATTATGAAGAAGCATTAAACAACATCAAAATAAAAATAAAACGTTTCATCCCAAACACAAGCGTTTACATTCCGCAATTGGAACTCCAAGAATAAAAGATAGAGAACCTCCTTGAACAACTGCAAGATAGAGGACCAACGAAGAAAAAACGATCAATTAACTGGATTGGATCCGCTTGGAAGTGGCTGGCAGGTAATCCAGATGCCACAGATTGGGACAACATTGTAACTAAAGGTAACCAACTCATCAACAATAACAACAGGCAATACCACATTAACCAATACTTTAGTAAAGTCACTGATACTCTAATTGACAAATACAATAAAATAATTGAAAAAGTAGATACAAAAAATTCCGAGAAATATGAACAAATCATTTTTAACAAACTTACTCTATTAAAAGAGGAAATAGGAGAAATTGTTCTGGCAGGACAACAGTTAATTCAAATCTTTTAAACAAGGCTGAAGTGGCAAATATTCTTTCAAAAACTGTAACACTTCCCTTTAGAAATGAACTTCAGGCAATTGAATACGCCGAACCTATGATGCTCGTTAAAAATTCCATTTTACTTTACGTTATTTGTCTGCCTCAAACTGAGGAAACAGAATTTAACAATGTTATCGTCAGGACAACAATTAAAAACAACAAAAGAGTGCATTTAATCTATTCAAATTTATTTATATCACAGTTTCTTAAATATGGTGTCACTGAAAAATGTTTTGAAATTGAACAAACTACGTTCTGCAAAAGATCTCAACTTCAAAAACTGACGATTGAAGATTGCGCGCTCACACTCTTTAATGGCGGAAAAGCCAAATGCAATATGGACTTTGAAAGCAGACCAGTAATAGAGCTCATCAACGAGAGCACACTGTTCCTCACCAATTATATTGGTAACATAACATATGGTAGAAATACTCAAAACCTTAACGGTACATTTATCATTAATTTCTATAACGAATCTATTGAAATAAATCACACAAAGTATAAAAACTGGGAAAACAGGTTCTATCACATAGGTAGGTACTCCAAACCAATCTCACTGAAGGTAAGATTAATATCGATCTCCAATATCTGCACAAATTGCATCTAGACAATGTAAAAAAGCTATCAAATATTTTTTCGAATCCTGGTATTTTTTTAGGAATCATAATAAACGTCATTCTCAGTTTTTATTATAAACGCAAATCCAAGAATAAGGAAACCTTGCAAATTCCTCCTCACGAACCAATTAAGCTACAAATTTTGTCATTTGACCCGATTCCAGTTGGATATCGCAATAATAACGCGAAGCTTAAAAGATGGAAAGCACGAATAGAAGAGTTCAACTATACTCTTGTTTATAAACCAGGAAGATCGAATGTCGTCGCAGACGTACTTTCGCGACTTCCCGTACTTAACGTATTAACGTCTTCATCCGGAACTCAACACAGTGCTGAAGAAGATAGCAGTGATCTTATACCACATTGCGAAGCACCTATTAACGTTTTAAGGAACCAACTTATCTTCTCTGAAGGCATCAATGAAATGACCTGTTACGAGGAACCGCATCAAAAATATCAAAGACATTATATTAAGCTGCACTCTTATGATAAAGAAACTCTTACAAAACTTCTTAAGGAAAAATCAAATCCTAACATACTTAACGGTATCAAAATTCCAGAAAAGTACATTCCACTTTTACAAGAAATTTATAAAACAACATTTAACCGGTATAAAATAAGAATAACACAAAGACTAGTTACAGATATAAGTACGGAAGAAAATCAATTTAAAATAATACAAGATGAGCATAAAAGAGCTCATAGGAATTATATAGAAAATAAAAATCAAATCCTTGAAAATTATTATTTTCCCCATATGACCAAACTAGCAAAAAAGTATGCAAACTCTTGGGATATTTGTTGTTTAAACAAATATGACCGGCACCCAATTAAACCAGAATTACAAGCTACACCAATCCCATCGTATCCAACAGAAGTCCTACATATGGACATAATTGAAATAAAAAAAGAGAAATTTATAACATGCGTAGACAAATTTTCTAAATTTACAAAATTTTTCCATATCAAAAATAAATCCGTGTTACACATTCGAGACAAGATTATTAAATTACTCCATTTTTTCACTGCTCCGAAAACTCTGGTAACAGACAATGAGAGTAGTTTCATAAGCCCAATCGTACTGAATTATATCGAAGGCTTAGGAATAAATGTTTATTTGACTCCACCACAAAGAAGTGAAGTCAATGGGACAGTAGAACGAGTCCACTCATCAATAATTGAAATAATAAGATTTGTCCAACAAGAATACCCAGACTTAAATATAAAAGAAATTATAAATATTGCAACAGATAGATATAACAACACTATACATTCAGTGACAAAAAGGAAACCGGTCGATATTTTCTTTGGCAGGTCTCAAAGGATCAATTATCAGAACTTAATAAATTTTAAAGACATAGTAAATACAGATCTTAAGTTTGAAATCATAAGAAATCAGAAGAATCAGTTAAAAAATCATAACAAAAATAGATCAACACCACGGTGCTAGGGTCATAGCAGTTTTCAAAAGAAACAAACAAATTAAGGCTAAGGACAAACCAATGCAATATGGACTTTGAAAGCAGACCAGTAATAGAGCTCATCAACGAGAGCACACTGTTCCTCACCAATTATATTGGTAACATAACATATGGTAGAAATACTCAAAACCTTAACGGTACATTTATCATTAATTTCTATAACGAATCTATTGAAATAAATCACACAAAGTATAAAAACTGGGAAAACAGGTTCTATCACATAGGTAGGTACTCCAAACCAATCTCACTGAAGGTAAGATTAATATCGATCTCCAATATCTGCACAAATTGCATCTAGACAATGTAAAAAAGCTATCAAATATTTTTTCGAATCCTGGTATTTTTTTAGGTTCAGATTTTGTTACTCTAACTATAGGAATCATAATAAACGTCATTCTCAGTTTTTATTATAAACGCAAATCCAAGAATAAGGAAACCTTGCAAATTCCTCCTCACGAACCAATTAAGCTACAAATTTCGTCATTTGACCCGATTCCAGTTGGAACTCCCTCAGTTGGTCATATTAAATTTTAATCTTCGAGACGCAGATACTTAAGAAGGGGGGAGTTAACACAACACCTTCTGGTGTCATTCCCATTCCTTTCCCCATCACCTCTCCCTTTACCAATGGTCATTTTTGTTGATGTGTACAACTTAAATTCTAAGAAATTATTTTACCTTTGTTCACCTTTACATTTTCTTGTATTATATTCAAAATTGTATAAAATATTGTCAACCTAAATTCCAAGAAAATATGTTCACCTTATTGCAATGTTGCATTCTAGGAATTCAGTTAAGAATTGGTTAAATATTGTCAACCTAAATTCCAAGAAAATATGTTCACCTTATTGCAATGTTGCATTCTAGGGATTCAGAATTGGTTATGTTTACTTATAAATAAGAAATAAAGTTTAATAAAAGTTGAGTTGTAATCAGTAAGCAAACGAATGGTGTTTTTTTTTTTTAATCGAATGATCCTCACTTCGATAACTTGTATATAGACTGTAAATTCCTAAAATAATAAAAAAGAAAAAAAAATAAAATAAAATATGACAATGAACTAAAAAAAAAAATTATCTCTTGTGAAATAAAAAAGTATAAACGTATGTGTATTGTGAAAAAAGAAATAAAAGTATAAAAAAATAAATAAAAAAAATATATACACGTAATTCTTGTGGGTTATTCATGTATAATGTTGTAAAAAATAAAAAAAAAAATATATATATATATATATATATATACATATAATTTTTAATTGTGAATTAGAAATTTGTTAAAAAAATTTAACCATCTTATTCTCTTAGAGAATAAGGCAAATACTTTTAAACAAAAAGACCGTTTTTACTTTTCATTAATTTTGTCTTTATTTAAGCTTCAGATCCCTTACCGTTGGTCGGGGGAAATCTTGAGCTGTACGTCGTCAAAAACTACATTTCTAAAACTAAACTTGACTCTGGTCAAGTGAACATTTTTATATTAAAAATATGCTTATGCAGCAAGTCTGCATATCGATAAAAACCTATTTCATCATTTGTCTTTATATGATGAAATCTAAACAAAAAGGGTGGATGTTCTTAAATTTAATTATCTTTTTGTGTATACAAATGCTGACACAAGATCTTTATTACATACATTGGAAGCTTGAGCATCGTTTCTCGTACACAAGTTGCAGAGGAAAAAGTATTGATAAGGTTTCTTGTGATCGCATTTGTATACTTGAACATAAATTACATTTTTAATTAAATGAAAAGTCAAGCGTTTCAAGCGTTTGTTTGTTTTGGGGCGCACAAGGAGGCTCTGACATAACTCCTCCCCCCTTAGATTCTTCTAATGATCGGAAAGTGACCGTTGGAAAATTTACATTGTTTACAATCTTCCTATTTTTAATTTTTATATAAACATAAATTGTGCCAATGATAAATATGGTTACAATGATTGAATATATAGTGTAGCTTGACTTTTTGTGTTTATATTTAAGTTCTTTAATTTCTTTTAAATTATTTATATTTTCAAAATGTAGTTCTTGAAACGTTAAATCTTCAATTTTTGTATAATTAATATCTGAAATGATATTTGGTATAATAGGTTCATATTTATAATTTTTTCTTTCATACATTTGATTATTTATTTTAATTTTACAATTTTGAAATTTAATGAGATAACTACTTTCTATCATAATCTTTTGATTGTTACAGTTTTGATCCATTTCTTGTAATTTTACATTGGTTATATTAAATTATTATTTCCAATTTCTAATATTTCTTCGTTTACATTTTTCACAATTTCACAATGCATTGGTTACTTAAGTATGTTTTCAATACAATCATCATTTATCTTACTTGAATTTTTTAAATATTTTGTATCGTCATAGATAATTTGATCTTTGGTTAAATACTTTTTTTTGTTTATTTTTAGTTGAGAACTGTTTTCTTTATTTGGAATAGGTTGAACATATATTTTTTTGTATAGTTCGTCTGTATATTTGGGAACTTTAATGATGAATATAATATTTGTATTATATGAAGCTAAAATAAGTTATTAATATTTATGCCGTATTTATCTTATTTCTTCTGATGTTAAAATATCCCTGCTCAGTACTCCTAATCTTGAAGTCATTATAATTTCTTTTATTTTTTCTATATCCTCATCTAGGTAATCTATGTTCTCTCTCAATTTTATTTCATATTGTATTTTAGCTATATCTTTTTCGTAGTCATAACTACCTATGAAATTAATTAGTCTTTCTATTATTTTGTTAGTTTCATTGTTTAGAGTTTCAGTAAATATTTTTATTTGTTTGTTAAATTTGTCGTTAATTATTATTTGATTATTAAGATTTGTTATTTCATTATGGCTGTTTGTTTCAATTAATTTTAAGTGTTCTTCGATATCTTGACGATCGTTATCGTCCATGGTACCAAATAAAAATTTTAATCCTATGCCAAAAATGTTGAATAATCCTCTTTTCTGTCTACTCTGTTTAGGATGAGGTATAAGGACATCAAATTCCTTACGTATTTTTAACATTTTCCTATTTATACTGTCATTTTCTTCTGGCATTCTTTTAACATTTCTTTCCATAATTTCTACATTATTTTCATACTCAGTTAAATTTATTATATGGATAATTGTATCATAATTTTTGATTAATGGGTATTCTCCTAGTTGTATTAAAGTAAAACCATTTCCTTTATTTAGATCAAGTACTTCTAATTCCGCTTGTACTTGGTTGAGGGTTGTTAGTATCACTATCATCAGGATGTGAAGTGGGATCATACGTTGCCATGTTTGATGCTTTATCTTTATCGGATCTAGAATCAATTATGTTTTTTGTAAATTTTTTTCGTACTGGAAATTGATCTTTATGAGCTATTCTATTTTTTATCTTTTTATATTTATTACCTATGTCTAATGTGTATTTTTTATTTAATTTATTTAATAGTTTTAGCTTTTTGTGTTTAGGTGTGATTTTGTTTTTAATTTTTTCTGGTTGAGTTATCTTGATAAAATTTTCATCTTTTTCTTTATCTTTCATCCCTTGATTTATTTTATTCAAAACTTTTATTTTATTTTTTTCTATTCTTTCATATATTATTTTGTTGTCGATTTTATTGAAATGCACATCAATTGGTTTTTCTTTAGTAGTTAGATGAATTATGTTATTATATGATTCGAGTGCTTTAGTAGCATGTTTTATAGGTAAATCTTCTTCATTTGACTGTTGAAGTTGCTGTAAGATCCTCATATGTTCATTTAAACTACTATGAAGTCTTTCCACATCGGAATTGCCGGTGTGTCTATTTGCTGTACAATAGTGTATGCTTATATCATTATTTTCTAAAAAGTTTTTAAGTGTTTCGGACACAAATGCATTCTCATTGTCAAGTATTATTTTCTTGGGCTTTTTCATATAAGAAAATATTTTCGCAAGTGCGTTAATAACGTCTACATACGTTTTTGTTTTTATTGGCTCTGCTGCTGCAAATTTTCAAAATTTGTCAATACATGAAAGGTATTTTTCTTTTTTATTAACAAACCATATATCGATATGATAATTATCATTTGGGTTTTTTGGAGTTTCAGTTTTCTCATATGGTAACTTTATTGGATTTCTTTCTGTTTTTGCCATGCATGTTGCACAATTATTTATAATATTGTTGATTAAGGTTTTAAAGTTTGGTATATAATATTCTCGTTTTAATTCTAAATATAATTTTTCAATACCAGTTTGGTTATGTATTTTATGAGTTTTTAATATTATTTCTCTTACTTCGTATTCGTTTAAGTCTTTTATCATAATCATACTTCTTTGTAATATTTAATTACTTAATTTGTTTTCTTTTTTCCATATATATTGGAAATCATTAAATATTTTGTCATCTTGGACGTATATGCAATTTAGCATTGTAGTATCTACTTCTTTTATTATGTTGATAAAATCTTCTTCTTTGTATTCTTTTCGTGTGAATATAATTCGTCTTTTTCCAACATGTGGGTAAATAATTTCTTGATGATCATTTTCATTGATTTCAATTATTATTTGTCGGTTAAAGAAATTAACCGGTTTTTCACTAATAGGAATTAGATATGAATTGTCTGATTCAGCACTATGTTGAGTGGCTAAGTCATCTTGCTCTAGCACATTTATTTTTACACGAGAGAGAGCATCAGCTACTCTATTTTCTTTTCCTTGTATATATTGTATTTCAAAGTCGTATTCTTCGAGTTTTATTTTCCATCTCTGTAATTTACTATTTGGTTCTTTTAAATTTTGTAACCATACCAGAGGGCGATGGTCTGTTTTTTATAATAAATTTTCTACCGTAAAGGTAGTGTCTTAACTGTTTGGTTGCCCAAACTATTGCTAATAGTTCTTTTTCAATTGTGCTGTAATTGCACTCATGATTGTTTAAAGTTCTGGAGGCGAATGAAAGGGGACCATGTGTTTGGCTTAAAACTGCGCCGATGGCGAAATTTGATACATCAGTTGTTAATGTAAATATTTTTTCAAAATCTGGATGTCGATTAATAAGATCTTCAGACATTGCGTCTTTTAATTGAGAAAATGAGTTTTTATACTCGTCATTATTATTATCAATTTTTGAATTTTTCTTAAGACAAAGTGTTTTGCATAAATTTGCTATTTATTTGATAAATAACCAGTTAATCCGAGGAATTATTGAATTTCTTTGACTGTTTTTTATTTTCTTTGGATCGGGTTTTATTCCATTAGAGGTTATAATGTGACCTAAAAAATCTGTTTCTTTTCGTAAGAATTCTGATTTATTCAATGATATTTTGAGATTTGCGTTTTTAAGGGTAGTTAAAATTTTATGGAGTGAATCCATGTGTTCTTGAAGGCTTGAAGAGAATATAATAATGTCGTCTGAGTAGACACCCCCTATGAGTTGACCTTGTCGTGGTGGGGGTGCTTAATTGTGGGGTTCTCTAGCAATCCAGCTACAGAGCCACACAAACGAACATAACTCAAAAACAAAACCAAGTATGAAGACTTGAAACTAAAAATTATGGAAAAAGTTAATAAAAAGAATAAAAATCGAACTGGGATATCGGTTCAAAAGTCGGTAGGAGGCACGGCTGCCGGCGATGGCTTGGCCTCGAAAGAGGATAAGTCGCCAGTGACAAATAACAACAAGGACAACAACAAAAAACAAACTTTGGCCATTTCAACGGATAAAGCTTTAAATAGCGGTAGGACTAGTGTGACGACCACAATTCCCGGAAAGGTTAACAAGCCACCCCGGAGTTGTGGAGCGTCATACAGTCTAGACGCTACTACCTGCGGAGGAGAGAACAATCTGCCCGCTGGTAACGTACCCACTCCGAACTCGGTTGGACTCAAAGAAGCTGACAATGGTCTCGCCAACCTCTCTTTGAAAAACGCAGCCCTTAGTGGAACTTCCACACAAACCGCCCGTACATAACCTCTCGTGTACTCGGGGGTTACTGCTCTGGCTCAAGGTTCGACCACGACTGTTGGTTCCACCACAAGACAAGGTAGATCTCTTCCGAACACAACGAAAGCTCCCCTCCTCGCTGGCAGTAGTAATACGTCATGTAGACCTTCTCCCAACGAGAAGAGGAAGAAAATGACAATGAAAAAGGAATTTAGGAACGCTACGAGGATAGTGAAGGTGGTCGGTGCCTTGCCAGCATCTGAACTAGACTCAAAGCAATCCGAAAAACTTGCCTGGGCCGAAAACACACTAGCCCAATTTTAGACCTGCAACGACTTAACGTCAAAGCGACTTAGGTCTTCCGAGGGAACCACTCCGGAACCCAAAAGGCCAAAGGCGAACACCGCTGGCACTCCATCCTTCACCAGGAAAGATCTGTCCTTTAGTGCCGTGCTAAAAGACAAAACCATTCTAGCTGTCATCGACGGTAGTAATGCAGATGGCGCGATCTCTCCCGATCATTGACAAATGGTTTTGAACAAACTCCAAGCCTAATAATGGACCCTCATGCTAGAAAATCCAGGGGAACCTACAATTTTTGAGGATGCGGGATGGAAAACGTGATATCTGCATCGGATATCCGTATATTTTCACGACAGTCAGGCAGCCCTTAAATCAATCAGTGCTGTTTCCACAAACTCAATAACTGCCCGCGACTGTCGATCATCTCTCATGGAGATGGCAGAACAGTTCAACATTCACCTTTTCTGGGTGCCGGGACACAGAGACATTGAGGGAAACTGCAAAGCCGATAAACTCGCCAGAAATGGAACCCTTTTGCCGGTTTTACCTAACAAGGTGAATATTGGTATACCTATCGCTACAAGCAAACTCATGCTAAAACTAAATGCCATAGAGAAAACAAATTTAAGATGGACAAACACTACAACCTGCGTAGCGACAAAGCAAATCTGGCCAAAATTAGATCAGAAACGTACTAAATGTTTGTTATCTATGAGCAGATTACATCTTAGCTCCGTAATTGGTGTCATAACCGGACACTGCCTCATAGGAAGACACGCCATAAGACTTGGCGTATTCTCTAATGATTTTTGTAGAAGCTGCATGGACGAAGAGGAGGAGGAGACTATCACCCATCTTCTCTGTTCATGCCCAGCTCTCTCCCAAAGACGTAAATTACACCTGGGTAATTTCTTTTTCGACGATCCAAGTGATATGTCGAACGTTGATATTCTATCTTTACATCGCTTCATAAGAAGCTCCAACTGGTTTAATTAAAGTAATACTCCCTCGCTCATTTCGTGGTATCACAACGGACCTATCTGTGGTCTAAGTGTGTCAGTGTGTGTTCCTGACAGCCACATAAACTTAACCTAACCTAACCTAAGTAGACATAACATATTTTACCAATATGTTCTTTAAGGACTTCGTTCATAAGTCGCTGAAAAGTTGCCGGGGCATTTTTTAATCCAAATGGCATGCGAATGATATAGTTAATACGATCGATGTGTAACTGAGCGGACGTGTGTGACAGAGTGGCAATTTTTCGAATTGGTTTGAGGTGGTTTTAAATTCTATTCCAAGGTGTAAATACAATCTATCGCATTTTAAATACCTTGCGTTCATTTTTGTTGAAAAAATCTTATTAAAATTACAAGTTTAAGTCCTAATAAAACTCAACAAAAATTTTAACAAAACTAACCTAAATTTCAATCAGTGCTTTTTCTCTCCCATATAAACTGCTGAATAAAAGTTTTCCCCACCCTACCCATAAATAAATAAATACATACATGAATAACTCTTGAATTTAATGTCTGCAAAACTAAATAGAGAACAGTCTTTCGAACCTCCGTCCCCTCCAAAACAACCGCTAAAAATATCAACACTTTCACGTCATAAACAACCAACACTTTCACAAATATCGCCACTCGAAATCTCAACGATGCCAAAAAATGCTTTTGATGATTGTTCAATCTCCGAAAAACTGGAGAAAATAATGTTGCAGATTACCGACTCCGAAAAAAGAATAACCGAAAAAATTGATCTTGAAGTAGGAGCTTTAAAAACTTCGCTCCAGGCTGTAAATAACCGGTTGTCTCTCTTGGAATCAAAACAAATCGAAGTTGACACACTTAAAGTTGAGAACCAAGAACTCAAAGAAAAATTACAAAAACACGATGAAGCTATACAACAAATTAAGGTTCACGTGGAGACTAACGAAGAAAAACAACAACTTAAGGAGACGATGAGCGATGCACTTCTACATGGAGTTCCGCAGTTACCGAATGAAAACTTAATATCAATTTTAAACAATCTCTGTGATCGCTTAAAAATTAAAGCACCCACTGTTAAAAACATTCATCGACTCAGAACGAAAAATAATTCACATACAACACCGATAATGATTAAATTCACATCTCCAAGTGACAAGAGCCTTGTTCTGAGGTCGATCAGCAACTATCGAAAAACTACTAAAGTGCAGCTTTGTCTTCGAGATCTTGGACTGAGTGATGATGGCGTTAACAACAACAATAAACTTTCTCCTGTGTACATCCACGAATGTCTAACGGTGCGAAATCGTTCTCTGCTTCAATACGCACTTAAATTAAAGCGTGAAAAAACACTTCAATCTGTTTTTACTTTTCGTGGTCTTGTTTACGTGAAGAAGCACAAAGAAGCGAATGCAAAATTGATTGAGACTGCTGATGACCTTGCCAATTTTACCACAACGTTACGAACAACAACAACTTAAACCTATTCTACTAGATGTCAACAAAAAATAAACTTAAACACATCATTACGTTGAGTTTGTTTTCATAATGTATTATAATTATTATACATTTTTATTTTTATTATGTTCTTTTTCTTCTAACCTATTAGTTATATCTATAATATTTTTACACTATAAATATCTATTATCATCACACCTTTTGTCTTTCTGTTTATTGTTCCTACTTTTTAATGAGTCTTGCAGTTTATACATTCTTTTTGGTCGTAGGTTGTTTTTCTTTTTTTTCTTAAGTTTTGAAAATGGTTGAAATTGAAACTAGCAACCCAAAGAGAAGTTCCATAGATGTATCTAGCCAAAATCATATAAATCGCACAATGATTAATGTCTTATGTAATCAGCGAACTGGTCTGCATATTTTTCACATTAATGCGCAGAGTATTTTGCCAAAAATTGATGAATTTAGATACTTATTTGAAGGTTCGAGGGTTGACGTGGTTTGTGTTTCAGAGACTTGGCTGTCAAGTGACGTTAGTGATGTTGTATGTTCCTTGAATGGTTTTCATAAGCCTTTTCGCTCTGATAGGGTTGGAAGATGTGGTGGAGGTGCTGCGATTTTTGTCCGTTGTGAATTAAATTGTAAACTTGTAAGAAAAGCGACGCTTGGAAGTGAGATTGACTATGTTTTCGTAGAAATATTATGTAATGACAATAAAATCTTGTTGGGCTCAGTTTACAGGCCCTATAACAATATAGATACCACTCCGATTATAAGAGTCATTGATGAATTGTCCTTTGTATCTCCTTTTGTTGTTGTTGTGGGTGACTTTAATAGCAATATACTAAATGATTCTTCTCTTCTCAACGTTATGAGTACCTTAAACCTTTCTCCTGTTAACACCTCATCACCCACTCATTTCACTAGTCACAGCAGTACCCTTCTTGATATATTTTTTGTCAGTCATTTGTACAAAGTTCTCAATTTCAATCAAATATCTGTTCCATCCTTTTTGCGTCACGACTTAATTCATATGACATTTCAATGTGAGCCCATTATTTCGAACACAACTATAAGTTTTCGTGATTTCAAACATATAAATTTGAGTCAATTAGAAGATGATTTAAGGAGAATTGAATGGTTTCAAGTTTATGAAATGGCCGATGTCGACGATCAAGTCTTTTTTATTCAACAAAACATAAGAAACTTATTTGAAACCCACGCACCTTTAGTTACAAAAAATGTCATAAGAAAAAATACCCCATGGTTCAATACTTTCATAAAAAACCTTATATATGAACGTGACCAGGCATACAAACGTTGGAAGCGTTTTCGACTAAATGTGTTGTATGATATATTTAAAAGATTAAGAAATAAGGTTACAGTTGAGATACGTGAAGCAAAGAGACGCCATTTTGCTCCAAGATTGGACCCGGAACAAGCTGGACATAAACTATGGAAAAATCTACGAGAAATTGGTATTGGCAAGCAAAAAAATAGCAAATATGACAATATCGATTGCAATGATCTCAATAAAAAATTTTTGTCTCTTCCTAATTCAGATGTCATTAGTCATTACTGAAACATCGACTTTATCATTTGAGAATACATCTTTTTCTTTTCCTTGTTTTAATTTTTCACCAGTAGATGAAGCTGACGTTTTAGAGAGTTGCATTTGCGTAAGATCAAATTCAATTGGACTTGATGAACTTCATCCAGTTTTCGTTAAAGCTATACTACCGTACACTCTTAAATACATAACCCACCTTTATAACAGCATCTTATCGTCGAATGTTTTTCCTTCTGCTTGGAAACAAGCAAAGATTATACCAATACCAAAAAACCAAAATGAGTTTCGACCGATTGCCATTTTACCATTTCTTTCCAAGGTCTTGGAGAGGATAATGAATGCTCAGATAAGGAAATTTCTAAATGACAACAACTTACTATGTATAAAACAGTCTGGCTTTCGTCCCAAACACAGCTGCACAACTACTCTTATAAATGTTGTAGAAGACATAAGACAAGCTGTTGATTGTGACAATGTCACTTTTCTAGTTCTCTTGGATTTTTCTAAGGCTTTTGATACAGTCAACCATAAAATCCTTTGTAGTAATTAAAATAGTAATTTCTCTTTCTCTTCAGCAACGCTGTTTCAGTCTTATTTAAATTTCCGATCTCAGGCAGTTGTGGCAAACCGCTCCGTCTCGGAATTTCTCATGTTAAAAACAGGGGTCCACAGGGTTCAATACTGGGACCATTATTGTTCTCTTTGTAGATTAATGATTTGCCTCTATGTATGCAAAAGTGCCAAGTAGATATGTACGCTGATGATATGCAAATGCGGAAGAGCTTTCCTATAGGTTTGGTCGAAAATGCTGCTGTTGAAGTTAATGAGGACCTAGTTAATATTAATAGTTGGTCACTGAAAAATGGGCTTTGCCTAAATCCACTTAAATCCAAATACTTGGTAATCTCTAGAAAGGTCATCGACACATCCGAGTTTCCAGAAATATATTTAAATAATAAACAAATTAAATTTGTCGAATCGGCCAAAAACTTAGGTTTAACGTTTACAAAGACACTTTCTTGGAATTACCACATAAGATTGACGATTGGAAAAATCTGCGGAGGCCTTCGTTTACTATGGAGCAATCATAAAATAACACCGCTAAAAACACGTATTGTCTTGGCTAAAACATTACTAGTCCCTATTATGCTCTATGGCTGTGAAATTTTTTAAAATTGTGATTATGAACACAAACGTAAACTTAATGTAGCATACCATAGTATAGCTAGATATATTTTTGGATTAAGAAGATACGATCACATTTCTGAATTTTCAAAATCAATTTATGGTGTTACTCTCGAAAATCTTTTCAAGCTGAGAACGTTAACTTTACTGAACAATATCTTACAAACACGTCAACCGCCTTACCTTTATAATAAGATATGCTTTACACGTTCTATTAGATCTTTGAATCTTGTGCCTTTGCGTTACGCGTTCTTAGTGTTGGAACACCAATTTTTCATAAATGCGATACGTCTGTGGAACTGTCTACCCCGATCTTTAAGAGTGATAACCTGTACTGGACTCTTTTGAATAAAGTTCAAAGAGTATCTGGAGACGTTAAGGTAGTGATGATTTATATATATTTACTCGCTTCCCTCTTTTCTTTTCTATTTAATTTGTCTTTTCTTTTGATTTTTCTTTTATATAAGGTTTAAATATTTCAAAATGTTGTCACATACAAGTTGTTAAATTATTTTATCGCTGTATTCACATCATTTTAATGAATTAATTAAGTTTATACTACTTAATAAGATATTGTATCTTACAGTATAAATCTATTCTAATAAATATATGAAAATATGAAATATGAAATGAACTCGTAGTGACCTGAGAGTGTAGAGAAAACAGTTTTTTCTCTATCTTTTTCTTCAACTTCTATCTGGTAAAAGCCTTTTGTAAGGTCTAATGTAGAAAAGTAATTACAGTTTCCTAATTTGTCGATAGTCCATTACTATCCTCCATTCTTTATTGCCTGTATAATCTTCTTTTTTTGGTGCCACCCAAATAGGGGCGTTATATGGGGAATTGCTTTGTCGTATAATTCCCTGTTCAAGCATTTCGGTTATCTGCTTGTTAACTTCTTTTTTATGTATTTCAGGATATCTATAAATTCGCGTGTATATAGCGGAAGTATTTTCCGTTGGAATGTTATGCTTAACATCGTTAGTGAAACTTAAATCATCACCTTTATGATAAAAAGAATTTTTATGTGTTTTTATTAATTTTCTCAGTCATTAGTTCATTTGTAAAGGAATCGTTTATTATTGTGTTAACAGGTGAAATATTATTGAAGTAATTGATTGTACTTTCATACTCCTCTTCTTTATTTTTGCTGAGGGAAAAGGGTATGCTATTACCGTTCAACTCCAAAATTTTAGTTTTATAATGGATTACGCCATTATTAGGAATCAAAATATTATTCCCAATTATTCCGTTGTATTCGGAATTGAATGTGTGAATTTGAAACTCACAATCTTCAACGACTGAAAAAATAAATTTTTCTTTTGGTATTATGATTTCTTTATTTATTGTTATTGGGTTTCCTGCCGTTTGTACGGTTAAAGGGTTTTTCCTAATTTTAATGAATTCTTTTGGAGCATCCTCTTCTCTGAGAAGGCTATTAGTCGCTCCTGTATCTACAAGCATTCTAAAAGTTGTTTTTCCTTTTGTTAATTTAACAAAGGGGGAATATCTAAGCTACTGTTTTCTTGGAGACATTTTTGATTTAATAGTGAAAGGGTTCGTTGTATATAATTGTAAAATTTAAGTACATCGCCTCTAAATTGAGAAGCTCTCAAATCTTCATACAACTGATACGAATTTTTAATTCCGCCGAAATTTTGTAATAACATGTTTTTTATGTCTATCCATCTTGTAAGATGTGTATGAATTTCTATAGCTTGCCTAGCTCTTCCAATAAATTTACTTTTTAGTATATTTATGCACATTTTTTGAGATTGTTCATTGTATGTTAATAATGTAGGTATAATATCATCCACATTTGAAATAAAAATTGGTAAATCTTCTGTTTTACCATCAAAATTTTGTAGACGTTCGATATATTTTAGAGGATTTAATTCTAAACTTCTTAAAATATTACCTCCTGCTGCTGGTGGTTGTTGTTGCGCTGCTGCTGCTGCTTGTTGTTCCGCGTTATGATGATGCTTCTTTGATTGTTAAATAAAGTTGTCCTTTGTTGCCGTTGCGAATCTCGTCTGATTCGGTTGTTGTTTGTCCACATTAATTTTCCACAACGCGATGTGGCTCTGGTTATACTTGCCACTGACCGATGGGTTCAATATATTTTAATTAAAAATGAACCATAAATTTTTTTATGTCTCTATAGTCTATTTGATTATTACTTTATTTATTTTTTTTTTTTTTATTATTTATTTTGGATAATATTTTTTCAAGGCACTTTTATTACTTTTTCTGTTTTCTTTTATTAACTGTTATATATTTTTTTGTTCATGATGTAATTTTAATTTTCTTTGCTGTTAGCACTTTTGATTTATTTATTTTTTTTTTCTGCACTCGTTTAATTTCTTTTGCACTTGCACTCTTTCATCACTCGAAATTATTTTCCTCTATGGATTTTGTAGTATAAGTCGTAGGTATACGCCGACTGAACTACTAAAAATTTCCTTAAAAAAAAATTCCGATATTTGTTCGAAAAGTTTTTTTTCGTTGTTTTTTAGCACTGATTTCGTTAAATGAAATTCTCGATATTTGCTCGAAAATTTATCACTTTTCACTTTTTCAGTGATTGTCTTTCCCGTTTTAATTTTCAACTATACCGATATTCATTCGGCGTTTTCGAATTAAACAAAAAAGTTTTATTTTGGATCGCAAAAAAAAATAATTTTCTCCGGTTCGATCACTGGATTACCATATCTTATATAATTTTAATTTATATGTCTGATTGGTATCCTACCGACTGCGCCATTTTTAATTGTGAATTAGAAATTTGTTAAAAAAATTTAACCATCTTATTCTCTTAGAGGATAAGGCAAATACTTTTAAACAAAAAGACCGTTTTTACTTTTCATTAATTTTGTCTTTATTTAAGCTTCAGATCCCTTACCGTTGGTCGGGGGAAATCTTGAGCTGTACGTCGTCAAAAACTACATTTCTAAAACTAAACTTGACTCTGGTCAAGTGAACATTTTTATATTAAAAATATGCTTATGCAGCAAGTCTGCATATCGATAAAAACCTATTTCATCATTTGTCTTTATATGATGAAATCTAAACAAAAAGGGTGGATGTTCTTAAATTTAATTATCTTTTTGTGTATACAAATGCTGACACAAGATCTTTATTACATATATTGGAAGCTTGGGCTTCGTTTCTCGTACACAAATTGCAGAGGAAAAAGTATTGATAAGGTTTCTTGTGATCGCATTTGTATACTTGAACATAAATTACATTTTTAATTAGATGAAAAGTCAAGCT
Source organism: Baccha elongata (assembly GCA_951217065.1). Classification (NCBI taxonomy): domain Eukaryota; kingdom Metazoa; phylum Arthropoda; class Insecta; order Diptera; family Syrphidae; genus Baccha; species Baccha elongata. The sequence goes on from CATNUY010000144.1 coordinate 520,982, forward strand.
TTTCAAGCGTTTCTGACATAACTTATATAAACAACTGAAAATTGAATGGTAAGTCCTTGTTGTAAGTTTTCTTGTTGGGTTACATATGTTTTCTAAAATAAAAACGCAACGTAAGAAAAATAAACCTTATAAAATTAATTTGGAAAAAATAAAAAACTATAACTTATTTGTTTTCGAAAATTCATTAAATCAAACCATCGAAGTGCCTTATACTGAGAAATTAGAATCACCACACACAGACATGAATGCAAGTGCTGCGTTGGAAGTTTTAAATTCATTCCGAATTCCAGACGCTGTTAAAGACGTCCCTGTCTTCGACGGCAATCCACGTTTGCTCTTCGACTTTATAAATAACGTTGAAGAGATTTTAAGGCTTGTGCCTCAGATAGGCGGCACAAGTTACTGTAATATTATTTTAAGAGCGATTCGCAATAAAGTAGTTGGTCCAGCGAATGAAGTACTAAATATGTACGGTACTTCCATAGATTGGGATGACATTAAAAATAATTTAGTACTTCATTACGCTGACAAGCGCAATGAAACGAGCTTAATTCGCGATTTGCACCAAATAAAACAAGGCTATGATAATGTGGAAACCTTTTATGCTAAAATAATTACCCCCAATTAGACAAAACCATACAAATGCGTTTGCTTCTTATCTGGAACCTACCGTTAGGAATCCACAGTATGATTTTAGAAATGATTATAGACAAAATATTATTCTACCTAGGAACATCAATCCTTCAAACGTACAACAACTACAATTTAGACAAACTTTTCATTCACACAAAAATTATACTTTTCAAAATTATACTTTTCCTAATCAGAACAATGGTAATGCTTATATTCCCCGCAATAGAAACAACTTTAATTATAGATCTTTTCCACCGCCATAACCTATGTCAGTTGCTAGTGTTAATACTCAACGACAGTCAACAAACCATCCACAGTCCAAAAGAACACAACAATTACATAACATAGAAACAGTTCAGTACACCCAGCCTCAACACCCACCTTTAAATAATCAACCGCACAACAATTTTAATTATTACCAATCTCTAGATGCTCCATTATAATTTCAATCATTACACCCAATATAACGCACCCTCATATTTTGAACCTCAACAATATCCAGATGCTTCACTTAGTATGATGCTTCACTATGTATAGGGTACCTAGACATAAATAATTATACATAATTCTAATCTTTTGCCTTATATAAACATTACAAGCATTAACAACACGCAATTCAAATTTCTGATCGACACTGGCAGTAACAGATCTTTTAAAAGTTTGAATTTAAAATAAAGAAAGTAAAAAGGAAATAAAGAGTGTTTTGAAATATTAAGTGGAATTAAAAGTAAAAAGACGTAAAGTGAGTTGTATTAAAACGGAAATAAGTTTTATTTAATAAAACGAACCTAGATAAAACTTAACATTGGTGTCAGAAGTATAATTAAATAAAACTTTAGTGAAAAGTGATTGTGTTGAAAGTAAAAATATGGGTAAGCTTCTGAAGGATTTAAACGCTGTTGAAATAAAAACAGAACTAAACAAACGGGGTCTTCCTAGTACTGGAACGAAAAATTACCTCATTATTCGTCTGCAACTTTTGATGGGCAACTTCTTGGTCAATCTATAAGAGACAATTTGAAGCAGCAGCAATGACAAACGGCAGGGACAATGAAGACAAGTTTGTTGCACTTACACTGAGAGGACCTGCTGCTGAGTTACTGCAAACAATACCAGCAGAGATGCATGGCAACTTTAGTGCACTTTCACAAGCCATTGAAAAACGTTTTGGAGATGGCCATATGCAAGAAGTCTTTAGAGTTCAACTAAACACCAGAGTTCAGAAACGGGGTGAAACTCTTGAGCAGCTTCAAGCAGACATCGAATGACTAGCTCACTTGGCATATCCAACTGCGGGCGAAGAAATCATAAACCAATTCACCGCGGAAGCCTTTGTTCGTGCCTTGTCTGACATTCATCTCCAGAGAGCAGTACGAACAGCTGGAACACGAACACTTCCAGAAGCATTAGCTTTCGCCTTGAATATGGAAGCAGCTGAACAGGCTTCACTAGGAGTACATCGGGTAAGAGAAGTTGCTATAGAAGAATGCTCTTGCCAAAGAATGGCATTCCAGAACAACCGTCGAGATGGACAAATCCGATGCTGGAATTGCAACAAGACCGGACATTTCCAGCGCCAGTGCCGAATGCCACCAAGAAGAAGCGCATGTCAACATTGCGGAAGCAGAAATAATACATCAGATGAGACTACAAACAAGACCAACGCCCCACCTCTTCAAGTTTCCCAGCAGGGAAACGAGTAAGAACCAACTTCGAGGGGCAGAAGCTGGTTTCTGGTATCTATGGCCCCAGAAACATCATCCAAGTCTCGAAAACTAAACGAAACAATAAAAGTCTAACTGTGGAAGCAGCTATTAACAACAAGCAATACGTGGTTACCATCGACACCGGTGCCACCGCTTCCATTGTACGAAGAGACTTGGTCAAGATGGCATGGCTAAACAATACCAACAGCTATTGTCTGAAGACTGCAACAGGAGAAGCAGCAAGAGTGTACGGAGAAGTCCGTCTTCGGATCCGCTTGGCAGAACTAGAGTTTGAACATCCATTTCTAGTGGCAGATATATGCGATGAGTGCATTATTGGAATTGACTTTATGAAAAAGCATGAGATTATTCTCGACATTGGTAGCCAAGTTCTTAAATACCGAAATATAGAGATTCCAATCGTTTATGGCAATCAAAACTCATCATCGATAAGAGCAATCATCAAAGAAGATATGTGCCTACCTCCTTCGTCAGAAGTCTTTGTTTGGACAAACATCAAAGATGATTATGGGAGCCATCGATACCTCATGGTGGAACCAGACTCTGAGCATTGCTCCCAAAATTACATCGTGGGAAAGACGCTGGTGGCACCTCAAAATAACATGGTGCCCATACGAATGCTAAACATCAAACCATATGAGATCAAGCTCAGAAAAGGAGAAGTTGTTCGTAAATGTGACCCTGTAGCGGCAATAACAAAGATAACCGAAGAACATCCCGAAAAATCAGTGAATCCAGATAAAGTCATTGCTCTGAAGAGAAAAATGTTTAACTGCTGTAATCTCGATCAACAACAGCTAAGAGTTGCTGGAAACCTTCTACAAGAGTTCGCTGATGTTTTCGCTTCACAGGACGGGCAATATGGACGAACACAACTTGTACAGCATGGACTCGATACTGGTGATGCAAGGCCCATCCGTCAATAAGCAAGGTGCCTACATTTAGCCAAACAAGACGAAGTTACTAAAATGATATCGACAATGCAGACAGATGGTTTAATCGATAATTCAAAAAGTCCTTGGGCATCACCAGTCGTACTGGTCAAAAGAAGGACGGAAGTACTCGATTCTGTGTAGACTACCGAAGGTTGAACTACGTCACCAAGAAGGACATTTATCCTCTGCCTGGCTGGAGCTCAATGGTTTTCAACATTGGACCTGAGGAGTGGTTACAGGCAGGTTGAAATTCACCCAGAAGAACGGGAGAAAACTGCATTCTCGACAGGTAACGGTTTATGGCAGTTCAAAGTAATGCCTTTTGGCCTCTGTAACGCTCCTGCAACATTCGAGCGTTAAATGGAATGCGTTCTACAAGGCCTTACTTGGAAAGCCTGTCTAGTCTGTTTGGATGATGTCATAGTGTTTGGGAAAACATTTGACGAGCATTGTGAAAACTTAAAAAGGGTATTCCAGAGATTGCGAAATGCTCATCTCAAGCTCAATCCAGAAAAATGTACGCTGTTCAAGTCTGAAGTGAAGTATTTGGGGCATATCATCTCGTCTGAAGGAGTAAGAACTGATCCCGAGAAAGTGGAAGTTGTGAAGAACTGGCCAAATCCACAAGACAAGCATCAACTTAGAAGTTTACTTGGGCTAGCTTCATATTACCGACGATTTGTGAAGGATTTTGTTGGAATCGCCAAAAGCTTGCACCAACTCACAGAAAAAGGAAAACAATTCAAGTGGTCCAATTAGTACGAGAAAAGCTTTAAGGAACTCAAAAGACGCTTGTGTAATGCTCCAGTTTTAAGCTATCCAACTCCTGGAAAACAGTTTATAATCGATGCAGATGCAAGCAATGTTGGAATAGGAGCCGTTCTCTCCCAGGTTCATGACGGTCAAGAAAAAGTTGTAGCATACTTCAGCAAGGTGCTCTCAAAGACAGAGAGAAATTACTGCGTAACCAGAAGAGAATTTCTTGCTTTGGTTTTGGCCACAAAACACTTTCATAAATACATCTATGGACAGAGGTTCCTTTTACGGACGGACCATGGAGCGCTAAGATGGCTTTTGAATTTTAAAAATCCAGAAGGTCAAGTAGCCAGGTGGATCGAGAGACTTCAGACATATGACTATGAAATCCAACTTCGAAAAGGAAAACTACACTCGAATGCAGATGCCCTATCTCGTCGGCCATGTAACCAAGACTGCAAGCATTGCACTCGCCATGAAGAAAAGCAATCTATTGCCCTACAACGAACAAGAGTTGAACCCATCGGCAGCTGGAGTAACGAGGAAATCAGGAATGCGCAGCAAGAAGATTTGGACATCGAACCCATTCTTGCATGGAAAGAACATGAAAAGAAACCAGAATGGGGAGACATTTATGATAGAAGTCCTACCCTCAAAGCTTATTGGGCACAATGGAATTCCCTTCATGTGCAGGAAGGTTTGCTCAAACAAAGATGGGAATCCTCAGATGCAGCTTGTTGTACCCCGGACAGAGGTTAATGACATTCTACGTGAGATGAATGATGGATCTTCTGGAGGCCATTTGAGTATCAACAAAACTCTGGAGAAAATTCGAGACCGTTTCTACTGGCTGCATGCAAAAGATGATGTAGAAAAATGGTGCAGAAAATGCGTCACTTGTGCAGCCACCAAGGGACCAGGTTGAAAACTACAGAGTAAGATGCAACAGTACAACGTTGGAGCACCTTTTGAAAGTATTGCCATCGATATTGCAGGCCCATTTCCTGAGCCTAATAGTGGAAACCGATTCATTCTTGCTGTCATGGATTACTTCAGCAAGTGGCGTGAGGCGTTTGCCATTCCAAACCAAGAAGCGAAGACAGTTGTGGATCAGATTGTGTACAATTGAGTCAGCAGGTTCGGTGTTCCTATGGAGCTCCATTCTGACCAAGGAAGAAACTTCGAATCCAAAATCTTTCAAGAGGTCTGTTCGCTCCTTGGCATCAAGAAGACGAGAAAAACACCACTTCATCCGCAGTCTGACGGAATGGTTGAACGTTTCAACAGGACTCTCAAAGAACACCTTTCCAAAGTAGTAGGTGACTTCCAACGAGACTGGGGCCAACACATTCCTCTATTTTTAATGGCATACCGAAATGCGGTGCACAGCACAACTGGTCACACTCCATCAGAAATTGTATTCGGTACAAATATCCGGTTGCCTAGGGAAATTAAATTCGGATGTCCAACGGGCGAAAAACGAAATGAGGAGGAATACGTGGATCGCCTAAAGGAAAAACTGACTGACATCCATGACAGGACAAGGACTGAAATAAAGCTAGCTAGTGACCGAATGAAAACCCGTTATGATGCAAACATCACAACGAAACCTTTTCATGAGGGAGATCTAGTGTGGATGTATAATCCTCATCGACAAAAGGGACTGTCACCAAAACTTCAACAAAACTGGGAAGGACCTTACCGTGTTGTTACAAGGATCAATGATGTGGTTTATCGAATTCAAGGAGGTCTAAGAGGCAAGCCAAAAGTTGTTCACATTGACCGCCTATACCGCTACAGTGGAGAAGATGGTGAAGAAATTGTTCAGGGCGAACAATCTTAGGAGGAGGGCAATGTGTGTTACACAAATAATTAAAGGGTGCTGAATGTTTTCATATCTTGAGGTAAACGCCATCTACCTGTTCGGTACATCTACTAAATCTCTACACCTACTACATTACCCACTCTATATTGTACTACATTGCCTACTCGATATTGTTCTAGCAAGTTCAAGAACCTTCCATGAGCCAAGCATTTCTGTATAAAAGAGGAAGCGGATGCGAACCGACAGTCAGTTTGAATTTGAAATCAGTCGTGTACAAGTCGGTAATTTGAAAGTGATAAAGTTTGAATTTAAAATAAAGAAAGTAAAAAGGAAATAAAGAGTGTTTTGAAATATTAAGTGGAATTAAAAGTAAAAAGACGTAAAGTGAATTGTATTAAAACGGAAATAAGTTTTATTTAATAAAAGCTTGCGTTGAGAATGGGAGTCGAGTTTGCAGTACACTGTGGTAAAATAATCAAAAAGAGGTAAAAATAACGTTTTCACGTGCCTTAGCTATGTGTTCACGGGGGTAAAGCTGGAAGAAAACGAAAGCTTTCGCAAGCCACCATAAATTCGACTTACAACGTAGTTTGTATGGTCAATTACAGAGAGTGATCGATTTTGCTTGAAACCAAGATTTGTTACAACATCAACAAACCTAATTTTTCTATTATTAAGAAGTACGACTAGTAATTCGCTCGTATCATATTGCTTCTTGGATATTAAAATCACTTGAGACTTTTCTGAATTGAGATTCAGTCCATTGGAAAGTGACCAGTTGTCAATTTTTGATAAGTCATCATTTATTCTGACAATCAGTCCGATTGGACGTGAAAAGTATATCTGGACATCATCTGCGTAAAGGTGAAAAGAAACATTCGTGCATACACTATGAAGATCATTTATGAATAAGCAAATTAATATTTGTCCCAATATTGCTCCCTGGGGTACTCCAGTAAACAAGGGTTTGAATTCAGAGGACCTTCCATCATGTACAACTCTTTGATGACGATTAAATAGGCAGTTGCGTAGTAAGCGAACAGATCTCTCGCTGAAGCCAAAATATAACCTAAGCTTTTGACAAAATATTTCATTATCCACTCTGTCAAAAGCATTCGAGAAGTCAAGTAGGCAAAGCATCGTTAAATGATACATATCAAATTGAATTCTTATGTCATTAAGTATTTTTATCATGGCAGTAGAGCAGCTGTGTGCTCCAAATCCATATTGAACTGGGGATGACAAATCATGTTGATCTAAATAACTCGTAATTTGATTAGCAAGCAACTTCTGTAAGACTTTTGACAGGCATGGTAAAATGTTGATGGGCCGGTAGTCTGTTGCCAGAGATGGTTGAGGCTTTTTGGGTACCGGAATGATTTTAGCAAATTTTTATATATCTGGAAAACTTGATGACGTTATACAGAAGTTAACAATTTGTGTTACATAACTTATTACATTCAGTAAAATCATCTTGAGGAATCGAAGAATAACATTGATGATGTCAATCTCCGTAGCAGCATGAAAGTCAAAGTCCGCATCATAAAGCAGTCGTTCTTCAGGTGTATAAATTGAGTTGTTGTTATTACTATGTATTTACAAAAACATTATTAAGATCAGTCATATCAGGTTTACTATGAACAGTTATCTTTTATCCAACTCCAATTGATCGTAACTTTTAAGAAAGCAGGTCAGTGTTTAGTTTTGATTAAAAGTACCTTTTTTTTTTGCCCTGTTATAAACGTGCAGTTGTTACGAGCTCGACAGAAAACTTCCCAATTTTTAGTTACTGGGCGTTGTTTCCACTTTGAGTAAAGTTTATTTCGAACTTTCGTAGAATTATGAACCTCACTAGTGCAAGGGCATTTTTTATTTCGTATTGCCACTGTCTTGAGACAGTGGCAATACATGTCTATTAAAAAGATCCAATATCAAAGATTGAACATGATTCACTTCGTCACTTACGTTAGAGACTTGATAGCAATAGTGCCACGGAAGTAGCCTGGCATCAATTTGTAAGGCATTGTTATCTATTGAAGCATAATCTCTGTACTGAAAATATAAAGGAGTTAAATGACGAGTCATATCAATTATTCCACAGGTACAAAATAACAAATCATGATCAGAAGTTCCCGCCAAGGTGGCTGTATAATCCTCATCGACAAAAGGGACTGTCACCAAAACTTCAACAAAACTGGGAAGGACCTTACCGTGTTGTTACAAGGATCAATGATGTGGTTTATCGAATTCAGGGAGGTCTTACGGGCAAGCCAAAAGTTGTTCACATTGACCGGCTATACCGCTACAGTGGAGAAGATGGTGAAGAAATTGTTCAGGGCGAACAATCTTAGGAGGAGGGCAATGTGTGTTACACAAATAATTAAAGGGTGCTGAATGTTTTCATCTCTTGAGGTAAACGCCATCTACCTGTTCGGTACATCTACTAAATCTCTACACCTACTACATTACCTACTCTATATTGTACTACATTGCCTACTCGATATTGTTCTAGCAAGTTCAAGAACCTTCCATGAGCCAAGCATTTCTGTATAAAAGAGGAAGCGGATGCGAACCGACAGTCAGTTTGAATTTGAAATCAGTCGTGTACAAGTCGGTAATTTGAAAGTGATAAAGTTTGAATTTAAAATAAAGAAAGTAAAAAGGAAATAAAGAGTGTTTTGAAATATTAAGTGGAATTAAAAGTAAAAAGACGTAAAGTGAGTTGTATTAAAACGGAAATAAGTTTTATTTAATAAAAGCTTGCGTTGAGAATGGGAGTCGAGTTTGCAGTACACTGTGGTAAAATAATCAAAAAGAGGTTAAAATAACGTTTTCACGTGCCTTAGCTATGTTTTCACGGGGGTAAAGCTGGAAGAAAACGAAAGCTTTCGCAAGCCACCATAAATTCGACTTACAACGTAGTTTGTATGGTCAATTACAGAGAGTGATCGATTTTGCTTGAAACCAAGATTTGTTACAACATCAACAAACCTAATTTTTCTATTATTAAGAAGTACGACTAGTAATTCGCTCGTATCATATTGCTTCTTGGATATTAAAATCACTTGAGACTTTTCTGAATTGAGATTCAGTCCATTGGAAGGTGACCAGTTGTCAATTTTTGATAAGTCATCATTTATTCTGACAATCAGTCCGATTGGACGTGAAAAGTATATCTGGACATCATCTGCGTAAAGGTGAAAAGAAACATTCGTGCATACACTATGAAGATCATTTATGAATAAGCAAATTAATATTTGTCCCAATATTGCTCCCTGGGGTACTCCAGTAAACAAGGGTTTGAATTCAGAGGACCTTCCATCATGTACAACCCTTTGATGACGATTAAATAGGCAGTTGCGTAGTAAGCGAACAGATCTCTCGCTGAAGCCAAAATATAACCTAAGCTTTTGACAAAATATTTCATTATCCACTCTGTCAAAAGCATTCGAGAAGTCAAGTAGGCAAAGCATCGTTAAATGATACATATCAAATTGAATTCTTATGTCATCAAGTATTTTTATCATGGCAGTAGAGCAGCTGTGTGCTCCAAATCCATATTGAACTGGGGATAACAAATCATGTTGATCTAAATAACTCGTAATTTGATTAGCAAGCAACTTCTGTAAGACTTTTGACAGGCATGGTAAAATGTTGATGGGCCGGTAGTCTGTTGCCAGAGATGGTTGAGGCTTTTTGGGTACCGGAATGATTTTAGCAAATTTTTATATATCTGGAAAACTTGATGACGTTATACAGAAGTTAACAATTTGTGTTACACAACTTATTACATTCAGTAAAATCATCTTGAGGAATCGAAGAATAACATTGATGATGTCAATCTCCGTAGCAGCATGAAAGTCAAAGTCCGCATCATAAAGCAGTCGTTCTTCAGGTGTATAAATTGAGTTGTTGTTATTACTATGTATTTACAAAAACATTATTAAGATCAGTCATATCAGGTTTACTATGAACAGTTATCTTTTATCCAACTCCAATTGATCGTAACTTTTTAGAAAGCAGGTCAGTGTTTAGTTTTGATTAAAAGTACCTTTTTTTTTTGCCCTGTTATGAACGTGCAGTTGTTACGAGCTCGACAGAAAACTTCCCAATTTTTAGTTACTGGGCGTTGTTTCCACTTTGAGTAAAGTTTATTTCGAACTTTCGTAGAATTATGAGCCTCACTAGTGCAAGGGCATTTTTTATTTCGTATTGCCACTGTCTTGAGACAGTGGCAATACATGTCTATTAAAAAGATCCAATATCAAAGATTGAACATGATTCACTTCGTCACTTACGTTAGAGACTTGATAGCAATAGTGCTACGGAAGTAGCCTGGCATCAATTTGTAAGGCATTGTAATCTATTGAAGCATAATCTCTGTACTGAAAATATAAAGGAGTTAAATGACGAGTCATATCAATTATTCCACACGTACAAAATAACAAATCATGATCAGAAGTTCCCGCCAAGGATAGCTGGTCATAAAGTAGGACATATGACCGATTTGAGACCATGATGACATCAAGAAGAAATATTAGCGTTTTGTTTACAGATAACATATCTAAGCATAAAGACTTCCCACTGGGAATGCGCTACAGGAGAGCCTTTTTTTTGAAGGTGAGGAAGGCAATAGAAAAGCAAAATGGAGACCTCAGGATCAGCTTGATGGATGACAAATTGCACGTTGAGAACCAGTATTTCTTCTTGAACGATGAAAATGGTTTGATGTGTGGACAAACGATGGATTTAGTATACTTTCGTCAAAATCTAATATTAATTTGCAGCCAGAACATTTCATTGAAAACAAAATGTTGACAACTGAAAACGTCAGATAAACGTCATACGCAAACGCTCTACCGCAACCTTTGAGCCAATCTGAAAACGAATGTGAAGCTGGAGTTGGCAATGTAGAAATTGGACATTAAATAGAAGTCTGCCAGAAAATAAAAAAAACTTTAATTATAAGAAAATAAAAAATTCTTAGTTATAATGTAAATTGCTTATAAAATAAGAAAATTATTTAGATTTTTTTAACTATATAAGGTTATGTCTTTAAAGATGATCCAATAATTTAGAACAAATCTGAGTTTCTCTGTATAATCAAAGATTTTTTATTTATTATTTACAAATGTTTACTTAAAATAATTTACAATAAAATATCACTTGTATAATCAAAGAAACGACATTTCATGTTAATAAATTATGGTATCGATTCTTAACCCATCAATGATTGTAGCAAGACTTAGTTTGACAATTAATTTCACATGTTATGTAGGTATGCACTGAAAATAGTTTTGAAGTGTTGACGTTTAGCAGACTCACCCTGATCAATTAAATTAAACAAAATACATTTTCTTTACATCCCCCCCTCCGGAGGAGAAGTTAATTGTAAGTTGATATCAATATGATATTTTTTTTTTTTTTACAAATCTCTTCTTCTATTTCCTTGTCCTCTTCAATATGTGATGGCGCTGGAATCAACTTTGAAACATGGAAAAGGTAAGATTCTGTTTTCCTACGACCAGTGCTAATTCTATAGATTGAGTTTGATAATTTTTCCATGATTTTATATGGTCCAATTTTTAATTCTTCAAGTTTTTTTCTATTTTATTTGTTACCATTTTCCAAAAATACCATGTCACCTATGTTGAAGTCGAAATGTGTTCGGTTTTTATCATAAATCCGTTTGTTATAATTATGTGACGTTATAGTATTCTCCAGGGCTATCTTTTTGTCTCGTTCCCAATTCTGCTCGGAGTTTGTTTGCCTAAGTTCATTTGGCAGTATTGAAAAATCTGTTCCATCCATCAGGTACGAAGGTGCAAATCCAGTCACGGAGTGTTCAGTTTCATTGTATTTTTGTGTACACATCTGTGCTACCGTTGTCCAAGTTAACTTTTGTGTATCTCTTTCGTTAATCTTGCATCTGATTTTGTTGACTAAGATCTGGTTTAACCTTAGAGAAAGGACAATTTACCGCTGTGAAAACAATAAGTTGTATATTTTGATCGAGCAAGAATTTTTTGAATTACTTAGAATTTATCCCTGGATATTGATCTGTTGTGTTAAGATTAGACCAATTTCGTTGTCTTTTTGTACGTTTTTAACGAGTTTAATGAAGTCGTTTGCAATTTGCGTTTTCGACGTTAGAATGTAAGCTTTCCTAGTAAAGTTATCTGTTAGCAAGTGAAGGTATTTTTTTGTGGATCTAGATCCTCCAAATCCACCTATTGTGTCTGTGGACATTATTTCAAAAGGTTTTGTTGCCGAGCCTAGGTGTGACATTAGACCAAACTTCTTTTGTCCCCTGGACTTATTCTTTATGCAAATTTCACAGCTTTGGCATAGGTTTATAATATTTTTTGTTAAATGTTTGGCTGTGTACCATTGGCTTATTTTTTTCATCATTTGATTTATGCCTATGTGGCAGTAGCGTTTATGAATATTTTTGATTATGAATATTTTTGATTAATTTTATACTGAAGTCCTCTGATAATATAATTTTTTCTCTTTTCTTTATTTTTTTGTAATAGATGTTGTTTTTTGACAATAACTTTTTTTTCTTGTTTTTTATGTTCTCATTATTCTCTTGTTCTTTTAATATTTCTTCCAGTTTAATAAGGTTTACTACTTTTAGTTTTTCATGTTTGTTTTCATTTGATTCTAAAACAGGGTTTCTACTTAAAGAGTCAGCTTAATTTTCCCGGAGAATATTTCACCTCAAAATCATATTGTGGCAAGTAGTAAGTTAAATCTGCTAGATCCTCATCAGTTCTTGATTTTATATTCATGTTCTCTAGGGGTTTGTGGTCCGTAAAAACCGTAAATTTTCTACCTATAAGCAAATGTTGCCAGTATTTAACAGATTCCTTTATTGCAAGGCAATCCAGGTATATGGCTTTTTTTCTTTTTTGTATCCCATTTAATTGCTTGGGAAGTAGCCACAGGCTTTTCTTCTTTGTTCTTTTGTGTTTGTTTGAGTACAGCTTCTACTCCTTGCAAACTCGCATTGGTGTATATATTTATAGGCAGATTCGGATCATAAATTGTAAGTACCGGTTGAAAGCACAATATATTTTTCATTTCGTCAAATGATTTTTGGTATTCATTTGTCCAAATAAATGCTCGGCCTTTTCTTAGTAGGTCATGGAGTGGGTCTAGTTTTATTGCTATATTTTGAACATATTTATGATAAAAAATTTATTTTTCCCAGGAATTGTCTTACATTTTTTTGTGTTTTTGGCGTTGGGAAGTTTTTGATTGAAATCAAGTTGTGCTTCAAGGGTTTTATGGAATTATTTTCAATTATGTGACCAAGGTATTTAACAGAGTCCGCTGCAAATGTGCATTTCGAAAATTTTAACCTGAAACCTTCTTTTTTTATAGCTTCAAAAAGCTGTGCCAAATGTTGAATGTGTTCCGAAAAAGATTTCGAAAATATTAATATATTATCTATGTAGTTTACGGTGCAATCTGTGAGTTTGTGTTTTCTAATTATATTGCTTCATATTCTCTGAAAGAAAGCTGACGCTGTTTAAAGGCCGAATGGTAAGCATGTCCACTGGAAATGCCCTTCTTGTGTCACAAATGCTGTTTTGTGTCTATCTGAGATTCGCAGAGGTATAGACCAAAAAGCAGAGTTAATATCAAGTGTAGAAAAGAATTTACAATTTCTCGTTTTTATCAAAAGATCTTCAATTAGAGGAAAGGGCTGCGAATGCGGCACAACGATTTTATTAAGATCACGAAAATCTATTCATAACCTTGACTTCTTATCTTCATCTCTTTTGTATGCCAGCGTAACTGGAGCTGCAAATGGACTGTATGATTCCTCTATTAGTTTCTTATCTAGCAACATCGCGACTTGTTTTTCTATCTCGTTCTTATACTCGTTTGAACAGCAATACGGCCTTTTACTGCAGTGTTTATCCACTAGTAAATCTAAGCGTGCTTCATAATCGTTTATGTTGCCGACATCATATTATATTTATCTTTTGCGAAAATCGAAGAATTTTCTCTTATTAATTAATCTATTTTTGATTGTCGATCATAGTTTAGATGGTTAACACAAATATTAAAATTTTTTCATCAATATGCTCATTAAAGTTAACTAATTTTAAATACCTATTTTCACAAATAATTTTTTGTACTTGATTTATATTTTCCATATTTTTAGAAAAAAAAAAATATCTTTTAAATTTTCATCTACGATTTCATTACAAATAATATCTGTTTTTGGAATCTGTTAACTTATTATTAGTTTTTCATTTTGAGTTAAAAAAAAACTTTCTATACAATCTAGTCCAATTAAGAAATCGTAATCAAAATTCTCTTTCATCATCATCATCGGCTCGACAACCGGGGTCCGGTCCTGGCCTCCTTCAACAAGTCTCTTCACCCCAAGGTGACCAGGCGTCCTGGTCTACGCCATCTCTCCAGCGCAAGCATGGTCTACCACGCTGTCGTCTGCCATAGAATGTACTACAAAGATTTAAAGTTTCGACCTTCTTCTCATCTTGAAGAATCTTAAACCTTTTACATTTTACTTTCTCAAATTCCTCGATCCACTGTTCAGCATTAGATGTTTTGTGAGAAAACTTTTCCATCAAAACTTTTTCAACTAATTTCCCTAGATTTTGGTGCATTATATTCTGTGCCAGTGGGTGCAGGTGCAGGCTGTTTTTCCTCCATAGTCTCTTCTAGATACTGATCATTAAACTGTACATTTTCACCTTCATCTAAATAGCTTTTTCTCATTTCATCACTCAGTGGTACCCATAAATTCCGTACTTGGTGTCTTTTTTTTAGTGAATTCTTGACTTTTGCAAGTACGTTTGAACTAATAATGGGAGCATACTTACTCACGGGTTTTGATTCATCAGGGATATCAAAAATACGTCCGTCGGGAGTCTCAATTGAGGTTATGCAAATGATATTCGACTTTCCGTCTGACGACCCCAAAATAGTGAATTTGAATCGTAACTTGTACATTTTGTTTGATATAACCAAAAATGTCGTTTTATAAGGTTATGCCTTTAAAGATGATCAATTCATCCCTTACTTGAAGGCCAGGCAATTGCTCTTTATTTTCACTGCGAGCTGAAGATATTCATTCGACTTAAAAGCCGGATCCTTCAGTTCGATATTTAACACAATAGATGAGTCCTTCTCCATTATCAAATTAATGATGTTTCCAGCATTTAATACGTCGACTTCTAACGTGCGTGCTAACGCATCGGGCACCAAATGCTGTGATTCAAGAATATGGATTATTTCGAATCGAGCTAACCTTCCAGTTGGGTATTTCAAACTCATCAACCATTTCAGACTCGCATGGTCGGTAATCACCAAGAACTTGTAACCCTCGACTGAATTTATATATGCCTTGTACGGCGGCTTAACACTCTCTCTCAGTGACAGAGTAATTCTTTTGGGCAGAATTAAGCTTTTTCTCATTCCCCTCCTCGTCTTTTTTGCAGAGTACGCAACTAATAACTGTTGCAGAAGCGTCGCAACATATGATAAATTCCTTATCGAAATCAGGATTGGTAAGTACTGGGGCTGAGGTTAACGCTTGCTTGAATAATTCAAATGCTTTAAAAGCTTCTTCACCGAATTCAAATTTATGTTTCTCTTTAAGTGTATCCGAAATTGAACCTGTTATGGTTGAGAAATTCTCATCAAACCTCCTGTACCAGCCCGCCATACCTAAAAATCGGCAGACTTGTCGAAGCGTTGCTGATACAGGGAAGTCGATTATAGCTGCCATCTTAGTGGGATCAGCTTTCAAAAAACCTTGGCCTACCACGTAACCTAAATATTGGAGTTCCTTGAAACAAAATTTGGACTTTTCAACATTTATGGTTAAACCGGCTTCGGTTAAATGTTTGGCCAATTTGTTCAAAATTTAATTTGAATTTGTTTAATTTAACAAGTCATCCAAATAAATGAACACCTAGTCTCTCTGATCTCGAGGAATTACCTTGTCCATCCATCATGCGTTCGAAAGTCCGAACGGCATCACGGGCGTCCAGGGACTTAGAACGCTGTCCTCTACCGTGAATCTTTCGCCATGGGTACTTGCCAGTAAGCATCCTTCAGATCCACGCTAGAAATATATCGTGTTTGGGATAGGCGTGCTAGTAATCCTTCCATATGCGCAATTGGATTGGCATTTTTCTTCGTTACAGCGTTAGCTTTTTGGAAGTCAAGGCACAGGCGATTTTTCCTGGTTTCCTCACCAGTACTACTGACTTTCACTCTGCACTCTGACTTTCCTCGATAACGCCTAACGAAATCATCCGATCCAATGCCGGGTATACCAGGCTTTGTACGGCTGTTGATATGGGATAGTGACGTTGCTTTATGGGCCCTGCGTCTCCCGTATCAATTTGATGTTCCGCCAGATGAGTCCGTCCGAGACCTCGAACGGCGAATGACGGAAATTTAGCGATTGTGTCTTTCAGGATTTCGGATTCCTCTCTGGATAGGAGGCATTCCGGATTTTTAGTAGGTTCGGTTGCTGACTCAGCAACAAGACCTAGTGCAGAAATAAATTGAGGGACTAAATTGAACGATTTCCAGAAATCAATACCTAGGTACATATCTTGTGACAAAGAAGGCTCTATGTACAAGTCAATCAGCATCCATCGACCCTTAAAATGTTCTTGTGTAGATATTATTCCTGTCACGGCCTATTTTACCGTTACCGAGGCAACTAATGCTCGCTCCAGAATCTTAGAGACCAAGCCATTTATGGTGAAATAATCCTACCTCAATACAGGGTGATTGGTATAAGGTGCACCAAAAAGCTTGAGCGTGTAGGTGGAGTTAAGACAAGAAAAAAATCGTATGGGAGGTGGGGGGTCTTGTGAAGGGATCACACTAGCGATCACTTCATTATATTATATTTCGGTCATTGCCTTCTGCCTTGATATCCAACAAATGCATTTATACCGCATTATGCAATGTAAAGGGATCACACTAGCGATCACTTCATTATATTCATATTTCAGTCATTGCCTTCTGCCTTGATATCCAACAAATGCATTTATACCGCATTATGCAATCCATTCACATTTTCGGTCATTGCCTTCTGCCGACCTATTCTCCAAATGCTCTCGCATAGTATACCATAAAATATTTATTGACATTTGACGCTTCGACTCATGGTCAAGATACAATTGAGATACATACCTACATTTGAGATACATACAGTTTGAGATACAGTTGCCCAAGTTCAAAGTATTGTTTATGCACGCTCATAAAGAGGCATGTTTATGATCCATATTTTGATGACATGGCAAGAATGCCTGCATGATCGAATATTGACCAGTAGAATTAATGTTAGTTTATGCGTATGTATATGTTTAAGTTCTTAGTGTATAAGAAATAGATTTTGTATAAATAGGCTGCGTTTTTCCTAATAAAAATCAATATTAATCCAGACATTGAGCCGTACATTTGGCTGTCTTCTTTTATTCCAGTTAAAGATCGGCTCTCTAGCCATCATTCATTTTCGGCTTGGGGAAGCCTTTATCCCCCATAGATTGAGTAGGCGAGGTAGGGACTTGCTATCAACCCGCTAGCAAGTACGTCACATGGCGATCTTGCCAGTTCAGTTAGATTACTGAATTGAAACAAATAAGAACCAGCATAGCCAGAGAGTTTTGATGTCAAGAGACGACTAGACAAACATTTTTATAATTCTTGTTGTCCGTGTAATGTCGGGCAGTTACAATTAAGAGGCTCTGGGCGAGCTCTTCGAAAATTTAAATAGCCCCTATCACCCGGGTCAGCCAGACACAGAAGCCCCGGTGTACATTCCTACACCCAAAAACGCTGGTCCTCAACCACTGTCTATAGAGGACTATATAAAAAGACAGAACAACCATCTTCAGCAGCCCGAGCAACAAAAACAACAGAAGCCGAAGAGGAAACGCGCTGGACAAAGAGTAAAAACCAGACAAGAAATCGGCAACCTATACAGGTTGGCTGGGTTGGCCAGGGGTGACCAAAAGAGAAGGTTTATCGAGCAAGCGAAAAACTTGCAGCGACAAGCAAACGTGAAATAAAAAAAAAAAAATATATTTATATAATACTTTTTGAAAAGAAAAATGATTCATTAAAGTAAAAATTTTAAAGTAAAAAAAAAAAAAAAAAATTTGTTATATTAAAAGACATTTTTTTTTTCTAATTGCAAAAAAAAAAAAAAATTATTATATAATGGGAGGAAAAACCTCAAAGGAAGAGGTCATTGTTAATGCCTCTAATAACAACACCAATACAAACTTAAATTCAAATTTGTTAATGATAGACATTATAATCATAATATTGATTATCCTAATAATTTTCTTGTTTACAAAATTTCTTAAATTTTATTTTAGACGTAATGTCCAAAGAATAGTGAGTAATGAAGTGAAAAATTTAGCAGCTTAAAAAAATTTTCTAAAAAAAAAAAAAACAGTCCTATGTAAACCTATGTAAAAAAAAAAAAATTATAGATATATATTCATAACATGCTTAAAAACAAAAGCAACAACAATAAATAACTATGTTAAACATAGTAAAAAAATTAAAAGATTTACTTGAAAACTTTAACAAAAGTCCAAAAAGAAAATATACAGAAAAATACATTGAGGAAAAACGAGACGAAATACTTAACTTAGAAGAGGAATTTAATGAAAAATATAAAAAATCGCCTAAAGAGACGAACCAGCAAGCGTTGAAAACAATAATTGATAATTTATTAGTCAGATTAAAGCAAATATTAGACGATAAAACTTAATTGTTAGGGGAAGATAACATAGAAACACAAGACATTAAAGCTGACGAAGAATTATTTAATATAGCATACGTTGAAAACATGGCAGAAGCGTTTAATTTCAGCATAGCACAGAAATTGCCTACCCTCAACCGTGATGAGGATGGCAAAAGAAGTGAACACATTAGGGTTGACAGCTGTCAATTTGTAAGAGTAGGTGAATTTTTAAGTAGCTCCGAGAAAAAAGTAAAATTATCTGAATTTAAAAGTAAATTAAAGTGTTATTTAAGTTGATTTAACAAAAGCTATTAAAAGGCACATCAAATACATAGGTCAAGTGAGTTTTTATTCATTATTTTGTCATATATATACGAAAAACGCACATAACCTCACTGAAAGTGCATATGAACAAGGGCAAAGTAGGCGAAATATCCCCCGAAAACTTTAACAGACAAAAGAAAACCCAAGTCTGCGATAATATGGCTGAATCCCAAGAATGCGTGGGAAATATGACAAAAACCGACCTAGCTAATATGATCGCTGGATTGCTCGACTTCAAGTTGAAAGACACTGCAACAAAAACAGACATTGAAGCGATCGCCATTGCAAATAGACAAATGCTCAAACAAAATATCCAACTAAACAACAAAGTGACCGCCCTCGAAGAAAAATGCGAACTTTTGGAATACCGAATCGATGAAATGCAAAAAAGAAACACAGAGAACAACCTGATGATGCGAGTTGATGTTAAAGTTGTGATAGATGAGAAGGAGTTGGTGAAAAGGGTGTGCACATCGTTAATTAAACCACCACCAAGCACTGATAACCTGCAAATTCATGAACTACGATCGGTAAACACAAAAAGTAAAAATTTTATCGTCAAATTAGAGTCAAAACAACAAGTTATCAGTGCATTAAAATCATCGAAAACATTATTGAATACGGGAGTCACGATCTTCAAAGACCTTCCAATCACAATACGGCAAAAACGAAACCAGCTGTTGAAATTGAGAAAGAGGCTTAGGGAACTAAACCCAGCAATAAAAGTATCTGTGAGAGATGAAAACATGTTTATCAACGATAAATTATTCAGATGGAGCCAAACTTTGGGACTTGTATGCAACAATGCGGATGGAATGTCTGAAATAAAGCAAATTTATCAGCTTGACAGCAATCAGCTGGGCAAACTGATTGAAGTTGATGAACGTCAAAACTTAAATAATGGGAACACATCGACGAGAGCGACATCTAGCAGTCAAACTGGAAGCAGCTTAGCCAGGACACAACCCGTACAATCAAACCAGAATTTTAATTCATTATAGGGTAAAGGCGCCGCCGTCTGCCATAACATTAAATTAAATTATGAATTAAAACAATTTAAAATATTAAGTTATAATATAGCAGGCTTTTATAATAAGTCAATTTACTCAGATTTTTATGAATTATTAAATATTTATGATTTTGTGTTTCTGTATGAAACATTTGTAGTGGAAGAAAATTATAATTTGTACAGCGAACGTTTTAAAGATTTAAATCATCATTGGATGCAAATTGGAGCAAAAAGATTAAATACGAAAGGAAGACCAAGTGGTGGATGTTACTTTGGATTTAAGAAGTCTATCAAAAATATATGTTGTGAATTCGTTTCAGAGGAAAATGTTACTTTCGTAAGATTGGTTATAAATTCTAATATTTATATTATAATACCTTCATACATAAATTGTAACCATTGGGAGACTGACTTCGGATCACTGATCGATTTTTTAGAACGAAACAACGTGGATAATGTCATGATTATTGATGACTTAAACGCAAGAATGGAAAATGAAGCAGGCAAGGAAAATATGTATGCAGGCAACATAAGATCATCAAAGGATGTAACTTTGAATGCAAGAGGAAAAAAATTGTTGGAACTATGCGACGCATTTGGACTGTTTATCATGAATGGGGTGAGCCAATCGGACAAAGCAGGCGAATACACTTTAGTAGGGCAGCAAGGTTCTTCACTAGTGGACTTCTGCCTAGCAAGAGGGGAATGGATGTCACTAATTCATGATTTTGAAGTGCTGAGTGAGCCCTATTCTGATCACATGCCAATAACTGTTGAATTTAATCCGTATGTCGCTCCTGATGTTAACTCTAGGAAGCTTAAACTCCCCCCAAAACTGAAATGGAAGGATGTCAAAGCAACAGAGTATTGGCAGAGTTTAAATCAAAACCTGCAATCGGAAAGAGAGCTATCTATGTGTGACATTGAAAACATTATTAAAGCTTCATACCCAAGTGGCAAACAACCGGATAAGCTCGTAATGAAACGAAAAGAGAAGTGGTTTGATGGTGAGTGTGAAATGGCTCGAAAAAAATCATTTGGATGGCTCAGAGCATTCCGTAAATTTGATAATAATGATTTTAAAAGACTCTATATTGAAGCAAATACCTACTATAAAAAAATATGCAAAGTAAAAAAAGTACAGTTTCATGAAAACGCAGCTTTGAAACTAACGGAATGTAGAAACACGAAAGAGTTTTGGCAGTAGGTAAAAAACTTCAACGGTCGAAGTCTTCAAATCAGCGACAAAATATCTGTCGTTTTGCTAAAAGAGTACTTCCAAAAACTTTTGAATCCAGCAATAGCAGCACCAATTGCTCTTTTTTCATCAATCCTATTCTCGATGCTCCTATTACGTATAAGGAAGTGTATTCGACGGCAAACAGACTGAAAGACGAAAAAGCACCAGGAACGGATAGAATCACTATTGAGTTTGTGAAATATGGAACGGTGGAACTTTTTGAAAAACTTACGGAGTCATTCAATAAAATACTAGAAACAGGTAAGATACCAGATCAGTTTAAGGGGCCAGTTATAGCTATCAGTAAAACGTTTCAGTAAAAATTTTCTTTTACATTTTTTTATATTTTTGTACACTATTTGAAACAAAAAAAAGATGTGAATCGATAACAAATAACATTAAATAATTTTTTCTTGAAGAAAATCTTTATTTTGATATATATTTTTTGTGAAAAAACCATTTATCTATTTTACTGATGTAAATTCATTTTACGTATCAGCTGACTGTCATTGCACCCAAAATGAAACAAATCGTTCCAATGATGTGCGTTCCAATTTTTTACTGTTCCAACACATCAGTAAAAATTTTACTGAAGCAATTTGCATCCAGAAAATCAGTTCTATAGGTAGGATAGCCTTTTTACTGAGATATTTTTACTGATTGCTATAAACGCTCATACGTAAAAAATTTCAGAATTCATTTGTTCCATCATTTACTGATGGTTTTTACTGATAGCTATAACTGGCCCCTAAGACATCGATCATATTTCCAATTCACAAGAAAGAAGACATAGCCGATCCAAAAAATTATCGAGGAATATCGTTTTTAAATGCCACTTATAAATTATTTGTATCACTTTTAAACAATCGCCTAGACAAATGGATTAACGATAAAAAAAAAGCTTAAAGAGTTCCAGGCGGGTTTTTGCAGCGGATATTCCACTTGCGACAATATATTTGTGTTAAGAAGTATTGCGGGAATTTTTCTGGAACAGAAAAAGAAGTTATATGTGTTCTTCGTTGATTTTAAGGCAGCCTTTGACACTGTTGACAGAAAAGCTCTATTCTACAAGCTATACAACGCTGGAATGACGGCAACATTTGGAAAAGTTTTAGAGAGCCTATATGTTGGGAACAAGGCAGCGGTATGGAACGGGGAGGAACTGTCAAACTGGTTTGATACAACAATGGGGTTAAAACAAGGTTGTCCGCTGAGTTCTTACCTTTTTGCCCTCTTTATAGACGATCTTATTGATTGGCTACCAGGCGGGATAGAATTTGCCGGAGTTTTGATCAAAGCCCTCATGTTTGCGGACGACGTTGTTCTTTTTTCATATTCGCCTGAAACTCTACAACTTATGATTAATCGTTTAGATTTGTATTGTAAGTTGTGGAACTTAAGTGTTAATTTGGACAAATCTAAAGTGATGATTTTTAAAAAAGGAGCTGGCAGAACATCCAGAAACGAAAAATGGTATTTAAACAACGTACCGATTGAAATTGTGAGGGCCTATAAATATCTTGGTGTTATTATAACAAGTAATCTCAATATGGAAACTCATTTAAAAGAAAAACTTATCAAATCAAAATGCGCATTAAGTTCAACGTGGAAAAGATGCTTTGAAAATAAATTTATTTCGCACAGCGTAAAATATAGAGTATTCATTTCGGTGGCGGAATCAGTGATGATGTATGCTGCTCAAACATGGGGTTATGAGGAGTACGAAATGGTAGAAAAATTGTTAAGATTTTATGTCAAAAGATGTTTCCAACTACCTAGAAATACACCAAATTACATGGTAAACATAGAAACCGGATTGTCACCGCTGTTCATTAAAACACTTAAATTTCATATCGACTACCTATTAAAAGTGCTTAACATGCCGGATGACAGATTGCCGAAAACAATAGCTCTGTATACCATTAGGAAAAAAATTCTGTGGTTTGAAAAACTAAAAGAGCTTGCAGACTATTGCCAGCACAATTTTAATCTGAACCTAAGCAACCCAGGAGATATTAAAGAAGCGCTCTACACCCTCGTCGCAAAAGTGGATGACAAATACAGAATTGAATGCATTAGCAAGGCGACTTCTTCTGTACACAGAGTAACATATAGCGTACTGCAACACAATCTTTGTGAAAGAAACTATTTCCGGTCTAACTATAGTCAGAAGCTTATATCAGCTACATTCAAAATGAGAGGAGAGCTAATAAGACTAAACTTTATTCCACATCGTGAAGATCTGCCTGTGATTTGTAGTCTTTGTAACCTAGCAGTGAGAGAAGACGTAATACATTTCATAGGAATATGTCCCATTCTGAAAGAAATACGAAGACATTTTCTTGGGAGTGATGTGAAAACGCAAAGAGAAGTGCTGGAGATTCTTAATTGCGAAGGAGATATTACCCAGTTGTATAACTTTTATAGATATGCAATGTCATATAGATTAAAAATATTAAATGAAGACTTTTGAAAAAAAAAAAAAAAAAAACAGGCTTACAAATTTAACTTAAAACAAAAAAAAAAAAAAAAAAAAAACACCTGTATATATTTTACTTTTTTGTTTTTGTGAATTAATTATATATTAAATATTAACTACTTACTGGTATACTTATGTCAATCAGGCAGACGGCTTTAAGCCATGCTTAAGGATTTTTGTATATATTACCATTGTAAATTGTACTCTTTTAAATCAGTTAATAAATCAATCAATAATAAATAAAATCAAAATCAATCATAAGGGATTTTATAAATAGCGTCGAATTTTACCACGACACTCTCAACGAGACTTCACAACCCACACTAATTAAATTCCTATTAAAATGCAAAATTTAAGGTAAAGCTCTTACTGAACTGGGTAATCAAAAACCAGAAAATTTTTGAGGTGGAAACTATCATAGACAAAATAATAATTTCCACAACCCTCAAGCTAGATTCTCTCAGACTTATTTCAATACTAACCAAGCTGGAAATTCATACCCCCAAAATAACAACTCAACTAGGCCTTCCTATCAGAACCAACAAAACTTAAGGAGTCGTTATAACTATAGAAATAGTAATAATAATTATTATAACCTCGACAACAGGTCAAGATATGCAAACAATGATAGACAAAGATACAATAGTAATAACAGTAATAGTAACAGTTACAGTAATAGCAACAGTAACAGTAACAGTAACAGTAACAACAATAATATTATTAATAGGTCCAACAATGCAAGGCAACCTAGTAATAACAGAAATAACAATCGGGTATTAGCAATGGGAAACGAGCAACCCACCGAAGGGGAAGCCGACCCATCGGAGGGGATTCATTAAATCCGCAGATAACAGATGTCATTTGTACTGTTGGAATGTCAAACGGCATATACATACAAACACCATTAGAAAACAATATAAACAAACAATTCTTACTCGATACAGGAGCCTCCATATGCGTTATAAAAAAGGGTTCACTTACTAAAAACATTGCTATTGACGAAAGTAAAAGTGCAAAAGTATTAGGGATATCAGGAAATTTACAAACCTTAGGGATGTGTATCTAGCTATGTGTTACAATTAGAAGAATTTTCTGTTCCTTATGAATTTCATATAGTGAGTGATTCTTTTCCCATTCCAGTTGATGGTATAATCGGAGCAAACTTCTTTACAGAATTCAGTGCCATTAAAGACCTAGAGAAATTTTCATTCAAATTCAAAGTAGACGAACAACTAGTCATTTTACCTCTATATACTCAAGAAAACATAAATATCGTTACCTTACCTGCACGGTGTGAAGCAACTTATTGGATGACTACAAAACATTCAGATTCTCGAATATTTTATCCACAAGAACTATGCGAAAATGTTTTCGTGGCAGGTTCATTGTCAACTATTAAAAATGGAAAAATACCTGTAAAAATTATGAATACACGTGACTCTGTTGTAACTTTGAAATGGTTTGAACCAATATCATTCTCCGCTTCAGAATATTTTATTTTACATAATAACCAGACAGATAAATCAATAAACATGCGAGTTCAGAAAATTTTAAATGAATTAAATTTCGAAACGTTAAATAGCGAAGAAAAAACCGAGATTGAAGCCATATGTACAAAATTCCAAGACATTTTTCACGTAGATGGTGACAGACTTACATATACTCTTATTGGAAAGGCGGACATTAAACTTAAAAATGAATCTTCACCGAAATATACCAAGCCCTATCGATTACCACATACTCAAAAAGAAGATATAAAGGAGGAGATAAGAAAAATGTTGTCAGATGACATAATAGAACCGTCCATTTCACCTTGGAATTCTCCAATACTTATAGTACCGAAAAAGAAAGACCCAGTTACCGGTCAACAAAAATTCCGAATGGTGATCGACTATCGTCGTGTTAATGATCGAATCGAAGATGATAAATTTCCGCTGCCAAACATAACGGACATCTATGATATGGTAGGAGGAGCAACTTACTTCTCATGTATAGATTTGAGTCAAGGATACTACCAAATGGAGTTAGATGCAAATAGTAGACCAATAACGGCATTCTCAACAGAAGATGGTCACTATCAATTAAAACGTCTACCAATGGGTTTAAAGATCTCACCCAGTAAATTCTCAAGAATGATGTCCATAGCTATGTCAGGCCTAACATATTCAAAATGTTTTGTCTGTCTTGATGATCTAATAATTTTTGGTAAAAATTTAATGGACCACAACAAAAACTTGATCCAAGTCTTTGAACGTCTCAGAGAAGTAAATCTTAAAATACACCCAGGAAAATGCTCTTTTCTGCGAAAAGAAGTATTATACCTTGGACACCTTATATCGGACAAAGGAATTTTACCTGATCCCACCAAATCATCTGCAATGAAAAATTATCCAACTCCTACTAACTCCGATGAAGTAAGAAGATTCGTAGCCTTCGCAAATTATTATCGAAAATTTATTAAAAAATTTGCCACCATTTGCATCCCGTTAAATCGATTATTAAAAAAAGGTGTTGAATTCAATTTTAATAAAGATTGCGAAGAATCATTCAATGTGCTAAAAGAAATTCTGATAAGTCCTACAATTCTACAATTTCCAAATTTTAACGAAGAATTCATTCTACGCACAGACGCCTCAGGTTTCGCTTTAGGAGCTGTTTTGTCTAATTCCGATGACAGGCCAATTGCTTACGCAAGCAAAACTCTTAATAAGTCAGAGAAAAACTATAGTACTATTGAGAAAGAATTACTTGCAATAGTGTGGTCAGTAGAACACTATCGGCCGTACTTTTTCGGAAGAAAGTTCAAAATTTTTACAGACCACAGACCTCTAGTGTACCTGTTCTCACTAAAAGAACCTAGTAGTAGACTAACTAAATTCAGGCTATTACTAGAAGAATACAATTTCTACGTAGAATATTCACCAGGTAAAGATAACTGTACTGCTGACGCGCTTAGTCGAATAAAAGTAGAGTCTGAAGAATTAAAACAATTACATATAATGTGTAGTTACAAGAGCCCAGTCGAAAGTAGATGATAAAGATGAAGATACATCTAAAAATACTAATATACAAACTGATGAGCAAATTATAACAGAACTTTTAAAACCACCCGAAAGTGGACTTAAAGTGACTGAGTTAAAAATCGTTGACAATTTACGGAAGATTTAGTTAATTTCAAGGACGACATAATTAAAGGACCAAACAAAGTTTTGGCGTATATTCCTAAAGAGAATTGTTTACTCCTAAAGAAGTCCAAGGACGGCACTACAACCCAATCGGCATTATTTGGCAAAATATTGTCGAGGGATGTGCAAAAACTCTGCGGACCCAAATCGATTAAAAAAATATATATTACTAAACATGAAATAAATAAACTCTCAGACGGCCGTCGAGAATATAAAATTAATGAATTAAGAAATATATTAGGAGAAATATTTAAAGAAAGTAATATAAAGTTATACCTCATAGATAATGTTATTGAAATTACCGATCCTTGTAAGAAGAAATTAATACTAAATGACTTTCACATACTTCCCACCAGTGGACATGCAGGTATAAACCGCATAATAAATAATATCAAGAAAAAATACTTTTGGACAGGAATGCAAAACGATGTGACGACATACGTTAAGCACTGCCCTATATGTCAACGTAACAAACATATACAACCAAAAAAACAACCAATGACTATCACATCAACAGCCGAATCAGGTTTTGATAAAATATTCATAGACCTAGTAGGACCTTTAGAAGAATCTGAAGATGGATCTAAATACATACTCACCATTCAAGACGAGCTGACAAAGTTTATCGAAGCTATACCACTCCCAAATAAAGAGTCAAGCACAGTAGCTAAATCTCTAGTAGAAGGTTTTATTCTAAGATATGGAGTACCACACACAATAGCATCTGATCAGGGAACCGAATTTATAAATCAGGTTTTCAAGGGTATCTGTAAGCTTTTGAGAATAGAACAACTACAATCTACTGCCTATCATCATGAAAGCATAGGAGCTCTAGAAAATTCACATAAGGTTTTAGGAGCGTATTTAAGAAGTTACGTCTCAGAAAAACACACGGATTGGAGCACTTGGTTGCCATATTACGTTTTCTGTTATAACACATCCGTACACTCAGAAACTGGATACACACCATTCGAATTAATATTCGAAAAGCAGTGTAGTTTACCGAAAAATCTGACAAAACAAATGGAACCGGTGTACAACTATGACGATTACGTAATTGACCTCAAACATAAATTACAAGTTGCCCATAGAGACGCTCGAGAAACGCTTATAAAAAAGAAAAATGTTAGGAAAGATAGGTATGATAAAGAGGGACAAACAAAGAGTAGTAGTTTTGAAAAAGGAAGTTTGGTTTTACTAAGAAACGAGGCTAGAAAGAAATAAGATCCAATATTTATAGGGCCATATGAAGTTTTATCTCAAAACGGGCTAAATTGTGATATCCAATACGAAAATAAAAGAATGACAGTACACAAAAATAGGCTTAAACCTTTTTATGTATACATGTTCTTGTAGCATTGTTTCAATATTTATGTCAAACATACTTACTTATATAATGATTAAAAGATAAAAAAAAAGAAACATGTAAATAATAATATACTTCATTTCTATAATTTTTAATTGCGCGCATAGAATTTAAGTAAATTAGTTTGCTAAACGAATATAGAATAAGTTAACAAAATGAAAGATAGAATAAAACAGAAGAATTCAAATGTATTAAACAACAACAACAAAAATGTGTAATTGTATAAAGGAATAAATCATTAAATTTTTTATTATATTTATACTTAAGTAATGTTACAAACTAATATCATGCATGTACTATCAGTATTCACAAAAAAAAAAAAATGGACATATAATCTTTGAACTCAAAATCTTTATTATACAAGTGAAGCGTAAAAGAAGAAATCAAGACATGTCATGATTTCTCCTTTTTCCCCGGGAAGGGTGGTGTGAAGGGATCACACTAGCGATCACTTCATTATACTATATTTCGGTCATTGCCTTCTGCCTTGATATCCAAAAAATGCATTTTTACCGCATTATGCAATGTAAAGGGATCACACTAGCGATCACTTCATTATATTCATATTTCGGTCATTGCCTTCTGCCTTAATATCCAACAAATGCATTTATACCGCATTATGCAATCTATTCACATTTTCGGTCATTGCCTTCTGCCGACCTATTCTCCAAATGCTCTCGCATAGTATACCATAAAATATTTATTGACACTTGACGCTTCGACTCATGGTCAAGATACAATTGAGATACATACCTACATACAGTTTGAGATACGGTTGTCCAAGTTCAAAGTATTGTTTATGCACGCTCATAAAGAGGCATGTTTATGATCCATATTTTGATGACATGGCAAGAATGCCTGCATGATCGAATATTGACCAGTAGAATTAATGTTAGTTTATGCGTATGTATGTGGTGTTTTTATTTCGATAATAATAAATATTGACATTGACTTTTTAGAACAATATAAAACTACAGACATTGACTTTTAGAAACAATATAAAACTACAAACATTTACTTTTAGAACAATATAAAACTACAAGGACCGCCAGATCGCCAACCGTACTCGCGTAACTCAATTTTAAGACTGCCTCGCACCCAGTCATCCAGCCAGTCATTCCCTTAAATCAAGTCCCACAGGTACATTCTTGTCATCAGGCGATACCAGCCCCACGCCTTTGTTAGCCAGCTAACCAACCAGCCGACTCCGCACATTCCAGCGACCAAGCCAATCCAAACAAGTACTCGTCTTGCCATCTCGTTATCGTTTCTCGGAATGTGTGGGGTTCTTGACTCTATTTAAACGACACACAAACTAGGTCACAATTCGTTTGTGATATAATTTGTGTGTCGTCGCGTCATCGTTGCATTTTTCTTCATTAATTGTATCCCAAACGGGGTGCAATATGATCGTCGCTATCGCTGGGCTAAATGACTGGATGACTGTTTGCATTCTGATTAATATGATAATATGATGCGTCAGCGGTCTGTAAGTAGTTTTATATTGTTAATGATTCATATAATGCGATACTTAAAAATACTTATCTTAATCTATCGTTCCTACACTCGGCCATCCTGGAAAATCGACTGCCCTCAGTCGCTCACTGGGTCATTTCTATCTTCCTCGCTTTCATCTTCGTCATCGCTTCTCGGCCACGGCTTCATGTAGTCGGCGGATGTACTCGTTACGTTAGGTCCTTCATGCTGGCCCACTTTTCTTACGTCATATCTCTCGTTTCGTTTTACTTTTATTACTTCGTAGGGCCCCAAGAAATTGGCATGAAGTTTAAGTCCGGTTCCAAATTGCGTCCTTTTAATCGCCACCAGCTCGTTCAGGTGATACTCTCTAGCGGTTTTCCTCCTCTTGTTGTACGTTCTTTGATTTTCTTCTTGAACTTTTCTTATCTCTTCTTTCGCTGCTTTTCTTGTTTCGTCGCGATTTATTTCGAACTCATCTAATATTACTTCCTCCAGTAGCTTCTGCATCTCAAAGTCTTCTGCTCGCCTCATCACTGTCCCAAACATCAGCTGGAATGGACTCCTTTTTGTACTTCGTGACACGGTTGAGTTTATTATCTGTTGTATTTTTCCGACGTGTTGATACCACTTGCTAGGTTCAGCTATCGTGACTCTCGACAGCACCTCAATGATGATTCGGTTGATTCGTTCGACTTGGCCGTTTCCTCGTGGAACTCCTGTAGTCGTCAGAATGTGTTGTATCCCCACCTGGTTGCAGTATTCCTTAAACGTATTTGCCGTGAACGCAGCACCTCTATCTGAGACTATGCGGACTGGATTCCCGAATATTTCGCTCTGCGTCTCTAGTCGCTTTATGGCTTCTTCGCTCTTCGTTGTTTTTACAGGGTAAATCCAAGAGAACTTCGTAAATGCGTCTACCACTACAAATAGATAATTGTAAAATTTGTTAGTCGACGGTAATGGACCTAAATGATCTATATGGAAAGTATGTAGCGGCACGTCACTCTTTTCGATAGTGTGAAGAAATCCTTCCGCTCGTCCACTCTTTTTTGCCACCAAAATGCACGCCACGCAGTTTGTTATCACATTCTCGATACACCCCATCAGTTTTGGTATATAATAATCCTGTTTGACTATTGCCTCCACCTTTCGCGACCCTATGTGTCCTTGTATGTGAACGTTGCGTATGATCTCCTTCTGCATGACTTTCGGCACCACCAACAAGTGAGCTCCCTCGTTGAACTTATACAGCAATCCACTTCTTACTTCGTAATCCTTGTATGTTCCGGCTGCTGCAATAACGTTAAAAATTAATTGGCAAAACTCATCTTTACCTTGTGCAGCTTTAATCTAATGGATCAGACTTTCTTCTATTCGCATCACAACTGGGTACCTGCTTAGGGCATCCACGTGTTGCATTGCTGTCCCCGCCCTATGTATCACCTTCATTGTGTATTCCTGTAACATGATGGCTCACCTGGCTACACGGGGACATAGGTCTTTCTTTTTCATCGTAGCTTCAAACGCCTTACAATCTGTCACCACCGTGAACTCCAATCCCAGTATATACACTCTTAGCTTGCTTAGGCATTTTATGATGGCTAGTACCTCTAGCTCGTAGCTAGTATATTTCCGCTCCTGTGCGGTCGTCTTGAAGCTCATAAAAAACGTTGGGTGGTATTGGTTGTCTTCATGTTTTTGGAGTACCACACCTCCATAGCCAACAATACTCGCATCTGTGTGTAACTCCGTGGGCAACTGGGGATTAAACAACTTCAACACTGGATCCCTGCAAAGATAAAATTTTAAATCATTTAAGGCTGTCATTTCTTTTTCTTTAAATTCAAATTTGGTGTCTTTTCGAAGCAAATCGGATAAGGGTTCAGCTATTTTGGAGTAACCCTGCACAAACTTCATGAAAAAGCCCGTTAATCCCAAAAAACTTTGTACCTGTTTTACGCTCGTTGGTACTGGGAATTTTTGTACCGCTTTTACCTTTTCTTGTGATGGTTTAATACCTCCATTTCCTATTACGTGTCCAAGAAATTCCACTGATTTTGATAGAAATTACATTTCTCCCACTTAATCTTCAATCCGTACTCCTCCGCTACCTTTAACACCACTTCCAACTTCTTCAGCGCCTCGTCTTCATTGTTTGCAAAAATGATTATATCATCTACATAAATCAGCAAATATCCACGAAGAAATAATTCACGGAAAATTTTATTAATAAACCTTTGAAATGCAGCTGGCGAGTTACATAATCCGAACGGCACCTTCTTAAATTCGTATTGTCCATCTGGCGTTACAAACGCTGTGTATTTTCTGCTTTCCTTTTCTACGTCCACGTGAAAAAATCCATTCCTTAGATCTAGAGTTATAAAAACTTTGGCATCGTGCATCGGCTCGAATACCTCCTCCATCACTGTCATCGGGAACCTGTCTTTTATCATCTTTTTACTAAGCTCACGATAATCTATACACAATCTGTAGGATCCATCTTTTTTCTTGACCAACACTATAGGACTGGCATACTCCGATCTGCTTGGCACTATGATGTCTTCTTCCAGCCATTCCTGTATTTGTTGATTTACTGCCTCTCTTTCCAATGGTGCCAATCTTCTGGCTTTTCTGTACACCGGTATTTCGTCCGTCAATACGATTCCCATCTCAATACAGGACTTTGCTACCTTTCTTGGAGTGTATGATTCCACTATGTGGTTCACGATATCTCGATATTCTTCGTTACCTACTTGTAACTTCGTTTCCCAGTCCTCGTCGCCAGCACACTCTATATTAAATATGTCATTTTCTTTGAGTTCGTATCTCTTCTCCGGTTCCTCCTTTTCGTAGCTTACATTCTTTACGCTTTTTATCTTCCCTTGGTTCATGACTAATTCCACATTTCGTAGAAAATCCTTTCCCAATAAAATTTCATCCGGAATCCATCTGTCGGGTACCACCTGAAAACGAAACCAATGGCTGTCTTCTTCAATTTGTATTTTTACCAAGCATGATCCTAACGTCGCCCGTGGCCTGTTCCCAAATCCCTTCAGCGTCATACCAGATTTTTCGAGGTGTGTTTTCTTCATTTTTCTTTGTAGCGTTTCATGTATGACGGACACATCACTTCCACTGTCTATAAACGCGTGGTATGGCTTACCTTCTATTTGTATCGCTAAGTGACTTCCGTCCGACTCAATGCGATTAATGTGACTTATACCTCTGGACGTTGACGGAGATTCATTCTTTACTGGGCAATTGGATGAAATATGTCCGAACTGATTGCAGTTAAAACAACGCGTACCTTTTATTTTATCTGGACAGTTAATTGCCAGATGTGATAACGACCCGCAATTATGACATCGTCTCGCTGGTCCAAATGAATTTACAGGCACTGTTCTTGCCGGAGGTGCAGGTCTAATATTATTATTTCTGTTCAAGTTCTGTGCCGGCATACCTTTTTTCATTTGTTTGTAGCATTCCAGCTTTTTCTTAAATTCTTCCAGGTTCGTTGCTTCGTAGAGTATGGTCTTATTCTGCACCGAATCGGGAATTCCGTTTCTTATGTATTCCACCAATGATGCCTCATCGATGGTTCCTTCGTTTGCGAGTTGCTGCATAGAATACAAATATTCCAGCAGGGTTTCAGAGGGTTTCTTCTTACGTGTCTCTAAGGCCCGGTGTATGTCTATTCCAGTCCTAGCAGTTCTAAATTCCCCTTCTAGAATGATCTTCATCGCTGCGTAGCTTGATATACCCGATCTTGCTTCCACCGCAAGTTTTGCCGCTCCTTTCAGCAGCTGTTTCGAATATAAAAATTTCTGGATATCGTTCCATTTGCATATCGTCGCAATTTCTTCAAAATCCTTAATCCACGTTTCAAGTTTTTTCCCTGATTCGCCTGAAAAATGTTCGAGGGAATCTTCTACGTCCCGAAACACGAAATTGTTTTCGTTCAACATGCTTTCGTCTTCTTTTTGCTCCTGAGGTGTGATTTCCTTAACTTCGTTCTCGTTTAGTGATTCTACTTCAGTTTCACTGTTTGTGCTCGTTTCTTCTGCTCCACCGCCTGTGCTCGTTTTTTCTGCGTCGCCGCCCGTGATGACCTCTTCTATATTAATGTCTTTATACTTTCGACGTATTCTATCCACCAGGTCCGCCTTCACGTTATATCGGTACGATAAACCTTTTTTCTTCAGAAAATTTTGTAGCACCCGCGTCGTCAAATTTAATAATTCATCAAATCCATCCATCCAATGAACGTCGTCTTTCAGCTTTTCGTTTCCGTATACAAACTTAACCCACGTCTTAACTCGTAACTATTTAATCTTTGTCTTCGTAACGTTTTATTTAATAAAAAAAAAATTCTTAACTTTGTTTTCGTAACGTTTTATTTAAAAAAAAAAATTCTTAACTTTGTCTTCGTAACGTTTTATATTTTTTTTCAAACACAACACTCGTTTCTTAAATCTTTACAATCGTATCAAACAACTTTTCATCCCCTTGTTCTTCACAGTCTTACCATAACATATTTCAATCTTAACACTTTTCAAGTCTTCTTCGTTTTAGAAATAACAACGTACCGCACTTCGTAACTATTCCAATTTTTCCTTCGTAACTTTTCCTTTTATAATGTACCCAAATCAATAAATCAATAAAAACAATTAAAATCGTGGTTAATCCCGGTTGAGCCCCCAAATGTGGTGTTTTTATTTCGATAATAATAAATATTGACATTGACTTTTTAGAACAATATAAAACTACAGACATTGACTTTTAGAAACAATATAAAACTACAAACATTTACTTTTAGAACAATATAAAACTACAAGGACCGCCAGATCGCCAACCGTACTCGCGTAACTCAATTTTAAGACTGCCTCGCAGCCAGTCATCCAGCCAGTCATTCCCTTAAATCAAGTCCCACAGGTACATTCTTGTCATCAGGCGATACCAGCCCCACGCCTTTGTTAGCCAGCTAACCAACCAGCCGACTCCGCACATTCCAGCGACCAAGCCAATCCAAACAAGTACTCGTCTTGTCATCTCGTTATCGTTTCTCGGAATGTGTGGGGTTCTTGACTCTATTTAAACGACACACAAACTAGGTAACAATTCGTTTGTGATATAATTTGTGTGTCGTCGCGTCATCGTTGCATTTTTCTTCATTAATTGTATCCCAAACGGGGTGCAATATGATCGTCGCTATCGCTGGGCTAAATGACTGGATGACTGTTTGCATTCTGATTAATATGATAATATGATGCGTCAGCGGTCTGTAAGTAGTTTTATATTGTTAATGATTCATATAATGCGATACTTAAAAATACTTATCTTAATCTATCGTTCCTACACTCGGCCATCCTGGAAAATCGACTGCCCTCAGTCGCTCACTGGGTCATTTCTATCTTCCTCGCTTTCATCTTCGTCATCGCTTCTCGGCCACGGCTTCATGTAGTCGGCGGATGTACTCGTTACGTTAGGTCCTTCATGCTGGCCCACTTTTCTTACGTCATATCTCTCGTTTCGTTTTACTTTTATTACTTTGTAGGGCCCCAAGAAATTGGCATGAAGTTTAAGTCCGGTTCCAAATTGCGTCCTTTTAATCGCCACCAGCTCGTTCAGGTGATACTCTCTAGCGGTTTTCCTCCTCTTGTTGTACGTTCTTTGATTTTCTTCTTGAATTTTTCTTATCTCTTCTTTCGCTGCTTTTCTTGTTTCGTCGCGATTTATTTCGAACTCATCTAATATTACTTCCTCCAGTAGCTTCTGCATCTTAAAGTCTTCTGCTCGCCTCATCACTGTCCCAAACATCAGCTGGAATGGACTCCTTTTTGTACTTCGTGACACGGTTGAGTTTATTATCTGTTGTATTTTTCCGACGTGTTGATACCACTTGCTAGGTTCAGCTATCGTGACTCTCGACAGCACCTCAATGATGATTCGGTTGATTCGTTCGACTTGGCCGTTTCCTCGTGGAACTCCTGTAGTCGTCAGAATGTGTTGTATCCCCACCTGGTTGCAGTATTCCTTAAACGTATTTGCCGTGAACGCAGCACCTCTATCTGAGACTATGCGGACTGGATTCCCGAATATTTCGCTCTGCGTCTCTAGTCGCTTTATGGCTTCTTCGCTCTTCGTTGTTTTTACAGGGTAAATCCAAGAGAACTTCGTAAATGCGTCTACCACTACAAATAAATAATTGTAAAATTTGTTAGTCGACGGTAATGGACCTAAATGATCTATATGGAAAGTATGTAGCGGCACGTCACTCTTTTCGATAGTGTGAAGAAATCCTTCCGCTCGTCCACTCTTTTTTGCCACCAAAATGCACGCCACGCAGTTTGTTATCACATTCTCGATACACCCCATCAGTTTTGGTATATAATAATCCTGTTTGACTATTGCCTCCGACTTTCGCGACCCTATGTGTCCTTGTATGTGAACGTTGCGTATGATCTCCTTCTGCATGACTTTCGGCACCACCAACAAGTGAGCTCCCTCGTTGAACTTATACAGCAATCCACTTCTTACTTCGTAATCCTTGTATGTTCCGGCTGCTGCAATAACGTTAAAAATTAATTGGCAAAACTCATCTTTACCTTGTGCAGCTTTAATCTGATGGATCAGACTTTCTTCTATTCGCATCACAACTGGGTACCTGCTTAGGGCATCCACGTGTTGCATTGCTGTCCCCGCCCTATGTATCACCTTCATTGTGTATTCCTGTAACATGATGGCTCACCTGGCTACACGGGGACATAGATCTTTCTTTTTCATCGTAGCTTCAAACGCCTTACAATCTGTCACCACCGTGAACTCCAATCCCAGTATATACACTCTTAGCTTGCTTAGGCATTTTATGATGGCTAGTACCTCTAGCTCGTAGCTAGTATATTTCCGCTCCTGTGCGGTCGTCTTGAAGCTCATAAAAAACGTTGGGTGGTATTGGTTGTCTTCATGTTTTTGGAGTACCACACCTCCATAGCCAACAATACTCGCATCTGTGTGTAACTCCGTGGGCAACTGGGGATTAAACAACTTCAACACTGGATCCCTGCAAAGATAAAATTTTAAATCATTAAAGGCTGTCATTTCTTTTTCTTTAAATTCAAATTTGGTGTCTTTTCGAAGCAAATCGGATAAGGGTTCAGCTATTTTGGAGTAACCCTGCACAAACTTCCTGAAAAAGCCCGTTAATCCCAAAAAACTTTGTACCTGTTTTACGCTCGTTGGTACTGGGAATTTTTGTACCGCTTTTACCTTTTCTTGTGATGGTTTAATACCTCCATTTCCTATTACGTGTCCAAGAAATTCCACTGATTTTGATAGAAATTACATTTCTCCCACTTAATCTTCAATCCGTACTCCTCCGCTACCTTTAACACCACTTCCAACTTCTTCAGCGCCTCGTCTTCATTGTTTGCAAAAATGATTATATCATATACATAAATCAGCAAATATCCACGAAGAACTAATTCACGGAAAATTTTATTAATAAACCTTTGAAATGCAGCTGGCGAGTTACATAATCCGAACGGCACCTTCTTAAATTCGTATTGTCCATCTGGCGTTACAAACGCTGTGTATTTTCTGCTTTCCTTTTCTACGTCCACGTGAAAAAATCCATTCCTTAGATCTAGAGTTATAAAAACTTTGGCATCGTGCATCGGCTCGAATACCTCCTCCATCACTGTCATCGGGAACCTGTCTTTTATCATCTTTTTATTAAGCTCACGATAATCTATACACAATCTGTAGGATCCATCTTTTTTCTTGACCAACACTATAGGACTGGCATACTCCGATCTGCTTGGCACTATCATGTCTTCTTCCAGCCATTCCTGTATTTGTTGATTTACTGCCTCTCTTTCCAATGGTGCCAATCTTCTGGCTTTTCTGTATACCGGTATTTCGTCCGTCAATACGATTCCCATCTCAATACAGGACTTTGCTACCTTTCTTGGAGTGTATGATTCCACTATGTGGTTCACGATATCTCGATATTCTTCGTTACCTACTTGTAACTTCGTTTCCCAGTCCTCGTCGCCAGCACACTCTATATTAAATATGTCATTTTCTTTGAGTTCGTATCTCTTCTCCGGTTCCTCCTTTTCGTAGCTTACATTCTTTACGCTTTTTATCTTCCCTTGGTTCATGACTAATTCCACATTTCGTAGAAAATCCTTTCCCAATAAAATTTCATCCGGAATCCATCTGTCGGGTACCACCTGAAAACGAATCCAATGGCTGTCTTCTTCAATTTGTATTTTTACCAAGCATGATCCTAACGTCGCCCGTGGCCTGTTCCCAAATCCCTTCAGCGTCATACCAGATTTTTCGAGGTGTGTTTTCTTCATTTTTCTTTGTAGCGTTTCATGTATGACGGACACATCACTTCCACTGTCTATAAACGCGTGGTATGGCTTACCTTCTATTTGTATCGCTAAGTGACTTCCGTCCGACTCAATGCGATTAATGTGACTTATACCTCTGGACGTTGACGGAGATTCATTCTTTACTGGGCAATTGGATGAAATATGTCCGAACTGATTGCAGTTAAAACAACGCGTACCTTTTATTTTATCTGGACAGTTAATTGCCAGATGTGATAACGACCCGCAATTATGACATCGTCTCGCTGGTCCAAATGAATTTACAGGCACTGTTCTTGCCGGAGGTGCAGGTCTAATATTATTATTTCTGTTCAAGTTCTGTGCCGGCATACCTTTTTTCATTTGTTTGTAGCATTCCAGCTTTTTCTTCAATTCTTCCAGGTTCGTTGCTTCGTAGAGTATGGTCTTATTCTGCACCGAATCGGGAATTCCGTTTCTTATGTATTCCACCAATGATGCCTCATCGATGGTTCCTTCGTTTGCGAGTTGCTGCATAGAATACAAATATTCCAGCAGGGTTTCAGAGGGTTTCTTCTTACGTGTCTCTAAGGCCCGGTGTATGTCTATTCCAGTCCTAGCAGTTCTAAATTCCCCTTCTAGAATGATCTTCATCGCTGCGTAGCTTGATATACCCGATCTTGCTTCCACCGCAAGTTTTGCCGCTCCTTTCAGCAGCTGTTTCGAATATAAAAATTTCTGGATATCGTTCCATTTGCATATCGTCGCAATTTCTTCAAAATCCTTAATCCACGTTTCAAGTTTTTTCCCTGATTCGCCTGAAAAATGTTCGAGGGAATCTTCTACGTCCCGAAACACGAAATTGTTTTCGTTCAACATGCTTTCGTCTTCTTTTTGCTCCTGAGGTGTGATTTCCTTAACTTCGTTCTCGTTTAGTGATTCTACATCAGTTTCACTGTTTGTGCTCGTTTCTTCTGCTCCATCGCCTGTGCTCGTTTTTTCTGCGTCGCCGCCCGTGATGACCTCTTCTATATTAATGTCTTTATACTTTCGACGTATTCTATCCACCAGGTCCG
This sequence comes from Baccha elongata, assembly GCA_951217065.1. Taxonomy (NCBI): domain Eukaryota; kingdom Metazoa; phylum Arthropoda; class Insecta; order Diptera; family Syrphidae; genus Baccha; species Baccha elongata. The sequence goes on from CATNUY010000144.1 coordinate 560,136, forward strand.
CCTTCACGTTATATCGGTACGATAAACCTTTTTTCTTCAGAAAATTTTGTAGCACCCGCGTCGTCAAATTTAATAATTCATCAAATCCATCCATCCAATGAACGTCGTCTTTCAGCTTTTCGTTTCCGTATACAAACTTAACCCACGTCTTAACTCGTAACTATTTAATCTTTGTCTTCGTAACGTTTTATTTAATACAAAAAAAATTCTTAACTTTGTTTTCGTAACGTTTTATTTAAAAAAAAAATTCTTAACTTTGTCTTCGTAACGTTTTATATTTTTTTTCAAACACAACACTCGTTTCTTAAATCTTTACAATCGTATCAAACAACTTTTCATCCCCTTGTTCTTCACAGTCTTACCATAACATATTTCAATCTTAACACTTTTCAAGTCTTCTTCGTTTTAGAAATAACAACGTACCGCACTTCGTAACTATTCCAATTTTTCCTTCGTAACTTTTCCTTTTATAATGTACCCAAATCAATAAATCAATAAAAACAATTAAAATCGTGGTTAATCCCGGTTGAGCCCCCAAATTTGGTGTTTTTATTTCGATAATAATAAATATTGACATTGACTTTTTAGAACAATATAAAACTACAGACATTGACTTTTAGAAACAATATAAAACTACAAACATTTACTTTTAGAACAATATAAAACTACAAGGACCGCCAGATCGCCAACCGTACTCGCGTAACTCAATTTTAAGACTGCCTCGCACCCAGTCATCCAGCCAGTCATTCCCTTAAATCAAGTCCCACAGGTACATTCTTTTCATCAGGTGATACCAGCCCCACGCCTTTGTTAGCCAGCTAACCAACCAGCCGACTCCGCACATTCCAGCGACCAAGCCAATCCAAACAAGTACTCGTCTTGCCATCTCGTTATCGTTTCTCAGAATGTGTGGGGTTCTTGACTCTATTTAAACGACACACAAACTAGGTCACAATATGTTTGTGATATAATTTGTGTGTCGTCGCGTCATCGTTGCATTTTTCTTCATTAATTGTATCCCAAACGGGGTGCAATATGATCGTCGCTATCGCTGGGCTAAATGACTGGATGACTGTTTGCATTCTGATTAATATGATAATATGATGCGTCAGCGGTCTGTAAGTAGTTTTATATTGTTAATGATTCATATAATGCGATACTTAAAAATACTTATCTAAATCTATCGTTCCTACATGTATATGTTTAAGTTCTTAGTGTATAAGAAATAGATTTTGTATAAATAGGCTGCGTTTTTCCTAATAAAAATCAATATTAATCCAGACATTGAGCCGTACATTTGGCTGTCTTCTTTTATACCAGTTAAAGATCGGCTCTCTAGCCATCATTCATTTTCGGCTTGGGGAAGCCTTTATCCTCCATAGATTGAGTAGGCGAGGTAGGGACTTGCTATCAACCCGCTAGTAAGTACGTAAATTTTTGAAAAAAAATTAGTTTAAAATTTTTTTGTTTAGTTTTTTTTTTTCAAAATTTTGAGTTTGAAAATTAATTTTTTTAAAAGTGTTCACTTAAACAACTTAATTTAAAAATTAGATAAAAGAGTAGTTTCCTGTCTTTCCAAAAAAATACAACAAGTTTTTGTATCATTCAACTTTGTTTTTAATAATTTTTTTTCTGATTTAAGTTAATATTTTAGAAAATTGCCCCTCCCGCCTAAACGGGGGGAAATAGACCCCCACCTCCCATACGATTTTTTTCTTTTCTTAACTCCACCTACACGCTCAAGCTTTTTGGTGCATCTTATACCAATCACCCTGTATAGACGATCCCCATCTGAAGGGCTTTTTAATTTTGTTGGGGCTATGGCCTTATAAGCGTTACAATTTTTGTTAATTCGGTTTCTTAATTTCGTGATATTTTCCAATCGTTAGGAATGGTTTTTATTCGCTTTCGTGCTTCAGCATATTTTATCTGCCTTTCGTGAAGCAATTTAATCGATATCAGAATTGGAATTGTAGAATTTAGAAGTAGTATTCTTAATAATATGGGTTTCAAGGTTTTTTTAGTATAGAATTTTTTATGACTGGCGTCGATGAATTTATGCTGGACTCCCCGAGTGTCCCGTCTTAGCTAGCTTCATCTAGGTTGGGAGCTGACTCCTTTGTTGGTTTCCCGCACATCTTTTACAACTTGGGGACACCGTTCCTGGCTGTCCACATTGATAGCAAAAAAGTCGCCTATGTGCGTCTGGGCAGTCACTGAATACGTGTCCCATTTCGTGGCAATTCCACCATTCGGAGTTTTCTGGATTCTCGTTTTCGCGATGGAAAGCAGATACTGCTGTTGACATTTCTACCAACGGTAGTTCAGTGGGTACTTCCAATTCACTAACTTGTTTTCTAGTTTTCTCCTAGAAAACCTGAGGAGCTCTGTTGTGCATTGTATTTGTTTTATTATTTCCGCTAATTCTTCGTTTGGGCGATTTTTTTTTATCTTAGAATTTAATTTCAATATACCATCATAAAACACATCAAAACATTCTCCGGGAACTTGTTTTCGTTTGTCCATTTGTCGTGCGATTTCCGAATCGGTTTCTAGACTGCAATATTGGTCAATCAAAGCCAGTTATAAATTGATCCAAGTAGTTTGTGGATTATTTTTCAGAAACATCCAGTACCAGACCTCTACTGCTCCGCTGATAAAGTGGTGGAAATTAGCAACTATTTCGTCCCATGAGGCGCCATAGCTGTCCTTTACTTTATATCAAGTTGGAATAAAAATTCGTGTACCGTCATATTTTCGAATTATAAACTATGCTCCACTTGTGACAATGCGGTGACCTGTAAACGGATGCCGCTGGTTATGGCATAGGTACACTCGTGTTACGCGTGGCCGGAGTATTGTCGAAACAAATTCTGTCGAAGTCGGGTTCCTGGTTTCTTGGATTTTCTCTTCTAGGTGGTATTGGTTGTCTTCTTGGCCATTCCCTTGGAAATTCAGACACTTGATTGCGAGGAATTCTATTAATTTCTCTAGCTAACTCATAGTTCCTTACGTTAGGTGTTGGTAGGTCACATGGTGGAATAACTGGTTCAGCAGGTTGCCTTGGCACGTTGATCAATTCCAGAGCCTTGGTAACTTCTTCGTTCATCTTTTCCATTAACAAAGCCTGACTTTTTGCCAATGACTCTTGTAAAGCTTTATGATCTTCCGCTCTACTGTAACCTACATCTGCTAGCGCCACTTCTTTAATATAAACTTCATAGTTTCCATTCTGTCGTTCCGGTTTTGTTCTGATTGGACTTTGTTGTCTTGTTGGAGTTTGAAGTTCTCCTTCTTCTTCTATTTGCATAACCTCTTCTAGACGTCTTTCCATACTTGATAGACCTGCCTCGTCTAAATAACTTATATTTGCTGCGGCTGCGGTCTCCATCGTCAAGTCGTGAATTAAATCTTGGTTTCTACGGAATCGGGTGTCATGAGGTTCCGGTGTAGCAGGTACATGTGGTCTACTACTTCTGGCCCCTTGACCCTTACGCCCTTTTTTTTGCGGTAGAACCATTTTTTTTTTTTATTTGGGCTTACCATTATTTTAAATTCCGGTAATTCGATTAATTAATTGAAAGAATGTGGGTTATAAGACCCTGGTAAAAAAAATTGTGTACTTATAAAAAAAAAACTTACTACCTAATTAACAAAGGAAAGACTTAATACCTGATTTTTGTTTCTTATTTACAAATGATACTAACTATTCCTTATTTTCTATTCTACTAATGTTTCTTACTAACTATTCTTACTAACTATCCTTACTTACTATCCCTACTAACTATCCTTAACTTAGATCTTTCTCTTAGGTTAAACCCTCAAAATAAAACTTAACTTCAAAAATAACCAAAACTTAACTCAAAAAAAAACTTAATAAATTCAAAAACTAAATTTCTCAAAACTAAATTTTAATCTTTAACTAAACTTAATCTTCAAAAATACTAAACTGGTTAAATAACTAAAACTAAAATCATAAGTGTCCATTCGACAACAACATGATTAAAGTGCCACCAGGCAAAACTAAAAACGAAAAACGACAGCAGGCAAAACTAAAAACTAAAAACGCCCCCAGGCAAACAAATGATACTAACTATTCCTTATTTTCTATTCTACTAATGTTTTTTACTAACTATTCTTACTAACTATCCTTACTTACTATCCCTACTAACTATCCTTAACTTAGATCTTTCTCTTAGGTTAAACCCTCAAAATAAAACTTAACTTCAAAAATAACCAAAACTTAACTCAAAAAAAAACTTTATAAATTCAAAAACTAAATTTCTCAAAACTAAATTTTAATCTTTAACTAAACTTAATCTTCAAAAATACTAAACTGGTTAAATAACTAAAACTAAAATCATAAGTGTCCATTCGACAACAACATGATTAAAGTGCCACCAGGCAAAACTAAAAACGAAAAACGACAGCAGGCAAAACTAAAAACTAAAAACGCCACCAGGCAAACTAAAAACTAAATCTCAAAACAAAATAACTAAAAAGCGAACAGGAAAAACTTAATTTCTCAAATCTCAAACTAAGTACTAAAGCGCCGCCCGGCAAAACTAAAAAAAACTTAAGTGCCACCAGGCAAAACTAAATCTCAAAGTGCCACCAGGCAAAACAAAAACTCAAAACGCCACCAGGCAATACTAAAAACTCAAAACGCCACCAGGCAAAACTAAAAACTCAAAACACCACCAGGCAAACTTAAAACTAAATCTCAAAACAAAATATTTTTTTTTAAACTTTTCAGCTTCAGCAAAACAAAATAACTTTATCTAAAATTTAAATTTTCAAAATTTTCTTCAAAAAGAATAAACTCAATCTTCCTTTCTAGGTTTCACTATTTTCATTGTAGGGTTGGAGCTGTGACTGAAACTTCTGATGTTTTCATAGAGAAACCACGCAACAACTTTGTAATTCCATTCCTACATTACAAATTAAAAGAACAAAAAAAACTAAATAAATTTTTCAAAAAGAAATGTATGTCTATATTTCTATGTTCAAAGTTCACAAATGATTAAACGTCGTCAAAAGAATTTGTTGCTAAATTGAATCCACTTGACTATCGAAAGCTACAGCTACCGGACGAAATACTTATCCAATACGGACATTCGACTAGTAAGTAAATTCTAGGTACAACTAAACTTCGTACTAATTTGTTACAAGAATGGTATGGAATCGGAGCAGGTTGACGCTGCTGACACAATCAGGAAAAAGTTCGACTAATTGCCGGTCGACACTTAAGACATCAACCAACCGATGTTGAATCTCAGTAAAAATTACCTATCACAACTGTTAAACAGAATTAGGTTTCTTTCAAAACTATGTTTAAAAAAAAACTAACATCTCTCAAGATATTTCTTCAACAAAAAAAAATTAAAAATTTCCTAATAACTTTCTTAATCTCCCTTGTTCAAGCCACACAAGTATGGGCGCCATTCTGTAAGGGGAATTTGAGGGACGTTCACTACCAACCTTGCACACAAGACAACTGTAAGAGGGAACAGACATTAAACTCAGAATTAGACTGAGGAGAGGGTTAAAATTTAGATGGATAGAAAAGAAAGTAACCGATTCATAGAGTGGAACATGAAAGCATATGGAAAGCTCTGAAAAACCATAACATCCATCCAATCTACATTCGAACACTCAAAAAAATATATAGAAATAATACAGCTGGAATAAATACGGACAAACTAGGACGCGAATTTAAAATCTTCCGCGATGTACTCCAAGGAGACCCGATGTCACCGCCTCTATTTGCAAAAGTGTTGAAGGAAATCTTCAAAAAATGAATTGGAAACAAAAGAACGGAATCAGAATATGCAGGCAGTTTTTAAACAACCTAAGATTTGCCGATGATATCGTTCTCATCTCAGATACTCCTGGCAACATCCAATCAATAGTTAATGAGCTTGCCAAAGGAAGTAAAGTTTACGGTTTCAATATAAATTTGTAGAAAACAAAAGTATTGAACAACATGGAAAAAATTCTAATATACTTAAACAATGATGAAATTGAATATGTCGAAGAATGTATTTACTTGGGACCGATCAAATCGTTCCATAATCAAGAAGAAAAGAAAGTAGACAGAAGAATTTCAAACAGTTAGAAACATTGTTGGAATATTAAACAAATATTAGACAGCAATTTCAGTAAGAAAACACGAAAATACATACTCGACTCAACGATACTACCAACTACTATACGGACTCCAATCATTGGGACTCACCACAAACTTAATCGATACACTGAGAATCTAGCAGATGAAAATAGAAAGGAAAGTTCTCAACATCACTCTAGTACAACGAATTCCAAATGACGAAATAAGAAGACAGACAGATATCATTGACGCATTGAAAAGAACGAAAGAGTTAAATGGGAGGACGATTTGAATGAATTCAGTCATCAGTGGTATCACCAAGCAAAATACAGAATAATCTAGACATCAATGGGGGAGGCTTATGCCAAATGAAAACAAAACTATCTACCTAAATTTAAAACTTAAATTGAATTAAAATAAAATCTACATGTTTTACCAAAGTAACTATTTTAATATTTTTTATGTATATATTTATTTATTTATTAAAGCTACAAATTCTTAGCTGTTAAAGTACTTATATAAAACTATTATTCTAATATTAGTCATGTAAATTTTTTCTTAAAATTATTTTTTAAATTTTTTGAGTTTAAATTTAAATCAATTAAATTAAAACAATTATTAAAATCAATACAAGAAGCGATAAGTGGTTCATGAATGCCGAAGACAGTTCTATTAAATCTTAAATTAAAAAAATCAAAGTGACGGAAAAATCTGTTTGGAACATTTATTGTTATTTTTAAAAGCAGATTATTTGAATCGATGTTTCCAATTAATATGTTAAAAACAAAGAGAATATTAGATATTTTTCTTCTTTTACTTAATAATTCAAGGTTCAAAAATTTTAAGCGATTGATGCACGATGGCAGGTTGGATGATATATCCCAACGCAGATTCCGCGAAGCAAATAATAAGAATTTGTTCTGGACCGATTCAATGCGATTTATGTTGACATTGTAACGTGGACACCATACGTTACTACAGTATTCTAAGCCTGATCTCACCAAAGAACAATAAAGCATTTTTAGAATATGCGGATCTTGAAAATCAAAGAACATCATTTATTTTATAGTTTTTCTAGATCGGCAGTATTCGACGGATAAAAGTCGTTACGTTGCATTTCGACATATTAAGCTCCATTAGATTAGTACGACACCATTTAACGCCATTTTCATTTTTAAAAGATAAATATAGTTTAGCATCGTCAGCAAACATTTGGATATTGGACCGGACAATAACGTTGCGCATATCTTTAATAAATAACAAAAACAGTGGGGGTCCCATATGACTTCCTTGAGGACCTCCAGAATAAATTTTTTTTTTTTTTTTTTTTAAACTTTGTTTTGAAACAACACGAATTGAGTTCTATCTGATAAATAGGATTCTAACCAATTAACAACTCTAATAGGCCGTCTTATAAATGTCAGCTTTTGCAATAGAATGGAATGATTTACACGATCAAATGCTTTTGAAAAATACAAATAAATAGTATCAGTTCGGTATAAATCTTGATTTTTTTTATAACATCCGAGCGAAATTCCATTAAATTTGTAGCCGTAGATTTTCCTTGAGTGAATCCATGCTGATAAGGAGAAATTATTTTTTTTCAACTATACTTTATAGCATCGAATACAATATATGGGATGCAAGACAGTTTGGCAATTACTCTATAATTTTCTATATTATATTTATTTCCTTTTTGGTGTAAGGGTGCAATATAAGAACTTTTCCACTGTGACGGAAAAACAGCACTTTTCAACGATAAATTAAATAAATAACATGGGGGACGTACTAGGATAAATGCGAATTGCTTTAAAACACAAAATGGACTTTCGTCAGGTCCATAAAACAAAGAGCTTTTCAATCTTGAAATATAGTCTTTTATCACAGTTTCGTTTATTACCGGAGAAGGTAAGCCTAGTTGCGGAAAATATTGCACATTTTCTTCTATAGTATCACAGATAGGGCCACCAAACATCAGGATTTGGCCTGACGTGTCATGCTTTTTATTACTTTTTCAGGCTCAGACCAGGCTTCGTGCTTTGTCAGGCTTTTTTTTCCTTCCTAAGTATGCTTTAAGGTAGTCAATCAAATCCATGAAATAAAAATTGAAACAAATATGACAATAATTTAAAGTTGGTATTGCACAATCTATAGGCGGTCAGTTGACAAGTTCAAAATTATTCGGGTCTCTATATTTTTTGTTTGGTTTTGTAAAGTCAAATGCCTCTGTAACATTCACAATTATGGAAAGGATGAACTAAAATTGAACCTTCCGCATGAAGTAGACGGTTAGGCCGGCAGCTTAATCGTAACCAACGAACTAAATTATCTTCAAAAATTAAATGTCAGAGATAGTTTTTCCGGTTTGACAGACACAATATCCCACGTAACGCTTTCTCATCAAAAAAAAATGTATACTCTGTTTGATTACATATTTTCGAACGATTTCCCGTGCAACATTTCCCCGCCCGAAAATTTCTACTACCATTCGGTGGGATTGCAAACATTAAATAAAAGTACAAACTATTTTTGAGTCGTTTTGGACTCTTTTTTAAAAATAAGTTATATAGTTCACAAGATTTACCTAAGCAAAAATCTGATAAGATTTTTTTCTCAAATTCTTAAAAGAACTATTTTAGGTACCTAAGTATGTTATGAACTTTTACATATTTTACTCTTTTAAAGTTTTTGTGAATATGAGTATATTCTGCCCGTTGCGCGATATCTCTTGTAACGTTGCCGGCATTTTACTGGCGGCGAACGATACACGAGATTAGGTAAGTTGGCCTATCGTTACGCGGGCAGACGTTTAACGGGAAACCGCAGGTGAAAAAACGTAGCCTACGCAGATTCTACTACCCAATTTCAATTTATGTTTTAATTAATAAACTTAATTAACCGTTGAATACCTACATCGTTAAAAACAAACCTATTTTTCGTCATGCTTTTTTCTCAAAAATCTGTCTTTTTACTGTTTAATGTCAGGCTTTTTAATTTTTGTTGATGGTAACCCTACGCGTAACCAACTCTCGAATTAAGCAAATTATTATTTTTTAATGATAAATGCAATACGCGCCGACGTAACCAAAGAAAATTATCAACTAAACGCATTTGACAGATGGGCCAAATCATAAGATAACGAAGAATAGGTAGGTAGGTACAAGAAAGAAAACTCGAAAAATGCAACAAGCAACACATTAATAATGCTACCTTCCCGTCTAGCTCAGCAGGTCGTAGGTTCTTTGGAAGAATTTTTATTTTTGAATGGAAAGCAAATGAAATAAATTAAAATTATTAATTATCGACCGAATCAAAAAAATTATTCGATATTTGAACACAGGGCCATATGCAAAAAGGAGTTTGGGGGACAGAAATTCTTTATATTTAAAATATGTGAGCGAAATGAAATAACCGAACAAAATAATAAAACAAATTTTATATTCTCCAATTGAGATTTTAAAATATTTTTATTTAGGAAACCTTGGACACCCAGGATAAGAAACCAAAATATTTTCGAACATAATTTGTATTTACAAAGTAAATAAAATTGAAAACAATGGTTATGTAAAATTAAAACAAATAGTAAAACAGTAAATCTGCCTTTATGCAGTTGCAAGTAAATGAAATTTCACGCTCACGGGGAACCGTAAGGCCGAAAAATGAAATGTTATTCAAAATGAAAGGGACAAAGAACTTAACAAATTAAACCACGAATAACGAATCAATCAAATAAATACACGAGTTATTAAAAATGTCTGCCTCTATATTTAAAACCAAAATGGCCACACCTCAAAATGGAATATAAACACTTCAATGTACTTATCTTTTGTTTTGTTTTTTTAACAATTCCTTTTTCCTTCACTCTCCTTAATTTTCTTCCTCGAACTCCTTCAACTTTATTTTTCACGTCTCGACTCACTCTCTACTTTATTTTCAATTTTGTTCGTCTTTCTCTAAAACAAAAAAAATAACTAAAACCTTATTCTCAAATGTTTCTACTTTTTAATTTTCTCGACTCTTTCACTATTTCTTGTCTTAATCAACCTCTTGTTAATGTCGCTCAACCTGAAGTGATCTTTTTCACCAACCCCAATTTATTTGTCCTCCCTCGGCCTTCTCATTTACTCACACATACAAACAGCCAATCTTTTTCGCGGAATTCGGTCACTTTTCAGTCCCACCTTTGTTGAAATCCTAACGAAACTTTACTCTCGCTTCACATTGTTGAATTGTTGGAGTTGTCTTAAAACTTGGCGAATTCTGCAAGGCCGAGCTCGGACATCACACCCAATTAACAATTTTCGAGAAAAATTAAAACATCAAAATTCAAGAAAAAGATTCTTGCTGGACGTTCTCCCATTTACTATATTATCTATACGTGGTTCGAAACGCGAAACAATATTTTTCATAGAACAATTTTTTTTTTTGAGAAGAGTGAAGAAGGTTTAATTTTCATAACTCAAAGAATTTTTTAAGGCTTATTTTGTAAAATTTATTTATTTATTTACTTTATACTATTTTAAATCATCAGGTTTCAGAGTTTGAGACTAAACAAATAATTATTTTGTAAAATTTATTTATTTTATTACTTTATACTATTTTTTAATCATCAGGTTTCAGAGTTTGAGACTAAACAAAATAAGAAAAATACAAAAAAATTGAGTCTACCTTTTCGCTTAGGAGGGCAGTATAGTATAGGCATTAAATTTTATCATAGAATCGTAGGTTAATTTCCACAGTTCATCCGCTGGGTCGAATTCTAGTAAATTAGACAGTTTCTCTACATTTTCAAAATTCTCAATGGGCTCGCCTATCACTCTCGTTCCTTTATATAATCGCCTGTAATAAATTGTCCTTTTGCAAGACGCTGGTTGAGTACATCTATGGTTGATGGTATAAAGGCTGCCCTTACTTAACCAGAATCTTGCAGCCACAATGAAAAGAAAAGAAAATATTAAATAATTGAAGGTCGAAGACCGGCTTTTGTTGCGGTAAATTTTACCGAAACACCTGGAATAAAGTTTGGACAGTCTATCTCATTTCTTTCAAACCGCCAAATCTGTAAAAAGGTGTTCGATCTCATTCCTTCTTGGTGAGAGCAAATATTGTTCGTTTTTGGTATATGTTCTGCCACCTTTGAAGCATCACAGAAACTTCACACGAAACATATTTATTTTTCTATGCGTTCTGTCCTACACGGCTAAAGACGTTGTTCCTGTGGAAATCATGTAGCTCTCTTGATCCGTTTTTTCGGCCCATGGAAAAGGTGAGATATTGGTAGGGTGATTTATGTTATAAAGTTTGAAATTGTTTTGATTGGGAGTAAATTCCTTAGTTACCAACTTCCATATGGAAAGGAAGGAGATCCTCGGATACCTCACCCAAGGGAAGTGGCCCATTCCCCCCACCAGGCTTTATGCCAGGCTGTTAGCTCGGATATGTCTGTCTTCGCTAAAACCTAAACAGGAAGGGTGCTGAATGGCTAAGGATAGGACCGAATTTCCGTGAGATCAGTTCGATTTAGGAAAAAAATATGATACCCGCAGTAGACTTAGCCCGCCTACACGGCTAGAGAAAAGGTTCCTGCAAAAATCATGTAGTTCTCTTGATCTGTCTTATCTACCCATAGAAGAGGTGAGATATTGATACGGTTTGTTACGTTTTATAGCCATTTGGTTGCATTCAAAAAGCCAATGAGGTTACCTATGCTCACAACTGAAAGTTCAATAAAGTACTGACCGAAGGTTGTCAATAAAGTACTGACCGAAGGATTGGCATCTTGGATTAGCCAAGGCAGGGCAGCAGCAGAGATAGTGGGTCACTGTTTCCTTTTCCCTTTCATCTCCACAGCTACGACAATGAGTATTGTGTGGAATGCCCATTTTTGCTGCATGCTCTTCATAGCCCCCAGCGGAATACTAACTGCTTCGGCATGTGAGCTGTGAAGGGCCGATCCTTGCCTGGCAAGCTCATCAGCCGTTTCATTTCCCTGAAAACCACTGTGGCCTGGGACCCAGATCAAAGTGACCTTCAGGCTATCATTTAAGCCTGCGATCTGGTCTAGACATTGTTGTACGAGTTTAGAGGAATATTGAGGCAGCATCAATGGCTTTGATGGCAGCCTGACTATCTATAAATATAACAGTATTACGGTTTTGATTTTGTAACGGATACAAAAAATATTATTTCCTTTCATTACATTGCAACACATTGTGAAAGATCGAAATTCTTTTTAAATCAAACGAAAGAAAACTTTGATTAAGAATTTTATTCTTTATATGAGAAGAAACGATAATAAATTTTATTGTTAATTATTGAATCTCAAATGATAGAAAAAATAAATGTTGGATGATGCGTTGTTGTGTAATGAAAAAAAATAATAATCCGTTAAACTTACCTCCTACTTGGGGGCTACATTTGACCTATTGTCTTGACCAGGTTTCCAAACTAACCAAGTACAAATTCCCACTATCACCAAGAACTCTAAAATTATTCAGAAGTCACGACAATATTCAAATTCGATACTCATAGTCCCAAGAGTGGAAAGTCAACGGATAGGATCCAACAAAAAAAAGAGTGAAATCATCAGTCGAAAGAGTTGGGAGTTCCCTAGGGCGAACCTCAGTGTCATCCGTACACTGCTGTTCCGCTTCGAACTACTTCACCCCCATTCTTCATACCAATGAGTCACTGACATACGTTGATGGGATGTATGGGATTTCTCCGGACACTAGAAAACCTCGACCCTACGTCTGATCAGGATTTCCTTGTAATCCACCAACTAAACTAAAGTCTTTCATTAAACGATCGACTCGAGTTGTCGCTGAGGATTAGAGACGAGAAGTTAATTTTAATATGTTCGCTGAAGGATGTAATCAATCCGAAACCATCTTCTATTTAGGGGCTACATAATATGGAGGGGTACTTAATCCCTCCTGACATCAGAAAAGATATCCTCATCAACTTATAATAGAAAAGCGTTAGAATCGAAATAACCTCCCTTCGAAGGATCCTACACCTGACTCCTTCGAGACGTTTAGAACCTTGTCCGCACCAGGATGAAGGCTCGTCCACGCCCCTAGAAATCAGGGCGGTCGTCATTCTACCATTGCACCAGGTCTGCTCGTTGCCATTGCTTAGCTCGCCGAGTTGTGGGGTAGGATCTTGCAATTCGAATACGACCAGTGTCACATTATTTCAGACCTGAAGTATAGATGATATTAACTTATTAGATTATAAGAGTTTGCAAAGGACCCGATGGAGACATTGTAGAGAAAGTGAAACTTGAAAAGGAGACTACAAATAACACGTACGACAGTAGCCTCGCTGTTATTACTACTGCAGATACACCTTACTGTATCTACCTACTTCTCGTCGCCTTTATAGTAAGGTTCAGCGACATCGTTGGGGAAAATTCAGGTGTTGATGAATTCCCTCGGTGCTTAACTTCCCTACCTAGGATAAACAGAGCTAATCTTAAAGACCAACTCTCTTCATCACCCTTTAAGGTTCTTGGACGCACTAAATTTACTCCAAGAACTCCCTCTTTGAAGACGGAAGGTCTAAACCTTCCGATTACAGTTTGATGATGATGATGTCCTCACACTTGGTAAACGTCGGCTCCAGCCGCGACCCCTCTACCTATTGCTTTAGCATTTCATCCTGCTAACCAATACTCATGTCCGAACCTAGATGAAAACGTAAAAGAAATCTTCCCAAATAAAACTGCTCTTCCAAAAAGAAACTATTTTCAAAAGACTTGGATATTTCTTTCCTTTAATTACAAAATTTATTCATATAATCTTAAAATTATCTCTAACAATGAAACTAAATAAATTTCAAATTATCTTATCTTTCTTCAGAATCTATTGTAACATAATCTTAATATAACAAAGCTTCGAAAAAGAAAACTATTTTTACTTTCTACTCAATCTTTGATTTTCAATCAGAATAATTACTCTAACTAGAATCCCACTAGGACTGACTTCAATCTTTAGTAATAAAAAAAATTACACTAATCTCAAAATTCTTTAATCCAATCGGAAAATAATCTTCGTGAAAAGAATTGAGACGAGTAAGTTAAAAGTGAAATCCCTAATAGAGATTATAACGATCAATGACAATAAGTCTAGTTCACTATGTAAGTGAATCATAGACGACAATAACGTAGGTAGTGATCACGGTTCACCCCTTTTCGCGACCTTGGATAACTTCGGCAAGTTGTCCGAGATATTATTTAACGCAACGCGACTTTAATCTTTAATCGGTTAAGTGAACAGCTATTCTATCGCAACGTAATATGACGAATTACCTCTATATAGTATATAGGATAATATAAACGCTCTAGTCGTCACGATGTGATAAAATTTCGTTCAGGACCACGGTTACAAAACAAAACGACCGGTTGAATGACCAATGATCAATATTCCTAAGAGGAACATAAAATTCAGGACTATATATCCCGGTAGAATGAATCTTCAGAAAATTCAAACCACTTTCAAACACAAAAGCAAAAACTCAAGATTTTAAAGTGCAATGCACTCCCACGAATTCCAAAAAGACAACCAATTAAGATATTTAAAATGGACCAGTAAAACAAAGAATCAACTATATCGCGATTAAAAGACACGTAAAATTTCAAGATGACCTGTAAATTCAATGTTTATATAATGAAATGTAAAATATATATAATTATAAAATATTATAAAATATATTCAAAATTTAATAAAAATCTACTTAAAGATAAGGTGCACCTTTCCTCTAATTTTTGTATTAGGGTGATTCGAATACAATTTCGGTTAGAGGTTGCTTTTCAAGACTTATATGGGTTCCTACAGATTATATTGAATGAGGGTATAACGTTTAGACATTCAGGGTAAGTATTAGTACTGATATAGTATACTCAGTACCTATATCTTACTAACCAATTTATGGGATTCAGTTCCCAGTAGTAAGTTTGTCTATTTAACACTGATTCGTTGACTTGGTCATTCACAAGACATAACGTATACAACAAAATGATAAAAAAAATAATTAAATTAAAAATTTAGTGTAACTCTACACTTTCGGATGACCGATTCCGTATTTCGAACCGCAAATTTAAATTAAACAAACAAATAATAAAAAAAAGTGAAAAATAGTGATGACCACTTGTAATAGTCCGACTCGTAATTATGATAGTATTTCAAACTTTGTTTCTAAGAAAAATATTAGCTTTACCTTGTATTCAAAACGTAGATAATCAATCACGACTGTATACAGGTACCTTTAGATGTAAGCATTACAGCGACTTCCGAAATTAACCCGATCGATATTAGCGATTACTCGTAAGTATACACGTTAAAAAGAAACAATCACTTTAATCTCATCAGTTTCTACTTCTTTTCTTTTCAGATTATCTTCTAACTTGAGTGCTGCGTATGTTCGTAAACAGAACTCCACTGTGGTAATACTTTAAGGTGTGTAAATAGTACTCCAAGTTATTTATCTAGTTACTGTTTATAATTGAAGTCAATTCCTTTACAGGTTTTGGAATTCCTTTCAAAAAAAGTATGATTTGGACTCCAAGTCGAGTCTGATTAGGATTATAAACTAACTGAGGTAAGTACCTATCAGTTCTCAAATAAAATTAATGAAATGTAATAACAAAAAAAAAAATGAATTATGCTTCCGCCTTCTACGTGTGTAGGAAAACTTTAAATAAAAAAAAAATCTTTCAGATCATACAGATAGATCCAAAAAAAATTGGCAACGTTAAATTTGCTAAAACTGACTGGACTGAACCCGGTCAAAAGTTAATTCCTTAGATACTTTGTATCTTAAATAAAAAAATGTATCTGACGATCTCTTTGAACACAACAGTAAGTAAAATCAATTATCAGTACGTAAATTTCTTTAAATTGAATTTAACATGTAGGTAAGTTATTACAATTCTTCGTAGTGATTGAGTTACGTGATTCTTATTACGTGATTCTCTCTTCAAATTCTTTAAGTTAACTTTAAATTTATTTTTAACACTCGTTTTCTTTCTTTTCAGGTATTCTAGTAAATTATGCAGCACCAGGTAAGTTTAATATATAGATAT
This sequence comes from Baccha elongata, assembly GCA_951217065.1. Classification (NCBI taxonomy): domain Eukaryota; kingdom Metazoa; phylum Arthropoda; class Insecta; order Diptera; family Syrphidae; genus Baccha; species Baccha elongata. The sequence continues at coordinate 576,329 of CATNUY010000144.1, forward strand.
TCACCTTAATCGTATAATATAGGACATAAATGATAAAGATACTTTCTCCATTTCTTTTGGTTTTTTTATAATTTTTTTTTTGATTCACTTCACAGAATAATATACCTAAGCATAAATACTAATAATTATTTAATTGAATCACTTACAGAACATTTAGTTATTCATTCATAATAATAGTTACTGTTGATATGGATGATCTCTAGGGTAGATCTCGAATCATCACTGACCATGTGTGATTCTTTAAGTTTCCCAACGTCGGCAGGACAGTGCTATTTGTCCAGCACTTCTGCTTCAACACAAAATGAATAACTAAGTATAGATACTGTTGGATGACCTATTTTATCCTTTTTGCATCTTTATTAATTATTGATTACGACTGGGTAAGTATGATTATACGTGAGTTTTGGTAACGAAATGATTTATGTACACTAAAAAAAAAACCAGGTAGCATCTGGTGCGACGATGTGTGCAAGCAATTTCTGTACGCAGGATCCTCGGGTAATTTTGTTACGTGGTCGAGTCCGCTCTTCGAGTGGATTCCCGCGCACAAATTTTGCCTGTGGTTTGCTCCTGCACGAAGATTGCTACCTGAGGAGAGAGAATGGACTTTAGTATTTTGTTAAGGGTAAGTATATCATAATTATTTTCGTGTTATGTTTTTTTTTTTTTCTTGCAAAAATTATCTTCTAGGTGTTCTAGGTTTCTTATTGGGATGGTTCATTAACGAAATCTTTTTTCTTTTTTTTTTTTTTTGTTAATTTTTAACCAAGGACCACATGGCCTTCCCATAAGAACACTTAGAGAGTATCTATAGGTTGCAAAAAGATTCTTACCTGGTAAGTATTTAATTTTTTCTGATAATGATTTACAGCTGCTGCTCCAGGAGATCCTCATCGGATTTTCCTGCTGGTTTTAAGCGAATATCGCTAGCTTTCCGTGAAATGATAAAGTTGGTTCCGTTGGTGAAAATCCTACGCACAGCTTTAGGTGACTCGGTTGTACCTTCTGTGTGTACGTAGCGTTGATTTTCACCACCGTTCTCGTCTTTTATGTAACCAATTTTAGGGATAAAGGGATTGTTCTGATTCCCAGCCATTAACACCCTAATTAAATGTTGGACGTCGAAGAAAAAAAAAATTTGCTAAGTAACTCTTATTTTATGGATTCTTTTTCTTTTTATATGTTTTACTTACTGTTTGTTAATATCTATGAATATTCCTTATATTGTTCTATATTGTTTAATACTTTTTATAAATTTTCTTCAAAGATTTTTACTTCTTTTTATAATTTTTGCTTGGACGAAGTTAACTTTGTGACGGACTAAATTGGAAAGACTTTTAACTAAGCTACAATTTTTCTGCTTTGCGTTACGTATTCGTTTCTTGTGTATCTGTATGGAATTTGAATATCCGTTTGGGACAAACTGTCGACGTGGCCTTCTCCTATTGGTCAATTTTAATTTGTGGCAACTAACTTCTCAGTTTGGTTTCACTTATTTCATTTGAATGTGTTACGCTACGATCGCGTCTGAAAATGGAATTGTTTGTGGCATGACTGAGTCGAGTGGTACTTCACTTGACTTGGTTATCAAAATTTTTCGATTTTTGCTTGATGAGAAAATTTATTTCTTGCAAAGGTAGAACTGAGACTTGTGTTCTTTACTGACATGAGTAGTATAATTTTTAGTGGTAAGTATTTTGTCGTGTGTGTATTGGTCTTGTTTCCTTTCAGGTGAGGTAAGAGCGTTACGGTAAGTATTTATGTGTGTTTTTTTATTTACAGATGTGGTAAGTATTCGAAAGTTTAGTAAAGTTTTTCGTTTGTTAATTTGTTCCTGTTTCAGTGTGTTATATTCAGTTTTGGTAAGTATGGTCTTCTAAGTATCCGTATAGGACTGTCGTTGACATCTTCGATGTCCATTAAAATTCGTACGTGTTTATCAGTTATTTAAAAAAAAAATGACTAAAAGTGTAAGTATTAGTAAATGTCATGTTTTATGGTTAATGGTAAGTTTCGTGTAAGTATGTTTCTTAAACATGTGGGAAATTTAATGTCAATCGGTCACCTAATTTGACATTTGAAAAAGTAATGAAAGGATCGTAATGAGAATTATACAAAAGTTACGTCAAGCCATGTTGTTTAGTTCATGTTTCGTTTTAGTTGCTTTACAGTTCTATGATTGAAATTTAATATTCCTCTACAGGTACTAAAGTTAAGTACAAGTGAATACTTTTCAGTCGATGTCTCTTTTTCTCGTTAAGAGATTATCTGTTTTGTTTGACGATAATTTGTTGCGACTCATCAATAGTTTGACTTTCAGATTATTTCGTAAATGAAAATTAGTTATAATATTTTTGAGGCTTTCCGTAATTTATTGAACGCTTTTTTAACTATTATTTCTATTAACATTTCTTCATATTTAACTATATTATCTCATTTGTTTTTCGATATGAGACTCTAACTGTGATAAATTATAATACTTATTTTCCCTTCGTCTGGTTCTTTTACTCTGTTGTTCATTATGTATGCTACTTTTTGGTTGTGTAACTAACTTGAGGGGCAGCACTCCTTTGGTTGTGAACTTAACTCGGATTTTCTTCCATCATTCAATCGCGCTTATTCTTAACTGTGGATTTTCTCGGCAACCAACCATAAACTTTCATTTTATTCCTTTTATACATGTAGCTTTCAACGGAATATTTAGTTTTCGCTGTCATTTCTTAGAGGGCGTTGTTGGTTCCAATAAGCTCATTTTTGCTTTAGAATTAAAATGTTTTGTTTGTACTAAAATGAAGTGAAATGAATTTTGTTGCATACCACAACGGTGGTATGAAATTTGAAAGTTGAGTTGGATGCTGATGTGGGTTTGTTTGTTAGGTAGTTACACTGAAAAAAGGTGTAACGAAATTAATTCATGGAAATTTTCGCATTTGGTAGGTGGATGAGATAGGGGTTGATAATAATTATCATACATAGACATTGGTTAAGGTAGGTCTTTACTACTCTACAATATGTTAACGCTTAACCTATAGGTGTTGGAAATGGTCTCCCTACAAAACTCATTCGTTTAATAGAGCGTAAGCCTGTTCAACGAAAGAGGAAAAGAGCCATATTTAAAACAGTATTTGAAAATTTGTACTAACGTATTATTGCCCTAACCGTTAATCACCCACGACCCGCTGTGTCTCATGCTCAGCTGACTTGCCGGAGTCTATCTTGTCACGTGAACGTATTATATTTTCACTTCCTTAAATCTTTAGTATGAACTACTGTCTCAAAACCTCGCTCGTCTTTGGTTTTGTATAAATTATTTCCGATGATTTTTGTAATTGTGGCTTTGATGAATTTGGGACAAAGCTTTGCATTTTTATGTTTTGTTGCGTCACTTAAGGTGAAGTTCCTCCTGAAGACTGTGTCACCAATGTCGTATCTGACGGTTCTACTTCGAAGATTGTAAACCCTTTCATATTGTTCATGGGCTAAGTTCAATGCTGTTTTAAGGTAGTTGTGGACTATGTTCATCTTGGCGGTTTTTGGAATCCAATCGATTTCTGATTGATTTAATCCTCCTAGCTTCCTTAATAACTTGTAATCTTCTCCATGTTCCACCATACGTTGTCCAAAGAGTGCCTCGTACGGGGACATGCCTATCACGGAATGAATGGTGGTGCGTAAAGCGCTTCCTATGGATGTCAAGTTCGCATCCCAATCATATTGCTTGTCGTCTATATAAGCTCTTATAGAACTTAAGATTGAGCGGTTAACTCTCTCGCTTGCATTCGCTTGGGGAGCGTATGCAGCAGTCTTTATGTGGTTAACGCCGAAGTTATTCAGAAAATTAATGAATTCGTTGCTCAAGAACTGAGATCCATTATCTGACAAAAGAGTTTCGGGTACCCCGAATAATAAAAATACCTCGTCGGCTAAAAATTTAATGAGTTCGTTAGTATTTGCTTTTTTTAAGGGCTTGATCAATACAAATTTGGTTAGTTGGTCTAAAGCTATTACGATGAAAGTGTTACCTCGTCTCGAGCGTGGGTATGGTCCCAAAAAATCTACATAAATGTGCTGGAAAGGTCTTTCGACCTCGAAAACTTTTCCCATTTCATTTCTCAACGTAATGTTAGGTGCTTTAACCATCTTACACGTATCGCAATTACCTATAAACGTTTTGACTTGTGACGCCATCCCTGGCCAATAAAATCGTTGGCGTAAGCGATACAACGTTTTAGTTATACCTCCATGCGCAGCTCTAGGTGGACAATGTGACTGACTTATCATCTTTTCAGCCAGACTCGATGGAATCCAAAGTTTCCAAGACTCATCATCCTGGATTGGATTGCCTGTAACATGTCTGACCTTCTTGTATATAAAATTTTCAGATACTTGTAGGTCTGGCAGTTGTTCTTTATTTTTACTGATGTGTTCAGCGATTTGAAGGTATTCGTCCGACTGGAAAGCCGGATCCTTTAAATCTACATACAACACTTCAGACGGGTTTGCTGAAGTTAATACCGGCGTGGAAACATTTGACGATATTGCCTCTACCTCATAAATGCGAGACAGAGCATCAGGCAGAACGTTCAAAGTTCCACGTCTGTGAAGAACCTCAAAATCAAACCCTTGGAGTTTAAGACTCCATCGAGCTAACCTACCGGTCGGGTCTTTCAGACTCATAAGCCACTTCAAACTCGCATGGTCGGTTATAACCGTAAACCTGTATCCCTCAATGTATGGCCTAAATTTATGAATTCCTTTTACTGCCGCCAAACACTCACGTTCAGTGACCGTATAATTTCGCTGGGCCGAATTCAATTTTTGGGAGTAATAATAAATTGGTAACTCAGCTCCAGACTCATCTTTTTGGCATAATACACACCCGATTCCAGTAGCTGATGCATCACAAAGGATGATAAATTGCTTGCTGAAATCGGGGTTACGAAGTACTGGAGCTGAAGTTAACGCCACTTTGATTTTGTTAAAAGCAACCATAGCCTCTTCTCCAAACTCGAATTTTACCCCTTTCTTTAGAGTATCCGATATCGGACCGGCTACTCCTGAAAAGTTTTCTATGAACCTACGGTACCACCCGGCCATTCCTAAGAATCGCCTGACTTGACGGACTGTGGTTGGTACCGGGAAATCAACAATTGCTGATATCTTGCCGGGGTCAGCTTTCAGGCAACCTTGACCGACAACGTAACCCAAATACTGCAACTCTTGGAAGCAGAAACGAGACTTCTCGACATTTATCGTAAGTCCTGCTTCCGATAGTCGCTTACTTACAATTTTTAAAATAGACATATGTTCTTTGAATGATGATGATACGACGAGTAAATCGTCCAAATATATAAATACATTTTCACGTAGTTTGGAAGGAATAACTTTATTCATAAGGTAAGTTAAAGTCTGTGCCGCGTTGGAAAGACCGAAAGGCATTACCTTGAATTGGTACAGAGGTCGATTGGGGACAGTAAACGCTGTCTTCTCCCGTGAGTCTTTCTCCAGGGGTACCTGCCAGTACGCATCCTTCAGATCCACGCTCGAAATGAAACGTGTTTCCGAAAGTCGTGCAAGTAGTCCTTCAATATGCGCAATTGGGCTCGCGTTCTTCTTGGTAACACTGTTGACCTTCCGAAAATCCAAGCACAGGCGATTTTTTCCCGGTTTCCTCACCAAAACAACAGGTGAGGACCATGCGCTTGAAGATTCTTCGATCACACCCAAAGAAAGCATGCGGTCCAATTCCGCATAGACTAGGCTTTGTACTGCTGGCGATATGGGATAATGACGTTGTTTGATTGGTTCGGCGTCTCCCGTATCGATTCTGTGTTCCAACAAGTGAGTCCTTCCGAGTCCTTTAAGAGCGAAAGATGGAAAAGACTTCACTACTTCTTTTAATATATCTGACTCCTCAGGTGTCAGGTCACATTCCGTAATTTTTGGCGGTTCGGAAACTACCTCGGAAATGGAACTTATTGACGAAATTATGTTTGGCGCTATTTTAAACAGAGCCCAAAAATCTACGCCTAAATATAACTCTTGTGAAAGGGTAGGTACTATATATAAATCCATTGATAGACATTTATCATTAAATTGGATCTTCGCCTTTACTACTCCAATCACTGGTTGTTTACGACCATCGGCCGTAGAAATGTCTGTAGAGAACTTTTTATATGGGATGTTCAATTTCTCTAAATATTCAACTGCTCCCTTTCCGAGGCAGCTGACACTGGCACCCGAGTCCAGTAAACCTAACCAATTTTTGTCAAAAAATTTGACTTCAACATATGGACGAGGATCGCCCGAATTAATCGCTATTCTGGTGGCAGCTATATTTTTAAAAGTTACTCGCTTTTGAGTGAAACGATTTCTTAATTTTTCAATTTTCTTCAGATGTTTAGGGTAAGTATATATTCTTTGCCTCGCTAGATCATATTCAACTTGTCTAACATGCAAAGGTTTAAGGGGTCTTAAAAAAGGTGTTTTATTAGGTAAGTTTGGTAATTCATTATTCTGGGTTTTGTTCAGATTAGGATTTTTCAAAATACTTAATTTCTCAGTAATATTTTCTTTTACAACGGACTCTCCGAGTCCCCCGTCCGTACCAGATCCCTCTCGGATGAGAGCTGGCTCCGTGGTGAGTTTCCCGAACAAATACGACAATTAGGTGTTACAGTTTCAGGTAAGCCGCATTTATAACAAAACAGTCTTCGCTGTGTATCAGTACAGTCGCGAAACGAATGACCCACCTTTCGACAATTCCAACATTTTACGTTGTCAGTGTTGAAAGGAGGTTTATTCTCGCGTTTAAATTGTAGATTGTAGGCTTCAATAGCGTTTGAAAATTCTGGAGGTGTAGTCTCTACTGTCTGGACTTCTATTTCACTGACCTGTTTCCTTGCTTGTGCGATATATGGTGGTGGTGCTCGAGAACGATTTGGATCATAATGATTCAAAAACTTCTCCATTTCGCGACAGGTGTGTACCAGTTCTGACAATTTACTGACTTTACTTGTGAGTAATAGCTCACCCATTCTTCTTTTCACGTTCTGCTTAACTATTTCCACGATCTCCTGGTTTGGTCGAGGTGTACGCATCCTGGAATTTATCCTCAATATATCTTCATAGAAGGTGTCGAAACTCTCGCCTGGCAATTGTTTTCGTTCGGCCATTTGACGAGTCAGTTCTGAATCGGTTTCTAATCCACGATATTGTTCAATGAGACCCAAACGTAAGGAACCCCATGAAGAATGTGGATGTTCCTTCAACCACATCCAAAACCATGTTTCGACAGCTCCGCTTATGAAGTGATGGAAGTTTGCTACAACCTCTTCCCATGAAACGTTGTAGCTATCTTTTACCCGTTCTAAGCGAAACAAGAACTCGTCGACCGTCATGTTCTTTGCGTTAAACTTCACTCCCCATTTGTGATAATGTGGAAAACGTGAATAAGAGCCTGCTGGTGATGGTGATGGCATCCTAGTTCGATCATGTCCCGAAGGATTTTAGAACGTCATCCGATCCAGTCTCTCATAAAAGTCGACTCCTTGAGTTCTTGCTGTTTCAGCTCTAAAAGTTCCTGGGTGTCTAGGAAGATCGCGTGGAAAGTTAGGTGTGTCAGGTATATGTCTGATGATAGGTGGTTCTCTTTCTGCAGGGTATACTCTCGGAGTGGGTTGTTCACAAAGGTTCATCGCCGGTCTGGAAGGTTGGGTGTTCTGCGTGCTAATAGACAAAGCTGTCCGAATTGCTTCATTCACTTTGTCTAGCATCTGCATTTGACTTGCCGCTAAAGTCTCCTGCAGATTCTTCCTATCCTCGGCTCTGCTGAACCCGATTGTGGCTAACGCTACCTCCTTAATATACTGCTGCATTTGGTCCTCTCTAGTCGGTGAAAATTCCAATCGACGTTGTCTCAGTGCTTCAGGGGTAGATGGTCGGTTCTCTTCCACTACATGTGGACTTTCATCAATGGCTTGCTGTCCCTGTGAGGTGCCTGGAATTTCTTCCATTTGGCTCACATCAGCAACGTCTCCAGCTTCCATTGTTAAATCTCGTGCTGGATTTAAGGCCTTCTGATACCTCGTAAGATGATCCCCTGGAGTAATGGGATTTCGTGAATTCTTCTTTTTAGGTTTTTCCGCGGTAGGGTGTTTGTCTTTTCTACCTCCCATAAGACTGAATATGTTTCCCGCTTTGATAGATGGTATTTATTGAGTGATAATATTATAGATTGAAAATTCAAGAAAGATAATTCAAAACAAAATATTTTGTCTTGTAAGAGAACCTACAAAAAAAAATTTTTTTTTTCTAATTCTACGCTACTATAATTACTAAACCTAAGTTTTTCCTTAAACTATCTCCTAAACCTAACTTATAAACTAACTTAACCTAATTTCTTTTATAGGGTAAACCCTCAAAAAAAACTCCAAAACTCCAAACAAAAAAAAAGGCTGGAAACCTCAGGAGTAATTCCTTCTCCTCCTGACTTTCCAGATTTTTTTCACTTAATACTGCTAAACTGCAAAAACAAACTAAATTACTAACTTTGGAAGTGATTCTCTCCAACTTCCTACTACTAAAATCTACAGAAGCGATCCTCTCCAACTTCTGACTAAAACTATTAACTAAAAACTTCAGAAGTGATCCTCTCCAACTTCTGACCAACAAAAACAAGAATTCTCCAAGACTACTTGGAAGAATCTAAAAACTGCAACCAAAAGAAAATGTTGCTTTATCGCCACCAGGCACTCCAATTGCCACCAGGCACTCCAGTTCCCAAATCCAAACAAGTATTTGCAAGAACTGCTAACTCCAATTGCCACCAGGCACTCCAGTTTCAAAATCTTTGATTTTTAAATCAAAGTTTACTTTAGATCGCACGGCTTATTTGTCACTGCATCTAAAAACTACCTATTCATAATTCGACACTTGATCTATACTACAGCTACAAACCTAGGTAAGAAGACATCGTTGCCTAGTGGACAGTAGGTTAAGATCGCATCCCAAACTATTTCAAGAAACTGCTCAATACAACAAAAAATTAAAGATTCTACTATAAAAGTTGTTATTTAAAATTGGTATGGTTCTTCTTCTTGAGTTGGTTTGTCTTTTACTTCGAATAAAGCATAATTGTTCTTCGCTACAGACCTGAGTAGGAACAACTTCAACCACTCACCCGGTCGAAGAATCTAACACTTCATCTTCCAAAGACTTCGAACTAAAAACAAATTGAATAACTATCCTCCGAAGCTACAGCAACTGGCTTCAACTAACCAATCCGGACATCAGACCGAAAGTTACCCATAATAATGGATCGAATTAATTTTTGCGAGAGTGAGAGAATGTGTGATCTGGTTGTCGCAAACGGACATGAATAGGAAAGATCACCACTCATCGGCCGACACATAAGTCACTCACCTCCCGATGGAAAATCTCAACAAAAAATTCTCAACTACAAGAAAACCAAAAAAAAACTAACATATTCTCGATTATGAAATCTTGAACATGTACTAAATCTCAAATGAATCTCTTTCAAATTCCTCCAACTTCTACAACATCTAAACTCCATTCGGGCCCCACACGTTTGAGCGCCATTTGTAACGGATACAAAAAATATTATTTCCTTTCATTACATTGCAACACATTGTGAAAGATCGAAATTCTTTTTAAATCAAACAAAAGAAAACTTTGATTAAGAATTTTATTCTTTATATGAGAAGAAACGATAATAAATTTTATTGTTAATTATTGAATCTCAAATGATAGAAAAAATAAATGTTGGATGATGCGTTGTTGTGTAATGAAAAAAAATAATAATCCGTTAAACTTACCTCCTACTTGGGGGCTACATTTGACCTATTGTCTTGACCAGGTTTCCAAACTAACCAAGTACAAATTCCCACTATCACCAAGAACTCTAAAATTATTCAGAAGTCACGACAATATTCAAATTCGATACTCATAGTCCCAAGAGTGGAAAGTCAACGGATAGGATCCAACAAAAAAAAGAGTGAAATCATCAGTCGAAAGAGTTGGGAGTTCCCTAGGGCGAACCTCAGTGTCATCCGTACACTGCTGTTCCGCTTCGAACTACTTCACCCCCATTCTTCATACCAATGAGTCACTGACATACGTTGATGGGATGTATGGGATTTCTCCGGACACTAGAAAACCTCGACCCTACGTCTGATCAGGATTTCCTTGTAATCCACCAACTAAACTAAAGTCTTTCATTAAACGATCGACTCGAGTTGTCGCTGAGGATTAGAGACGAGAAGTTAATTTTAATATGTTCGCTGAAGGATGTAATCAATCCGAAACCATCTTCTATTTAGGGGCTACATAATATGGAGGGGTACTTAATCCCTCCTGACATCAGAAAAGATATCCTCACCAACTTATAATAGAAAAGCGTTAGAATCGAAATAACCTCCCTTCGAAGGATCCTACACCTGACTCCTTCGAGACGTTTAGAACCTTGTCCGCACCAGGATGAAGGCTCGTCCACGCCCCTAGAAATCAGGGCGGTCGTCATTCTACCATTGCACCAGGTCTGCTCGTTGCCATTGCTTAGCTCGCCGAGTTGTGGGGTAGGATCTTGCAATTCGAATACGACCAGTGTCACATTATTTCAGACCTGAAGTATAGATGATATTAACTTATTAGATTATAAGAGTTTGCAAAGGACCCGATGGAGACATTGTAGAGAAAGTGAAACTTGAAAAGGAGACTACAAATAACACGTACGACAGTAGCCTCGCTGTTATTACTACTGCAGATACACCTTACTGTATCTACCTACTTCTCGTCGCCTTTATAGTAAGGTTCAGCGACATCGTTGGGGAAAATTCAGGTGTTGATGAATTCCCTCGGTGCTTAACTTCCCTACCTAGGATAAACAGAGCTAATCTTAAAGACCAACTCTCTTCATCACCCTTAAAGGTTCTTGGACGCACTAAATTTACTCCAAGAACTCCCTCTTTGAAGACGGAAGGTCTAAACCTTCCGATTACAGTTTGATGATGATGATGTCCTCACACTTGGTAAACGTCGGCTCCAGCCGCGACCCCTCTACCTATTGCTTTAGCATTTCATCCTGCTAACCAATACTCATGTCCGAACCTAGATGAAAACGTAAAAGAAATCTTCCCAAATAAAACTGCTCTTCCAAAAAGAAACTATTTTCAAAAGACTTGGATATTTCTTTCCTTTAATTACAAAATTTATTCATATAATCTTAAAATTATCTCTAACAATGAAACTAAATAAATTTCAAATTATCTTATCTTTCTTCAGAATCTATTGTAACATAATCTTAATATAACAAAGCTTCGAAAAAGAAAACTATTTTTACTTTCTACTCAATCTTTGATTTTCAATCAGAATAATTACTCTAACTAGAATCCCACTAGGACTGACTTCAATCTTTAGTAATAAAAAAAATTACACTAATCTCAAAATTCTTTAATCCAATCGGAAAATAATCTTCGTGAAAAGAATTGAGACGAGTAAGTTAAAAGAGATTATAAAGAGATTATAACGATCAATGACAATAAGTCTAGTTCACTATGTAAGTGAATCATAGACGACAATAACGTAGGTAGTGATCACGGTTCACCCCTTTTCGCGACCTTGGATAACTTCGGCAAGTTGTCCGAGATATTATTTAACGCAACGCGACTTTAATCTTTAATCGGTTAAGTGAACAGCTATTCTATCGCAACGTAATATGACGAATTACCTCTATATAGTATATAGGATAATATAAACGCTCTAGTCGTCACGATGTGATAAAATTTCGTTCAGGACCACGGTTACAAAACAAAACGACCGGTTGAATGACCAATGATCAATATTCCTAAGAGGAACATAAAATTCAGGACTATATATCCCGGTAGAATGAATCTTCAGAAAATTCAAACCACTTTCAAACACAAAAGCAAAAACTCAAGATTTTAAAGTGCAATGCACTCCCACGAATTCCAAAAAAGACAACCAATTAAGATATTTAAAATGGACCAGTAAAAAAAAGAATCAACTATATCGCGATTAAAAGACACGTAAAATTTCAAGATGACCTGTAAATTCAATGTTTATATAATGAAATGTAAAATATATATAATTATAAAATATTATAAAATATATTCAAAATTTAATAAAAATCTACTTAAAGATAAGGTGCACCTTTCCTCTAATTTTTGTATTAGGGTGATTCGAATACAATTTCGGTTAGAGGTTGCTTTTCAAGACTTATATGGGTTCCTACAGATTATATTGAATGAGGGTATAACGTTTAGACATTCAGGGTAAGTATTAGTACTGATATAGTATACTCAGTACCTATATCTTACTAACCAATTTATGGGATTCAGTTCCCAGTAGTAAGTATGTCTATTTACCACTGATTCGTTGACTTGGTCATTCACAAGACATAACGTATACAACAAAATGATAAAAAAAATAATTAAATTAAAAATTTAGTGTAACTCTACACTTTCGGATGACCGATTCCGTATTTCGAACCGCAAATTTAAATTAAACAAACAAATAATAAAAAAAAGTGAAAAATAGTGATGACCACTTGTAATAGTCCGACTCGTAATTATGATAGTATTTCAAACTTTGTTTCTAAGAAAAATATTAGCTTTACCTTGTATTCAAAACGTAGATAATCAATCACGACTGTATACAGGTACCTTTAGATGTAAGCATTACAGCGACTTCCGAAGTTAACCCGATCGATATTAGCGATTACTCGTAAGTATACACGTTAAAAAGAAACAATCACTTTAATCTCATCAGTTTCTACTTCTTTTCTTTTCAGATTATCTTCTAACTTGAGTGCTGCGTATGTTCGTAAACAGAACTCCACTGTGGTAATACTTTAAGGTGTGTAAATAGTACTCCAAGTTATTTATCTAGTTACTGTTTATAATTGAAGTCAATTCCTTTACAGGTTTTGGAATTCCTTTCAAAAAAAGTATGATTTGGACTCCAAGTCGAGTCTGATTAGGATTATAAACTAACTGAGGTAAGTACCTATCAGTTCTCAAATAAAATTAATGAAATGTAATAACAAAAAAAAATGAATTATGCTTCCGCCTTCTACGTGTGTAGGAAAACTTTAAATAAAAAAAAAATCTTTCAGATCATACAGATAGATCCAAAAAAAAATTGGCAACGTTAAATTTGCTAAAACTGACTGGACTGAACCCGGTCAAAAGTTAATTCCTTAGATACTTTGTATCTTAAATAAAAAAATGTATCTGACGATCTCTTTGAACACAACAGTAAGTAAAATCAATTATCAGTACGTAAATTTCTTTAAATTGAATTTAACATGTAGGTAAGTTATTACAATTCTTCGTAGTGATTGAGTTACGTGATTCTTATTACGTGATTCTCTCTTCAAATTCTTTAAGTTAACTTTAAATTTATTTTTAACACTCGTTTTCTTTCTTTTCAGGTATTCTAGTAAATTATGCAGCACCAGGTAAGTTTAATATATAGATATTCACCTTAATCGTATAATATAGGACATAAATGATAAAGATACTTTCTCCATTTCTTTTGGTTTTTTTATAAATTTTTTTTTGATTCACTTCACAGAATAATATACCTAAGCATAAATACTAATAATTATTAAATTGAATCACTTACAGAACATTTAGTTATTCATTCATAATAATAGTTACTGTTGATATGGATGATCTCTAGGGTAGATCTCGAATCATCACTGACCATGTGTGATTCTTTAAGTTTCCCAACGTCGGCAGGACAGTGCTATTTGTCCAGCACTTCTGCTTCAACACAAAATGAATAACTAAGTATAGATACTGTTGGATGACCTATTTTATCCTTTTTGCATCTTTATTAATTATTGATTACGACTGGGTAAGTATGATTATACGTGAGTTTTGGTAACGAAATGATTTATGTACACTAAAAAAAAAAACAGGTAGCATCTGGTGCGACGATGTGTGCAAGCAATTTCTGTACGCAGGATCCTCGGGTAATTTTGTTACGTGGTCGAGTCCGCTCTTCGAGTGGATTCCCGCGCACAAATTTTGCCTGTGGTTTGCTCCTGCACGAAGATTGCTACCTGAGGAGAGAGAATGGACTTTAGTATTTTGTTAAGGGTAAGTATATCATAATTATTTTCGTGTTATGTTTTTTTTTTTTTCTTGCAAAAATTATCTTCTAGGTGTTCTAGGTTTCTTATTGGGATGGTTCATTAGTGAAATCTTTTTTCTTTTTTTTTTTTTTTGTTAATTTTTAACCAAGGACCACATGGCCTTCCCATAAGAACACTTAGAGAGTATCTATAGGTTGCAAAAAGATTCTTACCTGGTAAGTATTTAATTTTTTCTGATAATGATTTACAGCTGCTGCTCCAGGAGATCCTCATCGGATTTTCCTGCTGGTTTTAAGCGAATATCGCTAGCTTTCCGTGAAATGATAAAGTTGGTTCCGTTGGTGAAAATCCTACGCACAGCTTTAGGTGACTCGGTTGTACCTTCTGTGTGTACGTAGCGTTGATTTTCACCACCGTTCTCGTCTTTTATGTAACCAATTTTAGGGATAAAGGGATTGTTCTGATTCCCAGCCATTAACACCCTAATTAAATGTTGGACGTCGAAGAAAAAAAAATTTTGCTAAGTAACTCTTATTTTATGGATTCTTTTTCTTTTTATATGTTTAACTTACTGTTTGTTAATATCTATGAATATTCCTTATATTGTTCTATATTGTTTAATACTTTTTATAAATTTTCTTCAAAGATTTTTACTTCTTTTTATAATTTTTGCTTGGACGAAGTTAACTTTGTGACGGACTAAATTGGAAAGACTTTTAACTAAGCTACAATTTTTCTGCTTTGCGTTACGTATTCGTTTTTTGTGTATCTGTATGGAATTTGAATATCCGTTTGGGACAAACTGTCGACGTGGCCTTCTCCTATTGGTCAATTTTAATTTGTGGCAACTAACTTCTCAGTTTGGTTTCACTTATTTCATTTGAATGTGTTACGCTACGATCGCGTCTGAAAATGGAATTGTTTGTGGCATGACTGAGTCGAGTGGTACTTCACATGACTTGGTTATCAAAATTTTTCGATTTTTGCTTGATGAGAAAATTTATTTCTTGCAAAGGTAGAACTGAGACTTGTGTTCTTTACTGACATGAGTAGTATAATTTTTAGTGGTAAGTATTTTGTCGTGTGTGTATTGGTCTTGTTTCCTTTCAGGTGAGGTAAGAGCGTTACGGTAAGTATTTATGTGTGTTTTTTTATTTACAGATGTGGTTAGTATTCGAAAGTTTAGTAAAGTTTTTCGTTTGTTAGTTTGTTCCTGTTTCTGTGTGTTATATTCAGTTTTGGTAAGTATGGTCTTCTAAGTATCCGTATAGGACTGTCGTTGACATCTTCGATGTCCATTAAAATTCGTACGTGTTTATCAGTTATTTAAAAAAAAATGACTAAAAGTGTAAGTATTAGTAAATGTCATATTTTATGGTTAATGGTAAGTTTCGTGTAAGTATGTTTCTTAAACATGTGGGAAATTTAATGTCAATCGGTCACCTAATTTGACATTTGAAAAAGTAATGAAAGGATCGTAATGAGAATTATACAAAAGTTACGTCAAGCCATGTTGTTTAGTTCATGTTTCGTTTTAGTTGCTTTACAGTTCTATGATTGAAATTTAATATTCCTCTACAGGTACTAAAGTTAAGTACAAGTGAATACTTTTCAGTCGATGTCTCTTTTTCTCGTTAAGAGATTATCTGTTTTGTTTGACGATAATTTGTTGCGACTCATCAATAGTTTGACTTTCAGATTATTTCGTAAATGAAAATTAGTTATAATATTTTTGAGGCTTTCCGTAATTTATTGAACGCTTTTTTAACTATTATTTCTATTAACATTTCTTCATATTTAACTATATTATCTCATTTGTTTTTCGATATGAGACTCTAACTGTGATAAATTATAATACTTATTTTCCCTTCGTCTGGTTCTTTTACTCTGTTGTTCATTATGTATGCTACTTTTTGGTTGTGTAACTAACTTGAGGGGCAGCACTCCTTTGGTTGTGAACTTAACTCGGATTTTCTTCCATCATTCAATCGCGCTTATTCTTAACTGTGGATTTTCTCGGCAACCAACCATAAACTTTCATTTTATTCCTTTTATACATGTAGCTTTCAACGGAATATTTAGTTTTCGCTGTCATTTCTTAGAGGGCGTTGTTGGTTCCAATAAGCTCATTTTTGCTTTAGAATTAAAATGTTTTGTTTGTACTAAAATGAAGTGAAATGAATTTTGTTGCATACCACAACGGTGGTATGAAATTTGAAAGTTGAGTTGGATGCTGATGTGGGTTTGTTTGTTAGGTAGTTACACTGTAAAAAGGTGTAACGAAATTAATTCATGGAAATTTTCGCATTTGGTAGGTGGATGAGATAGGGGTTGATAATAATTATCATACATAGACATTGGTTAAGGTAGGTCTTTACTACTCTACAATATGTTAACGCTTAACCTATAGGTGTTGGAAATGGTCTCCCTACAATTTGGATCTTGCTTTAGTATTTTATATGCTTCTTTGATTGCAAACACTTCCACTTGGAAAACTCTAGCGTAGTCTGGCAGTCGAAGTGGCTTAGATACATTAAGTGTTTCAGAGAAGACCCCTGCTCCAACACCGAATTCCATGAACCGTCCGTGAAAATGATTGTGTCGTAATTTTTCGTTATAATCTCCATCCTCCCACTCCTTTCAGGTAGGGAATGCGACGTTGGAACTTTTGCAAAGATTCAGAGAGGGAGTGCGGTAATCAGTATTAGTCGAAACCAAGCCCGGGGGTAGCGATTTGGTAATATTGCAGTGACCGAAGGGTCTGTCGGTCCAACAACCAATTTCCTTAAGTCTGTGAGCAGTGCAGGATACTAAATATTTTATATGTAGGTCGAGAGGAAGAAGATGTAAAATAACGCTCAGGGCATCGGAAGGGCAGGATCGCAGCGCTTCTGTGGTCCCTATGAGATCTGGTAAAAGTTCAGCAAATATCTAGTCGAATCATAAACAGATTGTTTTCAACACCAACATCCATAATAAATTGTTTTGGAAGTTCTATCTATTATTTACTCTGTCTCATCTTTTCATGGTGAGTACAATATAAGTACATGTTTTACCTTTAGCAAAACCGATATTGCATTAATCAAGTTATTTTTTCTCTTACAATACAACATAACAGCTCTCTGTACCTGTAAGCTGAAACCACTCTATGAGAAAAGCAAAGTTACATGATTTTGTTTCATTTTTCATTTTTACATTTATTTCATATGAGCTAATATTACAATATACTTCGAGATAAAAATCTCATAGATAGTATTAAAAATTAAATAACAATAGGTACATGTTCACGAAAAAAATATGTAGATATATTAAATTCGTTAAACTTACAAAGCAAATAAATAATTATTACAGTAATTTAAAATTTTTTAAATTATATACATGAATCACCTTATACCTATGCCCTACTACATAATACATAATATCTTTTACCTAATACCTAATACCACAACTAGAATACACTGCAAAGTCCAATACCAAAAGCCAAACTTTTAAGAATTACAATTTTTAAGTTCAAGGAAGCAATTAACCTTCACTTTCGTTAAAGGAGAAAAATTATAATACCATTTACTCTTGTAAATTAAATTCGTCACTTGTTTCTCAAATAAGACAAAATAAAACTAAAACAGGCTACTTCTACTCCTATTTCTTCATCTTTTCTTTCTATTTTCACTTATCTTCTACTATTACTTTTCTTCTCTCACTTTTTAAAATATTTAGGTATATTCTATCATTATATTGTATTGTTATTTAAGTTTAAAATTAAGTATCTATTATGCTTATATAAAATGTTAACCATAATCAAATGTACTATAAAAGACTACGTCTTATTTGTACCCCGTATTAAAATAAAAATTGAATTGAATTGAATTGAATTTTCGAAAAAGAGAAAAAAAACAAAAAACAATCTAATGTTATAATAATAAACATGGTTTCCTTAGTTGAATTTAATAGTTTGTGGTTAAGATTTTAATTTTACCTTATGAATATGGCAAACGATGATAAAATTAATAATTAAAAAAGGTTTTGCTTGCAAAAACCCTATTCAAGACGAAGGAGTAAATTGTGATTTTTTTTTTGTGGAAATTATTTCCATAAAAAGTGTTCTAAAGTTTTGGATGATACACAAAGAGAAATGATTAAAGGAAATTCTTACATCGTTTATTGTTGCTCCGAGTGTGCCAATTACAAATTGAATCATTTGTTCACAAAAGTTAATGAACTTGTTTCTGTTGTTGATTTGCTGTTGCGAGTCGCAAATGGTTCCAAGTATCTAAATTTGATGCATCAGTGGGATTATTAACCAAGTATAACTCTCGAAAGATTGGCGTCGACGAGGATACTATAAAATGCTTCAAGCTAGTAAAAAAAGATGCGACAAATTTGAAGTTCGTCAATTTTAAAGTTGGTATTAGTAGTGCCCCGTGGCGTAGTGGTTAGTGTGTCATGAAAATGAGTTTTTTTATAATAATGTTCTCGTTAGTTTAAGTGTTAAAGTTAAGTTAGTTAAATATAAATGATTTTAAGCCGAAAGGCATCGTTTCAATACGTTATAGGTTAATTTAGAGCGCCCGCATGGGGCCAGTAAGTTAATTAAGGTGATATGGAAGCTAGTTGTTTAAGATTTTTTGAGTATCATTGTCATGCAAAGTGCTTCTCATCTTAGTCGTTCGGATTTGACGTAAAATTGTATGTCTCCTACAATCCTGTAGAACTAACAATGCACACAACACAATGGGATTGGCTGAGACTTGTAAGTCACTAGGCCGTAAGTTGTCAGTGCCACTATATTTATGTTTTTTTTATTGTCAAATCGGCACTATGTGGATCAAACTGGTCCAATAATACTGTGTAAGACAGTTTATTCATAGAAATTCCAAAAACGACAAAGTGGTGTCAGTTCCCCCAGGGGAAATGTTCCAATTATTGAGTTTCGTAATTTGATTTAAAGAAATCAGAAATTTCTATGCATTTTCAAAATATGGGCGGAATGAGGAGTAAACTAAACGCTCTTTCCGTTAATGTCGACTCCTTTTAATATGATATGTATGCGTTTGTGTAAACATGACTTACATACGTCTGATTTTTTTGTGTTTCGTCGTGATCGTCATGACGTTGGAAGCAGAAGAGGTGGTGGGGTTCATTTGGCATTTCGGAATCTGTTGATCTCGACATTTAAAATCCGGAAGACATCATTGAACAAATATTTGTTTGCATCGAAGGCAGTTATGATTGTAAACTACTGAAGTTATAAAACGAGATTCTTAAATATCTATTTATTTATCTCATGTAAGAAACATTGAACAAACTTTTTTGAAATATTCCGATTGAAAAACTTCAGTTTGTGTGATGATTATTATTTGAGTGACATCAGGGCTGGATCCACCTTATATGGAGCATGTGCAAATGCGCATTACGCCAGGATTCGGGGCGCATTGTGAAGGCTAAATACAAAAAGAAATAATCCTCCTTCTATACCCGTTTTTAAATTTAAGTTCGTCCCAACAGCTTTTAATCGATTTCTGAACCTATTAAACACAATTCATTTCAAATGATTCAATTTAAATTTGCTTATCTGTTCACTCAAAAGACCATTAACACATTTTTACAAGACATAAGAAACTAATTGGAATAAAGGCAAACAAAAAATCCCTACTGTAACTAAATTACTTTCTGCCTCCACTGTCGTAGCTATCACTCACTAAAAATTTCCATACTAATCCAGCTATCTATACACAAGAAACTAATTTTCAAGAAGAAGCGCACAAGCACTAAAAAATGACATCTAGCTATCTTTACATTTATACAAAAATTACATTGAAAGAGAAGCCAAAATAAAAATTAATCCCTCCAAGAACCAAGCCAGTCCAAGAAAAATGACACAAGCACTCAAACATTTTCAAAGGAAAAAATCACAAAACAATAAACTCAATCCTCAATTCCTATAGAACAATTTGAGTGCAAAAGTGCAGAATTCATTTATGAATGGTTCCGTATTTCCCTAACAATAATCGAGTGGAAGTGAAAACATTGTAGTTTTTGGAGGGAAATAGGAGTGAAAGTAATAACGGGTGATTTTTTAAGAGGTTTAGAACTTTTTTTTTTTAAAAACACAAAAAATTCGAAAAAAATGAATGAAATATTTATTTGAATCGATAGTTTAAACCTTGCAATTTAATGTTTAAAGATAATTTCATGCAAATGTTGATCGCACCTACGTCTCAGGTAGCCCATCCGCTGAGTCCAATTTTGGCATACTCTTTCACACATATCGGCCGGTATCTCACGAATGAATGCATGGATGTTGGCTTCCAGTACGTCAATCGAAGCGGACTTGTCCCTATAGACATAAGCCTTGACATACCCCCACAAAAAATAGTGGTGTCAAATCGCACGATCTAGGCGGCCAATTGAACGGCCCGAAACGTGAAATTAACTGTTCACCAAACTTGCCTCGCAATTGCGCCATTGTTTCGCGTGCTGTGTGGCATGTGGCACCGTCTTGTTGAAACCACATATCATGCAAGTCAAGAACTTCCATTTCGGGCAAAAAAAAGTTTGTTATCATCGCTCGGTAGCGTTCACCATTGACAGTAACGCTGCGATTCGCATCATCTTTGAAGAAATATGGCCCAATAATGCCGCCGGCCCATAAACCGCACCAAACAGTGGCTTTTTCGGGATGCATTGGTAGCTATTGCAATGCTTCTGACTGATCTTCACTCCAAATGCGGCAATATTGCTTATTTACGTACCCATTCAACCAAAAATGAGCCTCATCGCTGAACACAATTTTTCGATAAAAAAGCATTTCAAACATTTCGAACCGAGCACGAATTTTGATAGTAAAATTTAATAATTTGCAAGCGTTGTTCATTTGTAAGACGATCCATGGTTAAATTGCAAACCAAACTGAAGCTGTTTGACAGTGACACAAGGTACTTAACACACGTCAGCTGTCAAAACCAGTGTTGCCAAAACCAAACCAGCTAAAAAATCACCCGTTATAAAGAATTATGTGATGATTATGAATTATCATTTGGATATTGGTTTATCAGTAATGAATGGATTATTTTTCCCTTATTTAGTCCCTCATTTTCGGAATCTCATTTGATTTGATTTAACACTAAAATAAGATAAATGGGAAAAATACACCTACGAGAACCTATCACAAACATTTATAAATTTATAATTTTTAATATTATTATGTGTCTGTTGTATTAGAACAAGGAAGGTAGGTAGGTATTTAAAAAAAAAAGATAAAAAGCTACTACTGCGTCCAATTTTTCTAATTGGTTTTCAATTAGAAATTAAAACTTTTTAAGACGGCGGAGTCTTATCTTTTGGATTCAAAATAAATGAACACTCGATTTGAATTTTTAATAATCAGGTATATCTTTATTTATAACAACAGCCGAACACGTCTTTATAGTAGCGAGGTAGATGAATGACTGACTCTTCTTTCGTGTTATTCGATGAACACAGAGTGTCTCAGCGAATATATACATAATAAAATGAAGCAAAGATACTTATACATTTAAACAAATTATAACATGGGTACAAATATAATAAAGGGATACCTATACCTGGCAGCCCGTGTTAGTTTGTGTACAATAATTTTTTTTCGCTAACAATTCGGCCTTCCTGACCTGCAATCTTTCCGATTGAACTCAACAATCACCCTTTCATTTATATACGACTTGAGATTAGCGACTTCCCATATCCCATTATACGGGATTTGACTTACCGTCCACGTCACCTAACACATATCGGTCATTGGGTAAAACCTGCTTTTTTTTGTAAGGTCCTTTAAACTTGGGAATTACCTTTTTACACATTCTTGGTTGGCTAACGAAATTCTTCACCATTACATAGTCCCCTACCTTATATTCTTTGCAAACTCTCTATTGGTCTTTCTTTTCTTTATTATAGCTCTGAACTTTTTCTACCTTTTGGGCAGCTATCTTTCATATTTCTTCTAAATTTCTATCTTCCTCATTAGCATTCAATTCATCTAATCTTTCTTTTAAAGGATTCGCAAAATCCCCTTTTTGGTTCACGCCGAAAAGCAGTCGGCTGGGATGAGTCCCTATTCCTTTATGAACAGTATTATTAATGACGAATTCAATTCTAGTTAAAGCCTTGTCTAATGTGAATTCAAGTCCACCATTCGTTACTTTCGCCAGCATTGGCGCCAAACTTCTATTTAAATGTTCCACCTGTCCGTTAGCCTGGGGTGATGCCGTCGCAATCTTCACGTGCCGGATGTTGTTTTCTTTTAAAAATTCTGCGAATGCTTCTGCAGTCAACGCACTCCCACGATCAGATACCATCACCTTGGGTCTACTGTATGCATTAAAATAAGTTTTTAGACACGAAATCGCCTCATTTGTGCCAGTAGAACGTACAGCGTAAAGCTTGGTAAACTTAGAAAACGCATCAACCACTAGAAAAACATGCAATATGCACCGTATCGAATGGCACATTACCTTTTGGTATGTTATGCAACAGACCTTCGTGCTTACCCATTTTTGCAGAAAATATTATGCATTTTAGACAGTTACTTATATGTTCCTTAACTTTCTTGCTCATTTCTGGGAACCAATATGACTTTAAAATATTATCTATAACTTTTTCAGACCCTACATGCCCTAATTCATCATGATATTTCTGTAGGATATTCCGTTCCATACAACTTGGTACCAGAAAAAGTATATCTTTTCCCATTTCTTAACTCATACATACTATCTTCTTGATTTTCTAAACGTTCTCTTATCTTTTGTATATTCTTATCTTTATTCTGGCATATCGACAAAGTCTGCTCAAACGTATTGTCTTCGAGTACCAATATGGTGGGGATGCGACTCAAAGCGTCTACATGCTGCATTTTCCCCCCACTTCGATGTTCTAAAACATAATCGTAATCCAGCAACTTGAGTGAACATCTAACAATTCTAGGATTAATTTCTTTTTTATTCAACGTCAGTGTTAACGAGTTGCAATCTGTGAAGATCTTAAACTTCAACCCATGTAAATATATTCTTAACCGCTTTAGTGCATTAATAATTACTAACGTTTCCGATTCGAAACTATGATATTTCGATTCATAATCTGTCGTTCGTTTCGAATAGTAAAAGACTGGGTGGAAAATCCCATCTTTCCTCTTTTGCAGCAGAATCGCTCCAAGGCCCAATGCATTGGCATCGCAATGAAGTTCGGTTTTGTCAGGCGGATTGTTAATAGCTTGGATTTGTGACTCGAGCAATTTTCGTTGAAGTTCACGAAAAACGTTAACTTCCTTTTCCTCAAACTTAAATACAGCATCTTTTTTAATTATCCTATATAGTGCTATCAATGAAAACCCTTTGATAAATCTTTTAAAGTAGAACGTCCCAAAAAACTATGTACTTCTTTAGTATTCTTGGGAATGGGAAAATTCTTCACGGTTTCTAATCCCTTAGAATCTGGTCTGATTCCTTTGCCTGTTATAAAATAACAGAGATACTGAATTTCTAAAAACTTCCATTTGTCCTGTCATTATTATAACTTATTTGCGATCAATTTTTTACAAACTTCCCTCAAAATGTCTAAGTGCTCTTCTACCGTCTCTGTTGCCAACATGATGTCGTCTAGATATATAGCCACTTTGCCAGCTCGGATCAGATCATCAAACACCTCATTAATAAAACGATGAAATGTAGAGTGCGCATTTCTCAGGCCAAACGACATTTTGATAAATTAAAATTGCCCTAATGGAGTCACAAATGAGGTGTATTTGATTGATTCCTCCTCCATTTTTACGTGATAGAAAGCGCTTTTCAGATCTAAAAGTGAAAATATCTTTTTGCTAACCAATCTGTCTAACAAATCATCTATTAACGGGAGTGGGTAGTTATCTTCTGACGTCATTTTATTTAACGTCCTTTAGTCAACACATGGTCTGATATCACCAGTCTTTTTCTTAACTAAAACTATGGGAGACGCATACTCCGATTTGTTAGCCCTGATTACCCCTGTTTCCAGTAAATCATCTAAAATTTCTTGAACTTTCGCTTTCTCTAAATTAGATAATCTCCTGGGAGGGCAGCTAAAAGGTTTATCACTAGAAATTCTAAGCTTCATGTGAAACTCGGTTTCGGGACAGTCCGGACTCTTGCATTTCAAGAAATTCCGGTACATTTCATTAAATACTCTTTTTGTATCGTACGATTGTTTACATACATTATTTAAGTCTAAATCATTTTGTTCAGTACTAATCTCAATATTTATTAGCTTAAGACAGTCATCATTGTAATTTTCATTTGCTTTTATTGACCGCTCATTCGTATTAAACTCTTCATTTTTTATTTGATAGTCAAAACATTCTTTTGTGTTTACTAAATTTACTAAATTCTCTTTTTTATTTAAGATCATTGTAATTTTCTTTTGCATTTATTGACCGCTCATTCGTATTAAACTCTTCATTTTTTTGATAGTCAAAACATTCTTTTGTGTTTACTAAATTTACTAAATTCTCTTTTTTATTTAAGGAACTTTCATTTGTTAGTTTAGCTAATTTCAAAAAATGTCGGCCCAGTATAACCGAATGCCTTATGGTTTCATTATCTACTACGATAAGTCTCATTTTAACTTTTATATCTTCATAAAAAATTTTACAGTCGACACAACCAATTATTTTTACTTGACTTTTATTTATTCTAAAAATACATAGATAATAAAATTTTTTATCTATAATAACAAAATCTGGAGGGACGAACTGTCTCCTTACAACGCTCACATTTTATATTGAAAATAATTTATTTCATAACTAAAATAGAATTTTCTTACATATGTGTCCTCTTCTCCTCTTCATCGTCATCAAAATGGTGCAACACAACCGCCTTTCTATTGGGACAATCAGCAGCAAAATGTCCGAACTTTGCACAAACGTTACAAGCTCCAGGTTTTTCCTTTCGGCCCTCTGTCGCAATGTGTCCCAGGGAATTACAATTATAACACCTTAGTGGCTTGGACTCTTGTTTTTCTCAAACTGCAACTCGACTTGACGTTGATGGTCCAGAACCGGGTGTTTTAGTTAACGCCAATTTTTGCTTAGGTAACTCAATCTGCCTAAATGCCTTTGCCAATTAAATCACTTATTTTCAAAACATGACAAGTCCACTTTTTTCAAAATCCGTTTTTTTTTTACATAAATTTGCTATCTAGGGATGGCCACGTGCTCCTATAAAAAACCAGGCGACCACTGGATATGTATCTGAATTTACAATTAATTGAAGTGCTTAGTTAATGTTTATTTAATACCAAAAAGAGACAAGTCCATGGAATTGTCATATTTTAAAAATAAACAGCAGTTTGTTGTTATTATAAGTCATCTTACCAAATAACTCGTTTTACCTTATGCCGGTCATTTATATAGATAGATATTGCTTGAGAATTTGATACTTTATAATTTGAGCTTACAAAGTTTGTTTATGCAAGTTCAAGAAGTTATTTAACATCCATTTACTTTCAAAACAAGTCATGTCCGAAAGGGTTTTTGATTTTTATCTTTTTATTTATCAGCTCGAAAAATGAGTTTCAAACGGTACTCTATAGTGGAGAATAAACTCAAAAAATTTTTTTTTAATTTTTAAATATAAAACAAAAGAAAATAGAAAGATTTTTCGCGTCCTGAAAAATTTAAAATCATGGACTTGACATCTTTTGAAAATAAGCGATTCAATTGTTGTCTAGTGACGAAGCACTGCATCCGTGCCTGCGACCACAATCGAGCATCTGGAATGCCATCAATGACAATAAGCAACAAAACAAAGTTCATGGTATTTAATATCAAAAGTAAAGTTTTCGAAGAATTATTACCATTATATTATCATTCACCAACGTGTAGTCGATTTGTTTTGGGAGACATGGCTTTCAATAGTCAACATAATTGCACTGATAATTGTTTTTTGATTGAACGTGTTGAAACTTTTAAATATTTAGGTTTTATTTTAGACAAAAAACTATGTTGGAAAAATCATACAACCTATTTGAAAAAGTATCTTAACGGAGTTGTAAGACAATTGTTCCACCTTAGTATGTACTGCAATTTACCTGTTTTAAAACTTGTTTACAATGGTTTATTAAAATCGATACTGCAATATGGAATTTCTTGTTGGGGTGGTACTTATGTCAATAAAGTAGAACCCTTGTTAATAAAGCAAAAGCACGCAATAAGAATAATTTGTAAAACTAATAAAAGGACTCCTAGCTTTGAAGTGTTCAAACGTCTCGAATTTCTTCCTCTACTGCAACAAAGTCTTAAAAATATTCTTCATGAATTCTGGTTATTACGCAACTAGAGTGCAAGATAATTATAGCTTGCGGAACAACACCAGACACTTCGTAAATATACCAATCATCAAAAAAACCCATCTTTCACATTTTTATTATGTTACTGCTCCTCGCTTGTTTAACAGATTACCAATGAAACTGAGGTGTGAGAGAGTGAAAACAGTTTTCTTAAATGATGTAAAAAAGTGGCTATTTTCATTTAACCACTCTGACATTGACGCTCTATTATGTCCAATGATATAACTTATTCTTTTAAAAATATGTTCTTCTAAATAAATATTTCGTTTCCTTATTTAAACTTCTATTGTTTCCCCATCAATAGAACTATTTGCTTGAATTTAAATAAACTTGATAAGTACTTTCATCACTGCCTTTTTAGACAAAAGATTGTACTCAGCTATTTCTTTTAAATTAACTTTAAGCGTACTTATGTTCAAATTTGATTTAAAGTATTTTTATGAATTATTTATTATACGTTTAAGGATATTTATATGAAATAAAGTAAATTTAAATTAAAAAAAAAAAAAAAAAAAAAAAACTGCGCCAAGTCAACTTTTGAGTGAAACCACTTTAGTGCGTTTCCTTTAAAGCTAGTTTTTACGGTTTTTGTCTAGTATTTAAGTAGTTATAAGTTAAAATAAAAATAAAAAACTCTCTACCACCAGCAAAGGACAAACGATTGGACGGCGACAATGCAGATGTTGGCGATGATGACCACGAACAGCCAGATGTATTCGTGGATAGTGTTAGTAAATTTGAGTTGCAAATGAAGAAAAGGGGAAAGGAAAATGACAGTACACGTGTAATAAAGAATGCGCCCGAAAATGAAAGAACAAAAGAGACTACAAGGAATAAAAATGATAAGCAGCGACCAAATGATGAGCGACAAAATGAAGATGATGAAAAAGAGAGCACTGATGATGAATTAATAATGAACGACAATCTGATGATGATGAAGAGAGTACTGACGATGGAAATATTGGAGTGACCAAACCAGGGATGCTAACTATTGGACTGTTTAAGCAAATGAAAAATGAAATAAAAATTTTAACAAAAGAGATCGAGGTACAAAAGAAAGAAATTAAAATGCTATAAAGAGAGAACAAAATACTGAAGAATAACGAAAAGAGTATGGAAAGCGTCGCAACAACATCAGTTAAAGAGTTGTTACCAGAATTTAGCGGAGAATGTTTTCCTCACTGGAAAACGCAATTTAATTTGGTGGCCGCGTATAAAATTGATGAAAATAATGCACGTATACTGATTTCGTGTAGACTTAAAGGAAACGCACTAAAGTGGTTTCACTCAAAAGTTGACTTGGCGCAGTTTTTTTTTTTTTTTTTTATAATTTTTTGGTGCCACCACTGTCGGCCAAGGCAACAACTTTGGTCAACCATTAATATCAAAGTGGTCCCCCAACCACCAGAATTGTTTTACTTGCTTAAAAGTTATCTATCCTGTTTATATTGGCCCCGTTGTATAAGCCTCGTTGGCATAGTAATGTCTGTACTCCGACTCTGGTGTTCTGTGCAATCCAAGACAGGTCCTAAGACACTGGCTCTCAAACACCCGAATCTTTTCCATTTGAGATGGGGCAACGGTAAACCACACAGGGCACCCATAGGCAATCATCGTCCGGATGAGGGCCATGTAGCAAATCACCTTTACCCTGTATTCAAGGCGGCTGCTATAAAACAACCGTCTTGTCAGAGCAAACGCTCCCCTAGCGCTGGCCAGAGCAGCATCTATATGTCGATTAAAATATAGATACTGACCGAAACAGATACCAAGGTACTTTACTACATCTTTACTCGCCAGTGGATGTTTACTTGGTCCAACGATCACTAGATTTCTCCAGTTCTTTCTTGTATCAATAGAATCCTTAGACAAAGGGGTTCTAAACAGGATAGTTTCTGATTTCTGAAAATTAATTTTTAACTTCCAGTCATCACAATATCGCTAAATCTGGTCGAAGTCACGCTGCAAGAGAATTTTGATGACTTCAACTTTTGGACCCGTCCTGTATGCTACAAGGAAATCGGCATACGCAATCGCATGAGTGAGACTACCTATCAGATCGCTGGTGTAAATATTGAAAAGAATCGTTGAGTTCATAGCTCCTTGCTGTAGACTGTTTTTAATATAAAAAGTTGGGGTGGAAGTTACATTGCCACTTTTGACAACAAACTTTCTACTATTGAG